>JBBIGC010000104.1:41042558-41056110 GCA_037576955.1 Lepidarchus adonis | reverse complement strand
AGATAGATAGATAGATAGATAGATAGATAGATAGATAGATAGATAGATAGATAGATAGATAGATAGATAGATAGCTGGACGGACGGACGGACGGACGGACGGACAGATATCTCTCTATATATAGAGACAGACAGACAGACAGACAGATATCTCTATATACATATAGATAGATAGATAGATAGATAGATAGATAGATAGATAGATAGATAGATAGATAGATAGATAGATAGACATACTATGTTTCTGTCTATCTGTCTATCTATCTATCTGTCTGTCTAGCTATCAAGCTGTCTGTCTCTCTATTGTTTTTGTATATCTACCTATCTAGACACACATAAGCACAGAGTAAATAAACAGACAGACAGACAGACAGACAGACACAGACAGACAGACAGACAGACAGACAGACATTTTACAGCTATTCTGACACCGATCATCACCTTCACAACACTTCAGGGCAGAATTTCTCTTTCAGCAGGAAGAACAACTCCATCTCTGCTGAAGCACATGCGATATTGCTAATGGCTGTACTGGGAAATTCACACAGTGAATAATAATGTTCTTTACACATCTCTGATACACTGTCCTCTTTATTGCAGTCAAATGTTTGATTTATTCCCAGCAACATCAGGTCTATTGTTCTGCTTGTGAACGTTATTATTACCTTCCTCCAAATGCTCTGTGGATCTATTGTTCATCAAACCAACAGCCTTTTCCTTTACTGCTGCGCTAATCACTCGTTAACTGACTGGCCTACGTTCACATCGGCATCGCAGAGGGTTCTCATCCAGGAGAACCCAAATCTTTGGTAAATACCTGTCAAGTACTAGGCAAGGCTGACCTCACGCCTACGGGCCAACACACCTCCATGAGCAGGGCCAGTCATTCAACATCACATCTGTGTAGAATGTCCTTGTTTCGGAGAATGGGAAGCACTCATGGGTCTGTTTCTGCTTCCAGGTTTTAGGACGACAGCATGAACTCAAGCACGGCACAATACTCCAACATCCAGACCTGCAGCGACGACCACCACGTCTGCACCGACGATGGCTGCTGCTCCAAGAAAAGACGATACGTGCGCAAGGACGGCAGCTGCGACATGATCTTTCGACACGTCCCTGGAGAATGGCTCCTATATGTGACGGATATCTTCACCACCCTGGTGGAGATCCGCTGGAGGGTCATGTTCCTGACCTTCGCCCTCTCCTATGTCCTGTCCTGGCTATTTTTCGCCCTCCTCTTCTGGATCATCGCTCTGGTCCACGGTGACATCAAGGACCCGGCGAACGAACCTTGCGTCTACGAGGTGCGAAGCTTCACGGCGGCTTTCCTCTTCTCTCTGGAGACACAGACGACCATTGGCTACGGCGCCCGTGGGATGTCTGAGAGCTGCATGCTGGCCATCATTGTGGTGACCATCCAGGACGTCATTAGTGTGTTCATCGACACGTTCATAATCGGGATCGTCGTGGCTAAGATGGCGTCGGCTCGCAAGAGAGCACAAACGATAGGTTTCAGCAACACTGCGGTGATCAACCTCCGCAACGGAAATCTGTGCCTGTTGTGGAGAGTGGGCGACTTCCGCCGAAACCACATGGTAGAGGGGACGGCGCAGGCCCAGTTGGTTCGACAGACTGTACACATGACTGGCAAAGTAGATTTCACCTACTATGACCTAGAAATCCAAAATAACAATGTCATTCTGGCCACACCAGCCACCATCATCCATAAAATCGTTCCCAGCAGCCCTCTGTATAAGGTAAGCCTGCGAGATCTTCGGAGAGACACTTTCGAGCTGGTGGCATCTTTCACTTACACAGACGACTGCACTGGGATTCTCCACCAGACACGCACCTCCTACACCCCCAACGAAATCCTGTGGGGCCAGCGGTTTCAGGAGATGCTGAGAGTGTCCAGGAAACGCTATAGGGTGGACTACGCCCTGTTTCACCAAACCGTCAGAGTCCCACTGCAGGAAATCAGTGCGGAAGAGTATGAACTGACAAAGTGCTCAGCTTGCCCTAAACATCCCGCAAGCCCTTCAGCGGTGTCTGAGGAGTTATGACTGCGACAAGCCTTGGCATTGTAACCAGCTACAGTGGTGTGAAAAAGTGTTAACCCCCTTCCTGATTTCTTTTTTTCCATGTTTGTCACAATTAAATGTTTCAGATCATCAAGCAAATTCAAATATTACTCAGGACAACACAAGTAAACACAAAATGTGTTTTAAGTGAAGGATTTTATTATTAAAGCAGAGAAAAAATGACCCTCAAAAGCTAGACATCATGCCAAGATCCAAAGAAATTCAGGAACAAAAAAGTTGTGATCTATCGGTCGGTAAAAGGTTATAAAGTCATGTCTAAAGCTTTGGGATCATGAGAACCGCAGTGAGAACCATTATCCACAAATGGTGAAAACATGGAACAGTGGTGAACCTTCCCAGGAGTGACCGACCTTCCAAAATTACGAGCAGAGTGACGACTCATCCAAGAGTCACAAAAGACCCACAACAACATCCAAAGAACTTCAGGCCTCACTTCCTCAGTGAAGGTCAGTGTTCATGACTCCACCAGAAGAAAGACACTGGACAACAATGACCTGCGTGGCAGAGTGACAAGATAAAAAACACTGCTGAGTAAAAAGAACATTAAGGCTCGTCTCAATTTTGCCAGAAAACATCTTGATGATCCCTAAGACTTTTGGGAAAAAGTTGAACTTTTTGGAAGGTGTGTGTCCCATTACATCTGGCATAGAAGTAGCACAGGGCCCAACCAGTTATAATCACTTTGTCACACAGGGCCATGAATGGTTGGATTGTGTGAAAAACATGAAAAAAAAAAAGAAATCAGGGATTTTTAATACCACTGTATTACTGAGATCATTTGTAGCAGAGTTGAGATCAATCATGGCAACACACATGCTACATGTAAGCTGGAGCCAATCCCAACAGACTATTGGCACCCTGGACAAGCCAACACAGAGAACCATTCACATACACTCACACCTGGGAAATGTAGAGTCAACCTGAAGCACAAGCCGGGGATCGAACCCAGGACCTTCTTGCTGTGAAGCGACAGCACTAATCACTGCACTGCACCTCATTAATTATTAATATTTTATAAATGGTTAATTATTGGTTAAAATGGCTTTAAAACATTCATAAGCAGAAATATAAGGGCAACATTGTGATTTGGGTGTGGTCTATGAAAACACGTTTTATGTACATGTTAAATCTGCTTATTGATGTTGTTAAGGCTGATTATAAGCCACATTCATTTTTTACATTTTATTATTATTATTATTATTATTAGTAGTAGTAGTAGTAGTAGTAGTAGTAGTAGTAGTAGTAGTAGCATTGTTATTTTTATATTAATGATAATAATAAGAAGAAGAAGAACAAGAACAACAACAATTATAATTATAATAAATTAAGATATTAAATTATATTATTATAATAATATATTACAATAAATTATAATAACACTAATATTACCATGGACTTACAAATACCAAAATCTATATATGGCATTAAAAATCTTGCTGTGTAATGAGGGCTGGGGGGGGGGGGGGGGGGTGAGGATCATATTTGGGTGGTGTATGGATGGTGTTTATCATTGGGCATTGGGTTGGGGGATTTTGTTTGATCGGTGGGGATTGTTGTGAAAGTGGTGGGGAGGAATTTCACTCTGCTTTCAAAAAGTTGTCGTGGGGACGACATGGCCCTTGACAAAAATGGATTGGGACACGTCCCGAGCCTCCGCAGGGTAATGGAAATGTACTATAGCCAAGTAAAGAGGTTCCTTCACTTTTAGATCCATTTAGAGCTGGACATAATATAACACAATAACATGCAAGATATTCTTTATACATCACAGTATTTTATGCGCAATTTTGGTATAATTAATAAACCTTGGCGTTATGAGTTTGGTCTTATATGTAAGTGATGTGTGGTAAACAGGTAATGCACAAGAGAAAACTCAGGACTCGCACTGTATTAAAGATGATTAAAGATGTGAACTTGAAAAACGGTCTAACGCTGTGCAGAGGGCTCTCTCTCTCTCTCTCCCTCTCTCTGTATATATATATATATATATATATATATATATATATACACACACACACACACACTCACACACACTACATATATACACACACACTGTATATAGGTCGCCTTCATGCTGAATGTGTTCTGACCCCTTTTCTCTCAGAGCAGCATTAACATTATAAACCACAGAAGTTCTTTTCCCTGCCACACGCATCAGTGAGCCTTGGGTACCCATGGCTCTGTGGCCATTTCCACAGTTGTTCTTCCTTGGATAACTAACCTGAAACAGTCCACAAGACCTGCTGTTCTGGAGCTGCTCCATCACAATAAGATCCTTACACTCCTGCCTTCAACACATCAACTACAAGAACTGACACACAAACACACACATATATTTCCATTTATATAGCGCCTTTCTCAAACCCAAGGTCACTTTACACAGCGGAACATATATATATGGGTAATATACCATAGTGTATATCTACACACACCATCCTCCACACACTGGTCTTCCTGCACACGCAGGGGAACTTTGACATGAACCCTCTTAATGTGATGTACTACAGTGATGTTCTAATGGAGTATGGAGTGATGTGTTAAAACTCAGAGAGGATGTGGGTCTGTTCTGATGACAGCGATGTAAACCTGAGCAGACCTGCGCCTACGTCACCATTGTTCTTTAGCATCTTCTGAGAAAGCGCAGGCCCTCGGCGTGACCCACTTCAGACCCCAAACTTGAGCACGAGTCGCTAAACGTCTGGCGTTATACTTCCAGCTCGTATTAGGGCAAACGACTCGCGGACATGACGAATTAGCCAATCGCATCACGGAACGAGCTCGTACGGTCCAATCATAGTGCAGGATCGCAAGAAAAAGGGCGGGTCGCTAAGGTCAGTACTCCCCATTGACGCATGCGCCAAAAAACAGCCAAACATGTTTTATTAAATAGAGCTTTCTCTTAATACATTATATGTTATTATTTCTAATAATAATCTATATCTTTCATTACTATTTTATCATTATTATTATTATTATTATTATTATTATTATTACTACTACACGTGAAAGCAGGAAAAAATGACTGCCAACCAATCCCAGTCCAGAATGCTGCATGTTTATATATAAGCCAATCAGAGGGCTGGAAAGTTCAGCTACGCGTGAGAGGAGAACCTCCGTTGCCTTCAGTGTGTAGTGCGATTGCTATGGTAACGTTGTCCCGTCACGCAGCCGTTCGATTGGCCAGACTGATTATGAGCACAGATTGCGAGCCAATCGCAGCGCAGGCCTTGCGCATGCGTAGGCCAATCCTGGCGCCGGAAGGCGGGGTTGGTTTACGGAATGCGGAAGGGAGAATAAGGCGAAACAACGCCTCCATTCCTCCACCTCGTGGTCAGAAAAGTGCTGCGTCCATGCGCGCGCCTCGAACGGGGCACGAAAGTAAACAGTAGCTACGCGCCGGCGATCGTGTCGGGGCTATAAATAGTCAGAAATATTTTTAGAGCGGACAAGAAAGGAACTAAATCGAGCGCTTCATAAAGAAAGTCCAGCGCGCGGCTCATTGGTCGCACGGAGCCGGGGGAGGCGCGCGGGAGCCGGGGAGAGCGGCCACTGGCCTCGGGGTGATGGATGGAGGAAAGAAAAAAGTGATCATATGGGGTTTTCCCTTCTTAGTTCCTTTCGCACGATAACAAAAACACATCTCTGAGAATATAGTCCCTTATTAACAAAAAAATGAACATCCCTAATTAGCATATTATTAATAAAAAAATGAACATCCCTAATTAGCATATCCCAATACCTGATAAAAATAGGACTCATAATATGGATATAAACATTCACATGAAGGGAATAGTCTGTTTTATTGGTTGTAGTTGCGAAATCTATGGTTTATAGGTTTTGTATTGTGTTTATGAAACTGGCTTAAAGGGAAAGTCTGGGCTTGTTCACCTTCATCATCATCATCCTCCTCTAACACAAAGCCATGTCTGTCTGGTGTCCTGTCTAACACTCCATTCAATTAGTCACGTTTGCCTGGGACATAAGAGTCATAAGGAGCTGACATGGGTTTGCACAATGTATTACATTACTCTAGAACAGAGTATTGTCACGTGACACATGAAAGCAAAAAGGTGCTTTGAGCTTCAGCTACTTTGATGTTTGATGCTCTCAAGTAGTTTTCGACACTTGATATTTTTACTTAAGTGTACCACTGTGGGGAGGAGGGTATTTACTTTTTCACACGTTTAGTTACTTTTGTTCACCTGAAAGAATGACAGAGAGAGAGAGAGAGAGAGAGAGAGAGAGAGAGAGAGAGAGAGAGAGAGAGAGAGAGAGAGAGAGCTCCTATATGAAGATCTTCATACCCTCCCCTTTCTACTGTTACTCAACTTCTTCCCCACTTTCGCTTCTTCTTCGCTCGCCACTCCATTCAACAGAAACGCACCTCCTCTTCCCTCCTCAGCTTCTACCTCTCTTCTCCCCTCATTTCCCCATTTATTCACGTTCCGAAGCCGGACTCCCGCCCCAGGCGCCCGCTCCCATTGGCCGGCTGCGTGGCCGGGGGCGGAGCCAACCGGCGCGTTTTATTTAAATGGCTTTGAACGCGCGCGTGAGGGAAAATTCAGATCTCGCGTGGAGGCGGAGTGTGTTGGATGGTGTAAAAGTTCTCGGTGGATGTAGCGGAGGGAGGAAGCTTCATGTTTCATTCAAGATACCGATGAGCAACAGGTAAGAGTGACGAGTTTAATAGTGTGACGTTTTAGTTTAAGTTTAAGGCTTTAAGTTTTAGTTTTTAGCCTAATAACCTTTAATTTTAGCTTATTCTTGCACAGTCGATGCATTTCACTGCTTGTTGTATGTGTATAACTAAGCATGTGATGAATAAACAGCTTGAATCTAATAATAATCATAATAATTATCATTGTTATTACAGTTTATTATGCTGTAATATGGAAGTGTTGACCTGGTGCAGGTTTTTACATGGAGACACTAGTGTAGAAAGGCTGAGGTGAATCTGAAGTGAACTAAAGTGAACCTGACACTGACAGTATAGTGTAGCTGTCACTATTGCCTATTTCCTGAAGTCCACCCGAGCAGGAGAAGATCTAAACTAGCTTGGAGAAGAGGGAATCAGAAGGAAATGTGGATTATCTACAACCCAGTCATATCAAAACAGAAGAAACATGAATTATTCAGCGTAAAAGCCGCACGGATTATGGAAACCGTGTTGGTAAATAGGTTAGGAATGGCCTTGGCATGGCTGCACATGGGCACTGCACCTGTTGTCGCTCGTTCGTGCTTCCTAGAGACGCATTCCCGAAGGATTACGGTCAGAAAAAAACAGAAGGAATATGTTCACTGGACCTTCTACCTCAGGACCTTGTTTAGTTTGTGGTCAGCTGGTGGTTTCTTCTGCTGATGGCCCCATAGCGTCGCCGTCCTGCTCGGATTTCAAGCAAAGGTCAGGGAATGCGGGACACATGCTCAGTTCAGCCCCGATTGATAAAAAAAGAGGTCGTCCGTTTCGGAGATCTCGATCCAATGAGGAGTAATTGCCCCAGAAATGTGCTGAGCGTGTATCAGACTGTGTTACGTAAAAAATAAAGAAATAATAAATAAAATAAGCTGTGATTTTTCAAATGCAACGTTTCCCAACACAGTTCCTCGTAAACGATGCCATTCTGCATTTCTCTTGCTTTAAATGGCGTGACCTGTGGCGTGACCCGCATGCAGTGTAGTATTCCGTCGTTAAGGCGAGAGCTTCGGCCGGGACGATGTTTTATATGGTTTCTCCCTCTGGGACGTGTGCGTTTGAGCCTCAACATCACTTCATAACCTCCCGTTCTGCCTTTGGAGACGTTCCCAGGGTTCAGAGGCGAAAACGCGCTCGACAGGCTTCCTGAACCGGTCGCCACAAAAACATTTCAGCAGAACACGGCCGTAATGAGTGATGCTGTAGCTCTGCTGGATCTCGCAGGCGGAGAGGAGATGAGCTCCTGGTGGAGAAGCTCCAGTCTCCTCCATGTCTCCGCATGCAGAGGCTGTTTTTCCCCAGCTCCACATTTCTATAATCAGAGTCTGTTCCATTATTTCTAACATTAGTCATCAGAACTCAGCGAGATGTTTCCTGCCAGCTCCACATCTTTTCCCGTAAAATATAACGACTTAATTTGCACATTTAAATGGAGAAAAAAAACATTCCACGAAAACATCTGTAAGAACAGCTTCTCAGTTTCATGATTAGATTAGATTAGATTCAGTGTGATCCTTTAAATGGAGTCTGAATAAAAAAAAGTATAAGCATCTTTAAAAACAGTTATCAGGCTTCTCAGTTTCACATGTAGGTTAGATTAGATTAGATTAGATTCAGTGTGCATATTTAAATAGAGTTTGAATTAAAAACAGGTTCCACAAAACTATAAACATCTTTAAGAACAGCTATCAGGCTTCTCAGTTTCATGTTTAGATTAGATTAGATTAGATTAGATTAGATTAGATTAGATTAGATTCAGTGTGATCCTTTAAATGGAGTCTGAATAAAAAAAGTATAAACATCTTTAAAAACAGTTATCAGGCTTCTCAGTTTCACATTAAGATTAGATTAGATTAGATTTGGTTCAGTGTGCATATTTAAATGGGGTCTGAATAAAAAAAACAGGTTCCACAAAACTATAAAGATCTTTATGATCAGGCTTCTCAGTTTCACATCTAGATTAGATTAGATTAGATTAGCATAGATCAGGTTCAACATTCACATTTTAATGGAGTCTGTTCCATGAAACTGTAAACATCAGTTTCCTTTAAGAACAGCTATCAGGCTTCTCAGTTTCACATTCAGATCAGATTAGATTAGATTAGATCAGATTCAACATTCACATTTAAATGGAGTTTAGAAAAAAACATGTTCCCTGAAATTCATAAGAATAGCCATCAGGTCTTTAAGTTTTCACATTTAGATCAGATCAGATTAGATTAGATTAGTGCAGATCAGATACAAAAAAAACGTTACAAGCTATAAACATTGGTCATAAGAACAGCTATCAGGCTTTTTGGTTTCACATTTTAACTTTAACGTTATTGTCAGAGTATGAACACAAAGCCAGTGAAATGCATCTGTAGTTGTATGTGTGCTGCTCTGGATCGAACCCTGGTGCTTTAGCGAGTGGCTGGAAACATTGCGGCTGCTGTTTAGGAAGATCCAGCCAGTGTGTACCACCGGTAAAGGACATAGTCACACAAAACATTTTCCATCATCCCCGACCGCGATTAGCAAAGTATGTGAAAATAGCATTAATAATGCACCGGTGAGCAATAAGGCTGGCGGAGCGCAGAGCTTGCAGTGCGACAAATATGCTGGTGTGGCATTAACTGGTGCTGCTAGCGACTGCTGGAGAGCAGAACTGTGCCCGAGGCGATTAGAAATTCCGTCCGTTCTGCCGCCGAGCCCTAATTACAGCAACACGTTTATGGTTTGTTCCACAGGTGGAACTGTACGAAAACATAATGGAGAAGCAGTGCTGGCAACACGCAGGAGTTTCCTTGGGACGGAGTCAGACAATGAAACGATCGTGTCGTTACAGAGCGGCCAACAAAACCGATTGACAATCAAGACCCTTAACCAATTACCGTCCAATCTCTCTGGCCTGGAGAGTGGGAAACGAAAGCGTAGGGTTATGCAATGCTATTTTATTCAAGACAAAATAAAGTAGAAGATTTTGCTGGATCTTTTGTGTCTTGTGTTTCAATATTAAGAAATATTAATATTAAGATGACGTTGGTATTAAAAACACTTAAACAGTTTAAGATCAGCTTAGTTAGAAGAAGTGCATGAGAGCAAATGTGCTTTGAGAGAAACTGAGGTCACTTAGACTAAGAAGCAGGTCTTTAATCTGTGAACCACAAAGATGTTGTGTTTCTCAAGTTTCCACCAATTAAGACTAACCGCCTTCCCGTCTCTTGTTTCGGGTAGGACGCCTCATTGATGAGTACGAGGGAGCAGATGAGAGCGGAGTGATCGGCGCCCTCTTGGCCCTGCCGACCTTTCTGTCAATCAGAAGGTCCAACTGGAGCACGGCGACGCCTGCTGCGTCCGGCTCTTGACAGTCCCACCATTTCCTGCTTGTGTTGGTTCCCGAAGCGCTTCAAAACTGTTTCTCCAACGCTTTTTCCAGAAACTTAGACTGTTTTCCAAAGCAGAAGCAGCACAGGCCTCCCAGACTGAGGTGATGGGAAGTGTGCGGGCCAACCGCTACAGCATTGTGTCATCAGAGGAGGACGGGATGAAGTTGGCCACAATGGCGGTACCGAACGGCTACGGGAACGGGAAGAGCAAGGTGCACACCCGGCACCAGCCCCAGAGCAGGTTCGTCAAGAAAGACGGACACTGCAACGTGCAGTTCATCAACGTCAGCGAGAAGGGTCAGCGTTACTTAGCTGACATCTTCACCACCTGTGTGGACATTCGCTGGAGATGGATGTTTGTCATCTTCTGCTTGGCTTTCCTGCTCTCGTGGCTGTTCTTTGGATGTATCTTCTGGCTGGTGGCCATCTTTCATGGAGACCTAGAAAACAAGAGTCCGAAGTGCGTTTCCAACGTGAGCACATTTACCGCAGCCTTTCTGTTCTCTATCGAGACACAAACCACCATCGGCTACGGCTATCGCTATGTGACGGACGAGTGTCCCATTGCTGTCTTCATGGTGGTATTCCAGAGCATCGTGGGCTGCATCATTGACGCTTTCATCATTGGGGCAGTCATGGCCAAGATGGCCAAGCCCAAGAAACGGAACGAGACCCTGGTGTTCAGCCACAATGCTACGGTGGCAATGAGGGACAACAAGTTGTGCCTGATGTGGAGAGTAGGGAACCTACGCAAGAGCCACCTGGTGGAGGCCCACGTTCGGGCACAGCTTCTCCGATCACGCACCACAGCAGAGGGGGAGTTCATCCCTCTCGACCAAATGGACATTGACGTGGGCTTTGACAGCGGCACCGACAGAATCTTCCTAGTTTCTCCAATCACCATAGTCCATGAGATCGACGAGGACAGCCCCTTCTACGACATGAGTAAGCAGGAGCTGGACAACTCGGAGTTCGAGATCGTGGTGATCCTGGAAGGCATGGTCGAAGCCACGGCCATGACCACCCAGTGTCGTAGCTCGTATCTGGCCAGCGAAATCCTCTGGGGCCACCGCTTCGAGCCCGTTCTCTTTGAGGAGAAGAACTACTACAAAGTAGACTATTCACGCTTTCATAAGACCTACGAAGTGCCCAGCACCCCCCTGTGCAGCTCGAGGGACCTTGCAGAGAAAAAATACATCCTTTCGAATCCCAACTCCTTCTGTTACGAGAACGAGGTGGTGCTTCCGAACAAAGAGGAGAAGGAGGAAGGGGACGGGGGTGGACTGGGGCCAGTGAACACGCACACAGACACTGGCTCGGACTCCGACCACAATCAGGCCAGCGTCCCCCTAGAGCCTCGGCCACTGAGGCGAGAATCAGAAATATGACTGCGGCGACCTCGCGGAAAGGTCTAGCCGAATATGCGTAAAGAGCTGAACTGAAACCTATCGGGGAAGCAGACTTAAGCTGACGGTACAGCTGTGAAGAGGGGGTTTAATAGTTGAGCTGAGTGTTCTTATGAATATGCATGGTTTAAAATACAAAATACCGCAAAAAAATCAGACTAGAGGCACTGTAATAGGAGTGCACATAAAGGGGGGTATTCACTTATGCAACACTAACTTTCAAACCGTTGATTCTGTATGTCAGAGTGGAGAGGATGTTACTGCTTTGCAAAACTTGAAAACATCAGGCATGTCCTCCTGTGCATTTGTCCACCATCGGCGGAGTGTGTAAACCCCACATTTTTATTTTTATTTGTATTTTGTTCCATTTTCAGAGTCTAGGGGCCCCGGGACAGTTCGGCAGTGCCCTTAAAATAGTCCTGTAGGGGACGTACCATTTAGGAACGTGTGACCTGTGGCCACGATACAAAGAAATCAATGAACGTAAGAGGAGTGGGGCGGGAAGAGTAGCCGGGTGAGATGCAAGGAACATGCCTGTTTACAGCGCTAACTCCCACAGGGTCGGAACGGTGTCCCAGCCAGACACAGCAGTCATCCCGTCCACTGGGACAGAGAGGGTGAGAACGTGCTAATGAATGTTTTTCTATACATGCTGCTATGTTGCATATTATAATAGGGTTTTGGAGACTGAAACCAAAGAGTATTCTGAAACAATCGCTCGTCGGATTCTTCTACAGGGGCTAGAAACAAGCCTGTCGGGGGGAAAGAACATATTTTGAGATATTTTCCTTTGTTTGTTTGCTCGGTTTTATCAGCTATTTTCATATTCAAAGCCAAATGTTTGTAAGACGAAATAACGTACAAGAAAACCCAATCAAAATAAGACGGCTACAGGTTAGCCTCTCGTGTTTTTAAAGCCCCTCGGCGTCAGTGTTACTATTACTTTACAGAAGTGTTTTGAGGTTGCTAGAAACCTCGAGATTTAAAGGATTGAACATATATACTTTCCCAAGAAGACGGTAGGCGTGCAATGTGTACTGGCACTGGAGAGGGATCTTTGTAGCAGCGGAGAGAGAACAACACTCCATTCGCTCGTGTAATATTTCACGACTTCTCAATCAACACTAACCTCTGACTTTGCCTGACAAACTGCAATACAACCCTAATGGCTCATTCGGGACATGTCCCAGGGCATTGGTAGCCGTGTAGGAATGAGTAATTAGACAGAGATCACATACTGGGATCCAATAGCACGACCGCGTCACCAGCATTGCGCTCAGGATTGCACATCCAGACGTTTGCCCAAGATATCGCGTAACCTCTGATTTCACGATATCACTGGATATCGAAGCCTCTGCACCAGTGTCTGTCGTGATGTGTCCACCAGAGCATCTTCTCTCCAACGCTCTATAAAAGGAGATAAAATCAGACCAACATAGTCTTGCTTTTGTGTTTGTTTGTTTGTTTGTGTGTTTAAAAAAAACACTACACATGGTCTCGACTGTGTGAAGCATAAGACTCAACATAAACCGGTATTTCTTCTTCTTATCGTTGTTCATACCTTCAGTTCTTTTTGCATTGCTTTGAGAAGCACTAGGTCAGTGATCATTAGACCTGAAGAGTTCTGACCTACAGCCGGTTCTACCACAAGCAGAGAGAACCCGAAATTACTTATGGGCAATATGCAGCGTTTCTCCTCAGTTTGTAAATATCCCAGTACTTTTTGCAGTCTTTTTGTATCAGTCTTCCTTGTACTGCAAAAAAGCAAACAAAAAACAATGGAATGTACAGATTTTTATATATGATTAATATTATTGAATATTATTGTAATTATTATTGTACATGCTATTTTATTTGCTTTTTTCAATAAAATTTGAACGAATGACCATAATTTGTTGTGCTTGACTATAGTGTGTGTGTGTGTGTGTGTGTGTGTGTGTGTGTGTGTGTGTGTGTGTGTGTGTGTGTGTGTGTGTGTGTG
>JBBIGC010000104.1:41014422-41025459 GCA_037576955.1 Lepidarchus adonis | reverse complement strand
GTCAGGTTCGGGTCGGGTTCGGTCACTGCTCTGTCAGGTTCGGTCACTGCTCTGTCAGGTTCGGTCACTGCTCTGTCGGGTTCGTGTCGGGTTTGGTCACTGCTCTGTCGGGTTCGGTCATTGCTCTGTCGGGTTCGGTCACTGCTCTGTCAGGTTCGGTCACTGCTCTGTCGGGTTCGGTCACTGCTCTGTCGGGTTCGTGTCGGGTTCGGTCACTTCTCTGTCAGGTTCGGTCACTGCTCTGTCAGGTTCGTGTCGGGTTCGGTCACTGCTCTGTCAGGTTCGGTCACTGCTCTGTCAGGTTCGTGTCGGGTTCGGTCACTGCTCTATCAGGTTTGGTCACTGCTCTGTCGGGTTCGTGTCGGGTTCGGTCACTGCTCTGTCAGGTTCGGGTCGGGTTCGGTCACTGCTCTGTCAGGTTCGGTCACTGCTCTGTCAGGTTCGGTCACTGCTCTGTCAGGTTCGGTCACTGCTCTGTCAGGTTTGGACAGAAAAAAGGCCCAATCAGCACTCGTGTGTATGCATTTATGTACAAAATAGATCACTTTAAACACATTATCACCTCATAACATTTAACTATTTTCATCTGCCACTTATCACTTTAGCGCCGATTCATATTCATATTGCATTAGCATCAAAATGCACCTGTATTTATATGCAAACACGTGTATGTACCATCCACTGGCACCAGTATACATGGTACATACTGTTATTTGTATAGTGTGCACCTATATGTATTGCATTGTATAGTTTGTACGTGTTTTACATTGTGTACTCAGTGTTGTATAGTGTGTACTTCTATGTATAGTGTTATATAGTGTACTATAATGTACTTGTAGTAGGGGTGGGAATCGCAGGGTCTCGAAACAATGCGTGGCCCACGATTATGATAATATTGCAATACTGTGATAATCGATATATTGCACAACAATGACCGCGATATATCGCAAAACACAGGGATGCGTTATTAATTTACATAAGCAACAGCGATGTTGTTAACTTTACAGTATTTGTTTTGCGACCGTAGTCGGAAGCGCAGAGAAATCGATACAATGTCACTTAGCATGTACCGTTAGCATCGTGCTAACAACTGAACTACAACTCCTACAGAGTCCATAATGCATTGCACCCCATGAAACATGCTTCCTGGTACAGCCAGCTCTGTTTAACCCTGTGTAAACCAGACAAATTATGAAACGTTTCGCTTCCGTCTGATCTAAATTACTGTTGAGGACAGTTCAGCAAACTCTAGATATTGGTGGGGACGCGCACTTCTGCACACTTGGATTATTGAGTCTTTAAAGAACATCTCCAACGAAGTGCGTCTACTTACGTTAACCGTTCGGTTGTAGCGTTATCCAATCATAGATAGAGACGCAGAGATACAACCTTCACAAAATAATGCACGGTCATCAATGTTTTAAAAGGCAAACTCAGACTAGATTTAAATGTGCCTGGGGTGTTCTGTCTGCTATCTGTTTGGATGTTCTTCAGCTTTCACGCAAATCCCCCGCCAATCAGTTGAGTGGCTCCACCCAGAGGAGAGAAGTAGCAACGCTGGTGGTGAATGTTGATTAACTGAAATATCGGCATTGATGTCGGCATATCAATTATTGTATTGCATGAACAAGGACAACGATATATGACCATATTAATATTTTATCACACCCCTTATATACAACGGTGAGAAAAATTGTTTACCCCCTTCCTGTTTTTTTTTTTTTCCACACTTAAATGTTTCAGATCATCAAACAAATTTAAATATTAGTCAAAGAGAACACAAGTAAACACAAAATGCAGTTTTAAGTGAAGAATAAAAAAATGCCAACCTACGTAGCCCTGTGTGACATTTCTAAAGCTTTGGGACTCCAGCGAACCACAGTGAGATTATCCACAAATGGCAAAAACATCAAACAGTTATGAACCTTCCCAGAAGTGACCGACCAAAATTAACCCCAAGAGTCACAAGACCCCATAACAACATCCAAAGAACTTCAGGTCTCACTTGCTTCAGTGAAGGTCAGCGTTCATGACTCCAACAGAAGAAAGACACTGGGCAGAAAATGTCCTGCATGGCAGAGTGCCAACTCGAAACCACTGCTGAGCAAAAAGAACGATAAGACTCGTCTCAATTTTACCAGAAAACATCTTGATGATCCCCAAGACTTTTGGGAAAATATTCTGTGGACTGACGAGACAGAAGTTGAACATTTTGGAAGGTGTGTGTCCCATTACATCTGGTGTAGAAGTAACACTGCATTTCAGAAAAAGATCATCATACCAACAGTTAAACATGGTGGTGGTAGTGTGAGGGTCTGAGGATGGAAGACTTGCTGTGATAAATGGAACCATGAATTCTGCTGTCGACCAAAAACTCCTGAAGGAGAACCTCCACCATCTGTTCATGAGCTCAAGCTGAAATAAACTTGGGTTCTGCAGCAGGACAATGATCCAAAACTCTCCAGCAAGTCCACCTCTGATTGGCTGAAGAAAAACTAAATGAGACTTTGGAACGGCCTAGTCACAGTTCTGACCTGAATCCTATTGAGATGCTGTGTGATCTTAAAAATGCGGGTCCTGCTCGAAAACCTTCAAATGTGTCTGAACTATAACAGTTCTACAAAGACGAGTTTGGGCCAAAATTCCTCCACAGCTGCAAGTTTTCGCAAATGTATGATTACAGTTGTTGCTGTTAAGGACCCAACCGGTGATTAGGTTTAGGGGGCAATTACTTTGTCACACAGGACCATGTAGGTTTGGATTTTTTCACCCTTAATAATAAAATCTTCCACTTAAAAATTGCATTTTGTGTTTACTTGTGTTGTCTTTGACTAATATTTAAATTAGTTTGATATGAAACATTTACATGTGTCAAACACGGAAATAAATAAATAAAAAAGAAATCAGGAAATTGGCAAACACTTTCCCACCACTGTATATGTATAGTGTTATATAGTGCGTACTTGTATGTGTACAGTTATATAGTGCGTATTTATAGGTTGCGTTGTATAATGTGCACTTATATAGTGTTGTGTACCGATTTAGTAAAATTTTGTTAAATGGGACCTATATTTTCACCGGATCAATAGAGGAAGCAAATTGTATTGGAAACTTGTAAGAAAAGAATGAATGTTCAGAGACGGGTGTGTGTTCGTCTGCAGATAAAACCCACCACTGTGATGTGAAATCCACAAACTCAGGTGAGAAGCGGTCTGCAGGTAGCTGTGGCGACGGCTCCTCCACAACCTGCTTTAGCTGCTGGAATGGCGTCCCCCAGGAGTCGTACGGGAAACGCAGGATCGCCAGCTCGATCTGAGCCCAAAACAACCATTAAGCCCACAGCAAAATACAGGAGACACCACCAGCACACTGCTGGACACGGACTAGGCCTGCGCTACACTTTACCAGAAGATACTGATAACACTCCATTTACACATTTACAGCAGGAAAACATTGTTACAACATTTTTCCTGTTTTTCCAGGAGTTGGGCTAAAAATGTTGGTGTTTAATTTGGGAATAAAATTCCTCTTCTGTTTCCCATCATCCCCTTCTGCTGGAGTTTAGTACAGAGCTCTTCACATCTGGACCTGAATCCAGATTCCGCTCCTGGATTCTGAAATCACGAGTAGCTTTGACTCCAATCAGCTCAGTAACTGGTGATTACAAAATCCAGGAGCGTGTAGGATAAAAGTGTAAATGTGTTTCTTTTGTGACCTCACAAAAACAACAATTAAAAAGAGGGCTGTTTTTAAAGCTTTATATATATATAATATATATATTAAATATATATATATTAATGCTTTAATATAATGAAAAGCAATGAGTACCTTTATAATTCAGTTCGAGAAATTAATGTTTACAGAACAATAAGATATAAATCTATCTATAAAAAAATAAAGAAGCCAGTTTACAGGTGCCTAATCTTAATGTTCAATTGCAGGCAAAAATAATAATAATAATAATAATAATAATAATAATAATAACATTAATTATTATTATTATTATTATTATTATTATTATTATTATTATTATTATTATTATTATTATTATATTAGTATTATATTTATATTTTAATATATAATATTATCACTAGTATAATTACTATAATCATAATTATATATTAATTAATTAATATTATAGCATCATTATTACCATCATATAACTAACATTATTATTATTATTTTCATAATTAAAATTATTATTATTGCTTATGGTCAGAGTAATCAAATAAAGTAAAATGTAAAACATATTTTGAACTCGAGTAGGGCAGTGCTGGACCCTGAGAAAAACACTGACACACAGCCGTCACTCCAGCCTGACGCTCAGACTCACCATGGTGATTCCTAAACTCCAGATATCAGACTTCACATTGTAGCCTTTCTGATTGGTCTCCGGGTTTATCCGCTCGGGCTGCGAGACGACAGGAGAAAACGAGAAGAACAGTGAATTTCATTGAGAAACAAAGAGCAGAGTGTGTGATGGAGAAAAGAGAGAGAGAGAGCGAATGCAGTGAGGAGGAGGTTTAAAACATTATAAAGCATTAAATGCATCTCTACCCATTCATAAAGCCACCACACCACCCACCATGTCTCTCTATCTCTCTCTCTCTCTCTCACACACACACACAGTCTGATATTCGTCTCTACATTAAATGCTCAAGTGAAAATCTAATAAATAAATGAATAAAATTTTAATTAAAAAATAAAATAAATAAATGTCCAGTGAAAAATAAAAGGAATAAATAATGTGCAGTTAAAATGTAATAAATGATTACATTATTAAAGGTCAAAATAAATTGCAAAGGTACATTACAATCTATATTTTTCCAAGTCATAATGAATACAAGAATAAAATCATTATGAGTGGGAAATGAAAATATATCTGAGCCATAACACAATATTTTTCATGACAATTTATGAAGCGTCATGTACTGTGATATTCAGATTTATTTATCTATATTTATCATTTATTTAGTAATTAAAAATGAAATTTAAGTAATAATAAAATAAAAAGCCTTTTCATCTGGCTTGTGTATCAATGATCTATACATAAAATAATTGTATATATTAATTAAAAATTAAAGTAATTTTAAATAAATATTGATATTTCAATGGCCTATATGATGTTCAAATATTTTCCAACATCTTAACATATGAAGTCTCCAAATCATACACTATAGCAAGATATGCATACAATTCTACAATTATACAATATAGTAATTTTAATTGGACTGTGTAACCACTTGATCTACTGTGACAAACTCTTGAACACAATATACATAAATCATTTTCCATATAACCCCCACCCCCAATACATTACATGCTCAAGTTTAACACCCTGTAAATAAATTAATTATTAATAATAAATTGAATACAATGTATATTTATAAAAACATGTCCTACTTACCGCCATGTAGGGCTTGCAGCCAGCATCCATCGTTTTAGCCACTGAGTCCACCAGATATCCACTGATACCAAAGTCACACATCTTCACCTGGCCTTGCATGTTGATCAGAACATTGGAGGGTTTCACATCTTAAAAAAAAAAAAAAAAAAAAATTTTAAAAAAGAAATACAATAAAATAAGGGGAAAAAAAAACCAAGAAAAAAATGCCGTTTGTGAGTATGCAGCAAAAGTGAGATATCAAATCAGAATCAGAATTAATATTAAAATATATATATATATCTTCATTACAGGCCAGGATCACTGTCCAGGAACCAGAATAATTACAGAAACCCGTTCACAGTAAAACTGCACTATGGTGTGAAGTGGTGTTTTAACAGTAATCAAATTAAAGAATGTGATTGGCTGTGAAAGGTGGGAAATCTCAAACTAACTGTGTTTCCCATTAAAGCAAAATCGCAGGGGAAGTGAAAGTCCAAAGACATGAGGGTCGTGCTACACAACAACATGAAACGTTGAGGAATCCACAAGCTCACGGCTTCTCCACAGTTAAAGCTGCATCGCTGCAGACGCACCAGCATTAAAGAGCTCGATTAAAGGACAAAGCCTCAGTGTCTCACCTCGGTGGATCACAGACAGTCTGCTGTGCAGGTGCTCCAGAGCTTTCACAATCTGCAACAGACACATGACCAGTTCTGAATGAATACATGGTTAAAGGGTTTCAGACCAAGAGATTTCTTGGACCATAAACTTCTATATCATCATCATCATCTGGGCTCTGTCCAGAAAAGAAGGCAGGATGACAAATTGCAAAATGTCTTTTCATGGGCAGTTGGAAAAAAATGACTTCTAGCAACCCTGTTAGCTTGCCCCCCGTTATCTCGCCAATGAAAGGCTGCAGAACAGATTTGTTTCCATGTTATTTCCCTCGTTAAGCTGCCAGCCTCACCTCGGGCCCTCGCCACAACGTGCAACATGTTGGTGTAGGCATTTCTCCATCTATAGCTCGCCAAACTTGGGTCCGTGTTAGCATTGTAGCATAGAACGCGCTCATTTTTAATGCATTGATTTATTCTTGCTGTTTTATTTTAAATGTTTTGTTAGCCTGTGGAATGTTACGGTTGATATATAAATCAGAAAACTGCACATAAAAAATAAAATTTTAATTGACATTTTATTTAATAAATGAATGCCATTGATATATATATATATTTTTTTTTTTAATTAAATTTTGCATATGTGCAATATTAAGTTATATATTGCATAGTATTAAGCTTTTCTTGTTCCATATTCAATCTTTAAGCAAAACTTGTTTTAGTTTACATAAAAAGGTTCATTGTTATATCTGTGTAAAGATTTTTCAATGTTGGCCCACAATTCTTGTCCAAGGTTTAAATTTTGCCCACTGTGTATTAATGCCGTAAAGCATTAGTAGGTGCTCAACTACATTCTACTACCGTATATGACAGAAAAACAGTGCAACAAAAAAAGGGCACGAGCGCCTTAACCACCCCCACCTCTCGCCACATTTAGGGCCTGGACCAATAGGAGCGAGCTAATGGGGTTTGACTGTATATAGTGGATTGGGAGAATTGGGATACAGCCAAACCCTCCTCGATATAAAACCTTAATTTTCCAAACAAATCAGTAGCAACTGTCTTATAACAGGGGCATCAGAGTTGGTGCAGGACGGCAGGTGTCCAGCCCAGGCTGATCGTTCTCCTCACACACACTCACTACACCTGACAGCGAAGGTGAGCTGAACCAGGTGTGTTTGGAAAATGGCCTTCCAGAACCGGAGATGGAGCAATGTTAAGCTCTAAAAGATTATCCATTATTTTTTTGTTGACATTATTATACAAATAACGATCATGAAAAAAAATTATTCACTGAAGATCGCACTCACAGAGACGGCCATCTTGCCCAGGATGTCCTCTGGGATGGTCATGCCCTTCTCGTGAACCTGTTTATAAAACTTATCCAGTGACGTGTCCATCAGCTCCATACAGATCCACACGTCCCCCTGGGGGTGAGACAGCACAGAACATGGGCAGTGAGATGGGCACGGAACCCCGGTACTAACAGGGCTCCAGGGTCAAGTCTGATAAATGTGTGAATTAGATCTCAGACGTTCTCCACTCGAACCCCCTCCCACCAGTGTTCCGCAGCCGGTACCTCTCTGAAGAGCGCCCCGTAGAACGTCACGGTGTAGAAGCAGTCCACGGTTCTCATGGAAATATCCAGGTCCATCAGTAGCCGCTTCTGCTCCTGAGTGTTTACTGTCGCCCGGATTCTCTACACACAGACAGACAGACAGACAGGAAGCGACAACGTCTTCAGGTTACAAGCTGCGAGAGCAGATCAGCAGAGTTCTACAGCTGACTGAGAACAGAACTTTCTAGAACACACAGAACAGAGGAGAACATTCTAGAAAAGAAAGAAAAGAGAACATTCTAGAACAGGCTGAAGGAAACATTTTAGAACAGTTAAAAGTGAAGAGAACTTTTCTAGAACAGACTGAAGAGAGAACATTCTAGAACTGACTGATAGGAAGAGAACATTCTAGAAAAGTTAAAGGGGAAGAGAACATTCTAGAACTGACTGATAGGAAGAGAACATTCTAGAAAAGTTAAAGGGGAAGAGAACATTCTAGAAGAGACAAAAGAGAGGAGAACATTCTAAAACAGAAAAAAAGAGGAGAACATTCTAGAACAGGTTGAAGGAAACATTTTAGAACAGTTAAAAGTAAAGAAATCTTTTCTAGAACGGACTAACGAGAACAGATTGAAGTAAAGAGAACATTCTAAAACAGACTGATAGGAAGAGAACATTCTAGAACAGACTTAAGAGAACAATCTAGAAAAGTTAAAAGGGACGAGAACTTTCAAAAACAGACTGATAGGAAGAGAACATTCTAGAACAGACTGAAGAACATTTTAGAATAGTTAAGAGTGAACATTCAATTTCATAACCAACTAAACGGAGAAGAACATTCTAGAACAGACTGAAGGGAGGAGAACCCACAACAGCAAAGCAAGGAAAACACTGCAGAACAGTGCAAATGTTAGGAGAACATTCCCAAACAGTGCCAGTATCAGAACATTCTAGAACAAGGTGAGATTCCCCATAACAGTATTAGTTTCCACAATTCTGCTGAAGTTTCCTTTCTTTCTGAGCCATTAGCTCTTATATTGATTTTTTGAGAATCAAAAACATAAAATTTATGCAGAACTGAAATTCTAACAAAATTATTCAAAATTTTAATTGAATGGCGAAATTTGTAAGAAATTAAAAAAAGAATGGAATGAATGGAAAAGGCAATGTTGTGAAAGTGTTTTGTTTCTTCATTCGACTTTTGTCGGTTTTGCTCTGACGCGTGTGGAGTGTGTGATAGTTGTGCAGAAGGACAGATGTGTTGTACAGCACTGCACCACAGACAGTGTGTGTGTGTGTGTGTGTGTGTGTGTGTGTGTGTGTGTGTGTGTGTTGTGCTCTGAAGTGAAGTGAACTGCGTTGGCTGTGGGCGCATGTCCTGCGTGATTTATTGATGGATTTTCAAATGTAAAACAGTGAAAATATAAAAGCGTAAAGATAACAGCGTCTCCACTGGAACAGTCGTCCTCACTGTTGTGTGGAGAGCTAGAACGCATTAGAACATGCAGTGTTTAATGTTCCAGATCACACCGGGGAAAGGGTAAGAGCAGAATCAAGTTAACCACCAACGTTCCTCACACTCTGGACGGGCATAGTGTTCAAATAGTGGCACCAACCTTGACGGCCATGATGACCTCACTGGGCACGTGCCTCATCTTGTCCACCACTCCATATGCTCCTCTGCCCAGTTCCTCAATCAGTTCCAGATCATCTGCCTTCACCTCGAAATTCTACACAGACAGATGAGAGATTGTAGACATGTACAGTACATCCACACACAAAAAAAAAAGATATAATAAATTGTATGTGTGTGTACGTGTGTACAAGGAGTCCTACGACCCTGCTTCAAACCCTGTTTTTTTTTTTATTACTTTTTTTTATGGTGTGAAAAGTGAAATTACATTTAATAAAACGCTCAGAAAAATGCAATACAGAGCCTCAGGTGGGTGAATGTCTCCCTCTGGTGGACGGACAGAGGAATGGCCCCAGTGCAAAACACAGTAGACGCTTATGTAAAGGGTTTTGACTTACAACACATTGAAGATTGAGTATTGTCTGCAGAACCAGAAGACTCTTCTTTGTGGAACCAGTGGACTGGGGTTGAATCCTCTCTGCAGAACCATCAGACTGGGAGAAACTTGGTAGCAGTGGTTGGAGTGATTGGATTGTGGTTCAGAAAGTTCTTCACTCATATCTCAGTCCAGTGGTGCAGGATCCAGACGAGTCGTTCTGCAGGTCCAATCCAAGCAGCAGAAGACGGTTGAGATGATGGGTGTATTGTTTGCTGAGCGGATCCAATCTATTCTTGAATCAAACACGCAGCAAACTGTGAAAGGATGAAGTCGGTGGGTAAGTGGAATAGGAGCTCATGCGGAAAGCATCCAGAGCGGTGTGTTTACGGTGAGGGTGGAGGGCGAGAGCGTGGAGAAGTTGTTTAAAGAGAGTTGTTTAGCTACAGCAGGGGTTCCCTCTGTAATACTGGAGATTGATTATGCTTGGCTCAGCTCCATCGCTCCTTTCAGCAAGCCAAACATTATCAGTGCGTCTGTAAACTCCCCTTCATTTGAAAATT
Organism: Lepidarchus adonis; assembly: GCA_037576955.1. Lineage (NCBI taxonomy): Eukaryota > Metazoa > Chordata > Actinopteri > Characiformes > Lepidarchidae > Lepidarchus > Lepidarchus adonis. The sequence goes on along the minus strand of JBBIGC010000104.1, from coordinate 41,015,329 downwards.
TCCAGGGGGAATTCCACTCCCCTGCCTCGCACCCCACCCTCCATACGAGGAGCGATCTTTCGGTGGGTCTTCAGTCTTCTTATTGTCATGCGGTTTCCATCCTACATTTGTGTACTGGGCCTGCGGAACTGGTTTTGAGCGATGTCACCATAAATCTCGAGTCGGCTACAAACACCAGGCGCGGGCAGAGCCTGAGAACATAAACGCAGGCCCAGCTCGGAGCCGGGCACCATGGCAGAGTAATTACGGCGTGTTCAGCTCCCCCGCTGGTTTACAGGCCCAATAACAAACACAGTGTTTTACACCCTGGCACAGAATCAAACACTCTCCCCAACCACACACACACACACACACACACACACGGTAACTATATCAGAATGTGCAGCTCCACTGTGACCTGGAAACGTTGCATTTTCCCTGATAATCTGCTTCTGACACTTAATGGAGATGTTCCTGACTTTCCAATCAGGTTGCTGAGCAGTGAAGGAGCCTTTTCCTATTGTCTCCTTTCACAAAGAGGCTGAAATCTCATAAAAGCGAGAGAGGGCGAGTGGTGTAATGCACTCTCGGCATCGGGCAGAAGAGCAGAGCGGTGATTTAGTGAACTCAGAGAGAAGACATGACAGAGACTAATTGTGCTCATTCATCACGTGTGCGAGCGTCTTTGGACACTAAACTAATTAAAATCCTCTTCCCAGCGAAACGGGGTCGGGGGAGGAAATGCAGCCTTAACTCTAAATAAGCTGACTGTAAGTGTTGACTGTAACAGACCGAGTGCTGACGGTAACAGACCGAGTGTGGACAGTTACAGAGAAAGTGTGTACTGTAACAGACTGAATGTGGACGGTTACAGACTGAATGTGGATGGTAAGAGACAGAGTGTGGACTGTAACAGACTGAATGTGGA
>JBBIGC010000104.1:40986081-40996214 GCA_037576955.1 Lepidarchus adonis | reverse complement strand
AGTTCTGATGTGTCTGTGCAGCTCGTTCCACCAGTGAGGGAGAATGAAGGAGAAGAGTCTGGAGTGGTGTTTGACTTTTTTATCTTCTGGATGGAGGCCAATAAATAAAGCAATATTCTGCGCTATAAAAACATGAATATATTTCTGCTTTCTAACCTTAGCTATGTTATTGAGATGCCAGGATGTTGATTCAGTAGATTTAATATTAAAACTGAAACCGAGACCCTTATCTACGATTACACTGGGATTGGTTCTAGACGTAGATTCCAGAGGCACTTAGTTGCAAGCTTCATTCTTTGCTCCCAAACAGAACCATTGTCTTAGTTTAACAGAGAAAAATCTCATTGTTTCCAGTCATATACTTTTTCTGGTCCTGAACACAGCGAGTCTGTTGGACAGAAATCATCGGGTGAGATTTAGCTCGATAGATCTGAGTGTCATTATTATTATTAATTGCTGCTCTTTCCTTTTTCGTGCTATGTAATCGTTCTCGTTATTAATTATATTCAGCTACATGCTCACTTCTGCCCTTTACACATATACTGGTCGTTTTTTCATGGCTTGTACACATCAAAGAAAATATTAAATAAATAAATAAATAAATAAATAAATAAATAAATAATAATACTGTTATGTGTTGTTTGTTTACTATTTTTTTGGTGTCTAATACACCTGGTTAAGACTGAAGGGTACACATTATTAGATAACTTAATTAAATAAAATATTCCGCTTGTCTTGCCCCATCTAATCAGCTAATTCTGAAACATTAAATATTAATTATGTTTATTTATTTGTGTGTGTGTGTTTGTTTGTTTAGTTTTTTAATGTCTAATTCACTAATACTACACCTGGTTAACAGTTGGTCTGGAGTGAAGGGGTCAGATTATTAGATAATTTTATTATTAGATAACTATTATTAGATAACCCTGAGTGGTTATGTGTGCCTGGTTAATGCTACAGGTGGGGCTGTTGCATAACACTGCAGAAGTATGATCATGACCTGGAAGGTTCCTGACAGGTTAGTGTGGGTCTACACGGTTCTGCCATTTCATCTGACACGCTTGATTGGCTTATCCAGGCACTAGCAGTGTGATCTCCTGCAGAATGATTCTAGAACAGCTTCATTCACCACAAGCTGATTTCTTTGATTACAAATGGTGTTTACATTGTGTTTCAAACTCAACTGGTTTCAGAGAAAGTACCTAAAGCTGTTACAATGGCCCAGCCAATCACCAGCCCTGAATCCTACAGAAAATCAATAAAAAAAAAACTAAAGCTCAAAGTTCATAGGAGGGCCCACGGAACCTTCAGGAGTTGTTTGTGTGGAAGAATGAGCTAAAATCCCACCTGTGCAATGCAGCGACTAGCTTCTCCATACAGGAGGCATCTTGAAGCTTCATCGTCAACAAAGTATTAAATACATTTCAGTAACGTCTTTTTTGACGGGTTGTTACTGACATCTGGTAATAGCACCTTTAGATAAACGTACACTGGAGATTAGAGAACAACCTACAATTTCTCAAATGTCAAGACCACTACATTCTCCTATTTGGAAATTATCCCAACAGGAGTAAAAGATCAGTATTTTTAGCATATGTCATAAGCTGATTTATTCTGAAGCAAAGTATAAGAAACTTAAATGAGAAATTTGAAAAAGAACACTAGAGAACACTTTCAGATACCTGACTGGTGTTAATCTGGCACCTGATGCTAATTTCCTTAATTATCTGACAAATCCTAATTTACTGGCAGCCCGAATTTTCAGTTTTGTCATTCTAAAGTGACTGAAACCCTCCAGCAGCAGGTTGTCCAGATGAAGGCCAAATGGATGACCCCATCAACCGTAGCAAGAGTTGGTCATTCCAAATCTGTCACTTCTAGAATAGTGCACCGTCACAACGTTACAAGCTCCCCCAAGAAGCCTGGTTGTCCATGAAAAACATACAGACAAACAAGGATCTTCGACATTTAAGAGCATTTGGACTGAAAGGCTGCTCTGCAGTGACCAAACCTGAGTAAGAATAATCAGAAGGCTAGGCTAGGCTAGGCTAGGCTAGGCTAGGCTAGGCTAGGTTAGGCTGAGGATTATGTTGTGTGGACAGAGGAGAACTGGCCCAAAGTTCAGTTTAGTGATGAAAGCAAGTTTAATTTATTTGGGTCTGATGGGAAACATTATGTTCTTCATCAAACTGGGGGAAACTGAAGCCAAAGTGTAAAAATTCTGTGAGGAGGAAGTGATCTAACCCCCATAGAAAAGCTCTAGTAAATCCTTAGGGACAAAGTTATGGCTAAGAAACTCATTACAGTCACTGAACTATGGAGTAATGTACCTGTATACAGTAAACTAAAGCCACGAATTTCATGCTACTTAAGGCAAACTTAACTAAATGTATGTAGTACATTAAACTGTGAAATTTACCATTTTTGTATTATGGATCTACAGTGAATCATAACTACAAAACATTAACACCAGGTTAATGGGATTGAGAGTGAAGGGAAGAACGTTGATTCTAGCACCTGTGAGGGGGTGGTCAGTTATTTAAGTTGGCATGTGTTGTAGTTTACAGTAATAATTTGCAAAATTGAAATTGAACATTGAAATTGTTCAGTGAAAACATTATTGTAATTTTGCCAGTAAATAAAGCTTCAAGAGAATCAATAAATCAGGTTTTTATTTTTGCATTTTTAAACAATGCCCCAGCTTTTCCAGAAACAGAGTTTCTATTTTAATTCAGAGCCTGTGGTGTTAATGGCGGATGTGTTTGGATTTCTACTCAACACAGTTCAGCTGAATTAATTAGTTTGATTACTGGTCAGTGTGAAGAGAATAACAGTCAAAGATGATTCCATTTAAAGAAGAGTATTTAGAGCATCCTAATTAATTAATACAGTATTTATTGCGAGACAGTCACAGGTTCAGCTGATGAGATATTAAGACTATTTTATCCTCTTTATAATACATTTTTAAATGACGTTTATTAAAGAGACACTTTCCCTGATGCTTGGGCACAAAAGAATGATGTGTTTTTGTATTGGGTGCAGATTCCACAAGATTTTTAATGGAGGAATATAATGTTAAAAGAATTCCTTTAATAGAAAAAATAGTGTTCAATTTGTCCCTAAGACTCATCCGTAGTTTATGTTGAGACTTGACTGTGGAGAATCTCTTCTCCTTCTCTGTTTTAGTCAGTGAGAGATGGAGAAAGACTGTTGAAGGGAAATTTCAGTTCAGAACTTTGCCAAATGTTCACCATGCTAAATTATAGATGTGTATAGTGTTTAGTTCATCCAGTGGAAGATCTCACACACAGGCAGAGCTCACGTTCAGCAGCCGAAGCCTGAGCTCTGGCAACGTACGACCGACTACACTGGACAGAGTTCGACCCAAACAATTGATCAATTAGCCTCCATGTCATATTCAACATACACAACCATTACGAAAAAAATCTATTTTCTCAATATTTAATGACTAATATGGCAATTTTTGGCCCAGTGATAATCAATAGTGTTGTTATTAGTGCTAAACACAACACTGTCTATAAAATATGTCAGTCCAGCAGTGGTCTATGATAAAACATTCTACTTTGTGTATTATTTTCATCTCCTGCACCTTGCAAAATATCCGTTTGTTCAGAATAAGAAAAACTTTATTATCCCGGAGGAAATTGCTTATGCAGCGACTGCACATGGAGACGATACAGACATAAAATAACGCACAGTGAGGAAAGCGCTAGAGTAGCTAAGTACGTAAGATAAAAATACAAAGGTAAAGTATAACCAGCATGAAATAAGGAGAATAAAAACTAGAATAAAAACTAGAATTTTAATGAATACAATAAAATAAGATAAATAGAATAAATAATAAATAAATAATAAATGTCCACAAACAATCATACAAATGTCCACCCGACTCATGCGGGATCAGGGGCGGTAGGCGTCTCTATACTAATCTGCTGAGGGGCAGAGGGTATAAAACCCCATCAGCCCCAATACCTCTCCCAGAGAAAGCCCAGCGTAGACACCAGATCCTCCACCAGCAGCGAGAGTCCGACTCAACGAGCGGCGCTGCGCCCATACCAGGCCATCTAGCTGCAGCGGTGAGTACACAGAACAGTAAGTGAGGTTCTAGAGCTTTAGAACTCGAGTTCATTAGAAATTTAACCATGAGTGAATTCCTGCAGTTCCAGCTGTGAAGGGAAATGTACTTTTTTGGCCAAACCTTTAATAATGAGATGAGTTTTTGCAGATTGATGATGTTATGGTGAAGGTTGTGAGGCCCAACAGTGAAGAAGAGATGAAAGGTGGTGGTTGGGGTGTATCTAATCAAATACGTTTCTTTCATTTTTTTAAATATTATATTATATTATATTATATTATATTATATTATATTATATTATATTATATTATATTAAACATAGGCTCTATGTAATCAATTTATTGTACTCCCAGAATGCGTTTTTAAAAAAACTTTTTAAATTGCTTTTTTTGCCATATTTTTCTTTCTTTATTCATGAGGTACAGTGGCTCCTAATTCTGGCCCATAGTGTTATATATTATATTATATTATATTATATTATATTATATTATATTATATTATATTATATTTAAAGTTGGATATATTATATTATATTATATTATATTATATTATATTATATTATATTATTATTTCATATTAAACATAGGCTCTATGTATTCAATTAGTTTTATTCCCAGAATGCATTTTTTAAAAACTTTTTAAATTGCTTTTTTGCAATATTTTTGCTTTAATTTAAATATATTTATATATGTATGTATGTTTAAAAAAACACAATCATTGCAAGACTTAATTCAGCATATCAATACTATTTTTTTTGTATATTAATCTTTCAGAACTAGTGCAGTATTCCTATACAATGTGAAAGTCTGAAAACTGAGATAGAACCAAATGAATGAACTTTATCACACTGATGTTCAGGTTGGGTTTAGTGTTTGTCATTGTAGGAGATCACATGGATATTTCTGTGAGCTCAGCATGTTCCTGTTGTCCTTTTGCTAATGAGATTAACCCGGGTCCCGAATGGCAGAACAGCGATACGGGTGCACTTATTAACTTGAGCCATGGATTACGCAAACTGGGTCACCTCTAACAGCACTCCTGCTTTGAGCTCCTCCTCAGGATCACAGGAACAGCCCACAGCAGCCATGTATCTCCACTTCACCATGGCTACACCTGTGTGTGTTGCTCATCTAAGAAGATTATGGATTTTATGGTTGTACTCGGGTGGTGGGGAGGTAGGAGAGGATGGGGCAGCTTACAGGCCATGAGCATATGCCTAAGTGAGGGTTTATTTCTGTCTAAGTTTGGCCCTTAATTAAGAATTGCTCTGAAAACCCATTAGCTTTGCCTAATGGCCCATTGCAGAGTTATATGTACTGTGATGTATATTTATTTTAGTTATATACTGCATGTTTATTGGGGGTGTTGCCCTTTTGGGGCAAACAGATGAATTTCATAAATATGATTGTCACTTTATAAACAAGGGTACAAAAAGGGTTCTTCAACTTTAGAGGAATGACTTCCGGTTCCTTAAGAAACCTTTCAGTTGATGATTCTGTCTGTCATTGAGAAAACACCCCAATTTATATATTAAAATATAATTAAAATATTATTTCATATTTATATATAACATTATAAGAATATTTTAAAAATGCCAACTTGTTTTCAGATGTTTTTACTTTACTTAAAATTTTAAATGATTTATTTAGGTATAGTTATTTTAAACAAGAAATTATTTCCAGAGGAAAATAAATCATATAATGTTCAAATTATACGCAAAAAAGATAAAGAAATATGCAAGACATGTTAGCTGTAATGACAGTTGATTTTACTTGTTACTGCAGAAATCCTTTGAGCAGTAAATAGAAATGGTTTAAAATATTATTGAATAAATTCACATCACTTTAACATATATTAAATCTCAGGATTTTTCAAATTGTATCATTTGTTTGTCATTGTGGATCTGCTGGTTTCAGTAAGCTTGCTGGCTGATAAGCTCTCTGTATTGTGCCATCACCAGATACCTACATCCAAGAGAAGGAAAACTATAGAGGCGTTGAACCCAAGCACCAGCAAAAATGACCAAAGACACTGAACACATACCAAAAGCACTACCCCCGCCTATGAGTCTCGAGCCTAAGGCGGAGCCAACTAAGTCAGCCACCCGTGTGAGCGGTGGCCCAGCTACACCACGCAAAGGCCCACCCAAGTTCAAGCAGAGGCAGACTCGCCAGTTCAAGAGCAAGCCACCAAAGAAAGGTGTCCAGGGGTAAGTGTGACAGCACGAGTTATTTTGGAGCAATGTGATAGAAAAATAATTTCTGGGCCCTCAAATCATCTTTCAATTTCATGATTTCACAGTAATCTTTAAAGAACCATCAAGTGCAGATGTTCTTGAGGGAATCAAAAGTATTTGCCACACTCAGGAGGATCCCTGGAGGATCAGTGTCTGGCACAGATTGGTGATTTCCCTGCACTTGGTTCAGAATCTGCTTGGAGAAGGAAATCACCAAACTGTGTTGGACTATGCTGGTGCCGTGCAGGGATAGATATGCGCTCCCATGTTTTTTGCTATTGTTATATTAGTTATCGGCATCTGCTGTTAGAGCTCAGAATGCTTCTCTGAAGTCTCCACTGTTAAAAATAACTAATGCTGTATTATCCTGATCCGTTCTTCTGCTTGCTCCAACAGCTTTGGAGATGATATTCCTGGGATGGAAGGTTTAGGCACTGGTGAGTGTGATCTTTTTAAATTTTTTCCCATCATCACCTTCTCACGTGTGGTTTAGTATCTTACTCAGCATCATGCATGGTTTATTCTTAGCTGCCCTTGGGCACGTATTACAGTTTCTGCCAGATGAGCTGTTCGCATTGGCTGTGACTCGTTATAACACGGTATCAGTGAGATTAAACAGGCTTGAGTGCGGTTCTCCTCACAAGCTGCTTAGGCAAACCAGCACAAGGGCAGCAGAGTGTGCCCCATTGACAGCGAAATTTAGTTCGAACTCTGCCCACAATAAGGAAAATGTTATGAGAGTCTCACTGGTGTTTCCTCTCTTTACTTGCAGACATAACTGTCATCTGCCCTTGGGAGGCCTTCAACCACTTGGAGCTGCACGAACTGGCTCAGTACGGCATTATCTGATCCCTCCACCTTCCTCTGTTCTGTTTAGACCCCATCCTCCAAACCAACTGCCTCCACCGCCCTAGCCATGGGCTCCAGCGGGACCGCTCAAACATACACCCGATCTCACAACACTTACAAAAATTGAAAAATTGAGAAAAAATGGTTCTAAAAAAAGCATCTGTCTATCTGCTCCCTCCGGTTTCTTTCCGTCTTGCAGCCTCACACACTCTTTCTGCTTGTACCGTAGGCCAGAATGCAGGTCTGTGTCATTTGACTTCCTGTCCAGTCAGATTGTGCTCTGTCATTTTAGAGGCACCTCTTGCCATCTTGTCTCCCTTTAGCCGTCCTCCATCTTCTTTCTCTTCTCTATTCCTTCTTTCCTTCGGAACAGAACTTGAAACTTACGCAAGCGAGACAGCCTCAGAGTGAGTACAAGTGACGCCCGTGAAATGCTCGGCTTCTCGTTTCACGTGTCTCGGCCCCTCTGCCCACCACCTCGGAGGATCCACCACCTGCGCCGAGTTGTAAACAGAAAAAAGATCGTAGTCCTGTAGAGGTGGGATGCCTGCCGACAAGAGATCTGGCGTAAAATTCACTCCCCTCCTAAAGCCCTAAAAACGTTTGTTAAATCAGTTACTTAATGTGACATACTTACTTATTAATGACTAAAATAATAATAAGTTACTAAGAAACAAACATAGAAGTTCACTTCTGACCTTTTTAACTGTCTAAACAGCTTGTCTCTCGTTCGTTCTACTTTTTCAATAGCGCTTTTCTGTAGAAACGTCATTGGGAATAATCTCAGGGATAGAAACGTTTCAAACATTTAACCTTTTAATAGTGAGACACTTGCTGTTGTTGCGTTCTACCTGGCTTCAGAACACCAGCCGCCATCTTTGGCTATCACAATGGAGGAGAGGGTGGGCTAAATTTTATAGGAGATAAAGAGAGAGAGACATGGAGAGGAAGGTACCTGAGATTCACACTGTTATGGATGCTGCGCTGTGAAAATGGCTCTCGATTTGGTTGTTGGTCTCGGTGGCTGTGATTACAAGACTGTTTGTTGGGTCTTGTTTACCTGCTTTTGTAGTTCTTCATCCTCACGACTGCTCTTCTACTGTGTCCACTTGTGTAGTTCTTTCTATTTTCTCTTCCATATCGTCACTGTCCAGAGGAAAACAGGTATCTCCAAGGCGCTGGTCTTGAGCGATGGCGGTGTACGGGTCAGGGAGTTGCCTCAGATCAGAAGGTTGCTAGATCAAGTCCCAGGTACGATTCCTGTGAGCAAGGTGCTGTTCCCAGTGGCTGCATTCACTGTGACAAAAACTCACTCATGATTGTACGTTTAAAGGAGAAGCCATAATGTTCCTTACTTTTAATGGAAGTTAACTGAAGGACATTTTACCATGTGATTTTGGATCATTTCTATTGGTGGGTTCATCATAAAAGCTGCTGCCAGTTCCTGTATTGACGGTGAAAAATATAAATTGAAAAAACAAAATGGGAGTTAAATGGTTTTCTCTGGACAGCGACGATATTCTCTTTCAAAATTTTTGTCCGATTTTAATTGTATTATGTTGATTTTCTTTGCTTGTTTAACTTTTTCACTTCGTCGTAATCAGTTTACTGACTGCGACGCTTCGACTGAATTGCACGTCCACACATTTACTTTATTCAAGCTTCCTTTACTTCATCCATTGAATGCTGGCGTTGTGGCGGGAGTGTGGGCGAGTTTATTGGTTGCGTGTACGTTATTCTCCTGCTCTTGTCTGTTTTCTGTCGTTTCATCCTTCGTTTGTTTCTTATTTTCTTCATTTCTTTTCCTTTTTTCTTCACACAAGCACAAATATCAGTCAGTCTTACAGTTTCACCCTCGAACCTCTTCCTCCGACGTGTGTTAAGGTCGTCAGGGAGTTGAACTCTCTGGACCTGGGAGGATTGAAGTTAGAGGACAAAGGTCAGTCTGTCTGTCTATCCACTATGCTGTCCATCCACTCGACACATGTCTGTCTGTAATCAGTGACTGAAGTAAAGGTGTTTCTTCTCTACAGGATGAGATCAAAATAAACCTTGAAAAAAAGTGAAAATGAATAAAATGTGTGTTTTTTTGCAAAAAACAAACAAATAAATATAAGTGTGTTTATTATAGAGTGACGCACTTCTCTTATCTCTCTTTTTTTAAACAAACGATGCTTAATAATTTCAGTAAATATGTTTGTTGCATGTGATCAGTCTATATCTGTCGTCTATGAATAGACGGAACGTAGCATCCTGTTCCCCAAGCACAAACAAACAAACAAACAAACAAACATTTTGCGTTGACTCATGCGAGTGAGTTATAATAAACTATTTCAAATTCAGTTTACAGTGTTTTCTGCTGACCACAGATCAGTGTGGACATTAGTCTTGCAGCTCTAAACGTGTTTCTGCTGATCTGGAGTCAGTGACGTTCATCCAGGCTCAGAAGTGCCGTGGTCCTGAGTTCGACCCCCAAATCGGCCACAGGGGTGTTTCTGTGTGGAGTGTGCAAGCTCTCCCTCCCCCGGGTTCTCCGGTTTCCTCCCACAGTCCAAATGCTTGTGGTTTAGGTTGATTGGTTACTCTACATTACCCGTTTGTGATGGATGGCTACTGTATACGGCTCTGGTCAGAGTTTAATACAGTTTTACACTGGTTTTATAGATTTGTGCATGAATATAATATTCCTCAGCCTCGTCAGCATTAATCATCTTCAGCTTCTCACAAAAACATAAATGCAGAATAAAACCTGGGAGTGACTGCAATATCAACCAAGTACAAATACATAAGTTTTGATATTAATTATACCTGCAGTATTTGGAAAACAGCATCTCCCTCTCCACATTAACACTTCACACTGAAATGGAATCACTACATTAAGATAAGATAAGATAAGATAAGATAAGATAAGATAAGATAAGATAAGATAATCCTTTATTGTCCCACAAGTGG
>JBBIGC010000104.1:40921529-40939884 GCA_037576955.1 Lepidarchus adonis | reverse complement strand
TGTGTGTGTGTGTGTGTGTGTGTGTGTGTGTGTGTGTGTGTGTGTGTGTGTGTGTGTGTGTGTGTGTGTTACAACATTTCCTGAAAGTGACGTAAATTCTCATAAGGAGCTCCCCAATCAGTGCCCGCCCACAAGCTCAACCAAAAACCTCAGGTCCATTAGCTCTACTTTGTTATGCAAACGCCCATGGTGCATTTATAAGAAAATGTAAGGTAAAATATATCAAATATGTACACATATATAAAGGCTATATGCTCAAATACACATCTAAAACTAAATTAAACTAAATAAGCAATAACTATACATATATAAAAAAATACCTATAAATCTGTAAAAGCAAAATAAATCTGGAAAGCGCAGCACAGGAAGGATCTTGGGTGTGTAGTGGCTAGAAAGTGATTGCAAACTGTTTGCAACAGTTTTTTACATATAAAATGTGAAAATAACAATTACTCAGTGATTAAAAATAAAATGGATACTAAAACTGAAGCGCGTATGCATTTGTGCGCTCACACACACACACACACATACACACACACACACACACACACACACACACACACACACGCACAAGCTGTGTACCTTTCTGTACATGTTGTACATCTTGGCCAGTACTTCCTTGAAAAAGAAGGTTTTAACTTTTAAATGCGGCCTTCCTGGTTAAAAAAATTTATAAAATAATAAAGGTGCATAATTCTTATTTTATTTGCATAAAATAAGATCATTTTGAAGTTAAATTATAAAGTTATGGATACCTATTATTATTTTGTTTTGTGTTTACTGTGCTTCTGGATTAGGTCAAAATTGCAGAACTGCAGCAATTGGTCTTTTCGGTTCCCAAAGCGTAATTTAAAGGAAATGTGATGTAAAACAGTGGTAGACGTGCCTCTGTCCTAAATTTTGAGTGTGTCGCAGGCCACAGATTAGAAATTAGTAAAATATTTTTGTAAAAACATTTTAACAGGAGGGTGGCACGTGATGAAATTGGAGTCTGAAAGTGAAAAACTCTTGTCACCGTTTTCCTGTTGGTCCTGATGAAGGGAATGTCTTAGAACGTGCTATTTCTTTTTCTTTCTTTTTCTTAAATAAATGATTAGCCGAATGCCCTGCTTGGCCTGTCCGTTTTCAAAGAGGCCACCGAGGCTTTGATCTCCCAGCCCCTTTGAACCCATGCAGAAGGAGGAGTGGGCGTAGCGCACGTAAATGCACAGATATGCTATGCCAGGAGGGCGGAGGAGAGAGGTTGGTGCCATGGCAACGGTGAAGGCCCTCACCATAGCAACTAAGGGGCCACTTCCTTGATGATGTGGCGGCGTGGGCTGAGGAGTGCCAGGCCGGCGATGCCTGTGGTGTGAGTAGTGGCGTTAACCCCGAGGCCGAGGTGATGGGGCTCTTTTAGCTTGGAGTGTGGTGAGAAGGGCCGGGAGCCGCCCGGGGCCCCACTGTACAGCGGGAGCACACGGCTCTGCTGTCCTGGATTTCTGATTGAGAAGTGCTGTGGGAATATGACTCATTTTTTTTGTGTGAAGCAGACAAACATTAAAAATTTTCAATTTTACCTTAAATATTTAAAAATTGCTTTAATCCTAAGACGCTAAAAGTAATGAGTGAATGCAAATCAGGATGCATAATGATGGGCAGATATTTCTTGGAAAAAATAATGCCGATATTGGCAAATTTGCTCAAATATCAGCGTAGGCCTGCAGATCCCACATCGGCGAATCCCTAAATATTTTTTTGTCCCAATGTTTCTGCAGCTTTATCATTGTTGATGCCGATGCTCCAAACTACTATTGTCTTGTCAGTTGATTTTTGTCTGGAAAAAAAAAAAAAAAATATATATATATATATATATATATATATATAATTAGAGTTGCATGATACTTCAAAATTATATCTGATGCATTTATGGTGCACTTTTCTCATTTTAAAGCTTATAAAAATTAATTATTCATTTATCTAAATTAATGTTATTTAATGATTTAATTAATTATCTGCATCAATATCAGCAAGTGCATGAAAAATATTGGCATCGACCTGCAAATCCCACATGAATTAATTCTTAAATTTAACAACAAGAAATATGTAAATATTGTTTCACTCCCCAAATCTGTACATCTGATATATAGAAAAAAATCAAATCATAGTTTTTGTGATGTCACAAAACCAGTGCATTTATCTATATCCCATTATTCAGGAGTTTCATTTATGCTGAAGTTTTAAGGAGTTTTTCATCTCCGTACATTTGAATGAGCTGTGAAACAACACAGCCAATTAGAAGAGAGATCATTTGCATATTTCAGTCTTAAAGGCACGGTAACCTGTCTGAGGGAAAATGGTTGTGTAGGAGCAAATGTTTGAACACAAACGTCATGAAAAATGAAAATCAAGAATAGGACTAAATAAAAATTATTTTATTTAAATTCTGCTTTAATGGGTACACGCTGGCCATAAATAATTGGACTTTTGTCAATTTAAAGCCCAATAACCTTCAGCTGTAGCTGTGATTGGTCATTCTGTCAGAAACCCTGTGATTGGCTAGAGGCTCATTTGCATGTTGTAGTGTTCTGCCCAATCAGTGTTGCAGAGATCGACATTGTTTTGACTGTTAACACACGGTGCAGGTTCAAACATAATGCTTTGATACTTGTTCTTTTTTTAAAAATACTATATTTGATCCAGAAAACTGTATTGATTTTTATTCCACCCCGAGTGATGGGCATAGTAATGGAAGCGGCTGTGAGTGGCTCCTGTTCGATATCTTTGGCTCATAGGGAGAAAGTCCCTCAGTAATTGAACAGTAAAGCACAACTGAAAAGCAATTCCACACAGCATTCTCGTCATCATTCCCACTCAACCGTGCTTTATGTCTTTATCTCTTTTAACATTTTGGGAAAACGATGCTGAGCCAGGCCTGTAGCCCATAGGCCGGTGTGTGATGATGGATATCAGTGAAGACAGGACGGTGAGAGGAGCACTGTTAATGCTAATTCAATATTACACAGCTTGCTACATATTATTAAATATGTACATGTAATATTTGAACTCTTTCTTTGTAAAAATATTGCATTATTATTAATTACTCAGCCTAATTAAGTAGCTGTTAGTCCATGGAGTCATTTCCCACCAAGTGTTTTCCACACAGCTGCTGTAAGCTTCAGGGGATTTCCTGCAGGCGTCTATAGCAGAATTCCCCAGCAACTCGGCTATAGGCACAGAAACGGCGTTTGGTTGTAAAGCAAGTGGCTAGAGATAAGAATCTAGAACCGGTTCCACATTGAGGTCACCACGTCCTTTTTCCACGCCTGCGTTTTTGCATTGTATCAAACTACGGTCCTGCCATTAAGGTGCATCCGGGTTTGCAGGTGAGAACACACCTAAAACGCATTAAGGACCAATCGACATCCGATCTCCCGGGAAAACATTGGGACGTGGTCTGGGCCGCAGTCTTTTAGCAGTGTGTACGCAAATGCGTCCTGGGTCACACCAAAGCAACACCTAGCCTCCTCAGCCCAAGTGGAAGAACACCACTGATAACCCATAAAAATAGCATTTATTTATTGTAATAAATTTACCAAAAAGCCCAAAATGAATTGAAAATGGCCAATTTGTCAAAAACACAGAGGTATACACCCAAGCTTTGTCAGAATAGCTGAATGCAGTTTCCTTTTCAATCTGTTTGCTGTGATTTTGCCTGATCTGTAATTGCAAAAGTTTTATTTAACATTGATTTGATTTCTTTTAGCTTCTGGAAGACTTGATGGGTGAAGCACATTGCTTCCTCCCACTGGTTAAAAACGCAAACACATTTGGTCTCTCTTTGCAGTGGGACGTGGTTATTTGCGTAATGGGGTGAGAGCTGATGCCAAGGGGTCCCTAGAGATGCGTGGTAATACCAGGTGTGAACGGATGTACCTGGAGCGGCCCCGTTGTGATTGGACCACCCAGGAGGCGTAATGAAAGGGCCTGGGTGTTGCTCCGGATAAGACTAAGTAGTCCAGAAAGAAAGACAGCCATGCTACTCGCAATGTCTTTGGCCACTTTGGCAATATGTCGAAACATATTTTGATGCAATATTACAATGGCATCAGTCAAGGGCTTGGGATATATTAGTCAGCAAGTGAACAGTCAGTTCTTCAAATTAATGTGCTGGATGCAGGAGCTGAAGCACCTTGGTTAGAGAATCTCAAGAACAGTTCCGTTAGGAAGGACAACTGGTGAATCAGCAACAGGGTCACGGGCACCCAAGGCTTGCTGATGCATGTGGGGAGTGAAGGCTAACCTAATCCCAAAAGTGGAGCTCCTGTTGTACTAAATGTGACTCTGATAGAAAGGTGATGCCTCGATGTCTTGACTCATTCTGAGGCGCTTGACAATGGGAATTACCCACTGGCCTGACTTGCAAAAGAGTGCGTAGTTAGTGATGCACATTGAAAGTCTTTCACATTTGGATGAAAAGATGCCAAGTAAATACTCTCCGAGTTTCCACTCCTGGACTCTAATGAGTCCCTGTAGCTATGGGTCTACCCCCACCCCCACCCCCACCCTCCTCTTTTCCTAATTTGACATGCTTCACTAGGGCTGGGGCTCTCGCTTGGCAGATCCCAAATCCTTCATTCGATTCCCTAATGAATGAGCAGCGAGAGGAAAGTAGAGGGGAACTGAATACAAAACTTCACCTCAGGTTGCAATTAATCTCCAACGCGTCAGTCAATCATCTCTGTTTACGAACAAACAGCAGCTCAGAGAACGAGGCCTGAGTGTGGCGCCCTTGTAGATCAAACCTTTCCTTTAAACCGAGGACCCTCTCGCCAATTAGCATACTGCTGTAGTTCACGGTATCTGGCCCACGTGATGGGATCGGTCTCTGCCTCAAACGAACATTCCAAGCTGGTTCCACGGCTTCGCGATTGCGCTGCCGAAATGAAGTGAGCGAGGCTGTGAGTAAAAGTGTGCACGCTTGTTTACGAGGATAATAAATGTCTTCCGCGGCTTCACCCGACAGCTGCTGTCCCGTTTGACCCGAGTGTCCATTTATTGGCCCAGCGGTCCACCTGCAACCCTCGCTAATGGACCAGGCTGCTTCTGCTGGGAAGCTTTCCGCTCTTCCTTGCTTTTTTGTTTTCCTGGTAGACCAGTAATAAGCTCAATTTACAGCCCTTTTGTTTTCCGTCCGCACGTAATCCGTCCCTGCCCTCATCTCTCTGATGTCGCTGAGAGGTTATAAGCGCTCTATAATTAAAATCCCAACTCAATTAGCCTGCATCCTTGACCTTTGTTGGTGGCTAAAGTCGAAAATCTGAAAGAAGTTGCTATTCCTACATCGCTCCCTCTGCTGCACCGGGTGACCAAGCATTGCCATTGGACAAAACAATTTCCTATATACCCCAATCAACTAGAACATGTTCACCACTGAAGTGAATAAATATTGAGTCATTAACTGTCATTAGGCAACAAGTGAACAGTCAGCTCTTGAAGCGAATGTGCAGGAAGCAGGAGAGTAAGGATCTGAGACGCTGTGTCTCCAGAACAGCAGGTCTTGCGGGGTGTTTCAGGTGCCTGATCCAAGGAAGGACAACTGAGTAATGGGCACCCAAGGCTCAGTGATGTGGGTAGTGAAGGCCAGTCCATGAGGTGGGACCTACTCACTATTAGGCAGGAAGTCACAGTGTTTTTGGCTGCTGTAACCTGTTGGGGCCTATTTGAACAACTCCAGTGCCTTCGCACAAGAGATCTGATGAAGTTGCTTGGCCGTGGCGGAGTTGGATCAAGCCCAGAAATCCTATTGGAAGCATTCCCAAAGCCAGGCGATGCGGTGAACATATTCCTGTGCAACTTTCGGCCAACCCCCACCGTGCTGTGAAGTCAGGATTACCGGGACGGGGAGGTGATTAATATTATTAATCACGGACATAACGGGCTGCCGTTAAAACAGCATCATTGCGCAGCGTGTATCTTCCTTTGCTTGCTCGCCCTCGCGCTGCCTTTTCTTGGCCAGCTTTCTGTATTATTAGGGAATTGTGCATTAAGCAGAGTCAGCGGTTTTCACTGCTGCAATCTCATTACATTTACAGGAGAGCAACGGAGGAAAAAAACTGAATTGGAGGTGTGCGATAGTTAGGACAGGAGCTGGGTGAGGGCAGGATAAATCAGCCCCATGGTCGACAGCTTTATGTTCCTGGAGAGGCAGAAGTGGTTAACTTTAATGGCATGAGATAGAAATGTTCAGTTACTTTATTTTCTTCCTTTACTTAGCTCCATACCATCATCCCCCCCTTCCTCATCCACCCGGACCGCCAGCCTCTGAACTGTTTAGGGCTGGTTTGATATATAGAGTTAATTCCATTCGCTCCTGTGACGTAATTGATGTGTTTCGTGTATTTAATGTATGGGGGACTGGTGAAATTGTTAACGTTACGCCAGGAGATTGCGGGTTCCGCCTGTCACCCTGCAGCCTTGTTCTGCCCTGCCCCCTCCATTTTTCCTCACTCCCCTTTTTTTGCCCCTTTCCCCCTCCTCCCTATTGCCCCCTATCTTTGCTCCTTCTCGTATTTTTCCATTGCTTTGCTGGTTAATTTGGCTAAGGACGCTGGAAGGGAAGGTCATTCTTGCGCAGAATGTTGGGGTTTTGGAATAGTATCCCGACAGTATCAGCTGTTAAATTACATTACAGCGAATAACATTGACTATGTAATAATTTAATCACAGTGGCACCTGTCAGGGGGTTGGGGAATATATGGCAACAACAGTCCATTTTTGAAGATGATGTGCTGCAAACAGAAATTTAAGGACCTGAGGGGTTTTATTGTGATGGAGTAGTAGGTCTTGTGGAGTGTTCCAGGTCTGGTGATCCAGCTGGTGAATTGGCCACAGGGTCGTGGCCATCCAAGGCTCACTGATGCATGAGGGGAGTGAAGGCTAGCCCGCCTGGTCAGAGCTCCTGTTGTACAAAATGTTAATACGGGCTCTGATTGAAGGGTCAGAACACACAGTGCATGTTATAGTTATATTGTACTTCTACCACATATGATTCGATCCTAATTCCTCAATTAATTTCGTTTGTCTTTTTGGGCACTTTTGTTCCAGGGTACAAATATATTTGTCATGTTCTTGCTTGAAATGTTTCCATATACACTTGACGTTCACCTTAACAGGAACCATCAGTTGCTCAGGCCTCCTATGAGCATCCCTGTTGGGTTGACTCGTACGTATTATAAACGTCTCTTGCTCTGTCTATTGTAACTTTCCGGACAATAGCCTGCCCTCGCAACCCCGGCTTCCCCGGTGTCATGACCCAATTTGCGGGGGGACACCAAGTTTGTGCTGCAGTGCAGGGGTTGTGGTATAAATGGGTAAATGTTGTCGAAGGGAGTAGCGCTTCGACCTTTCGTTGTGCACCCAGGCAGGAAAGAGGAGAATGGGGTGGTTGCTGAAATGGCGCATGGTTGGTAATGGCATGTCTGGGTTTCATTCAGGGCCGTTAAGCAGATGCACAGCCACTCGGGCGCACTGGAATGCCAGTCAACAGTTGTTATAGTCTTGTAAGGAGTATGCAGAGGGTACATTCGCTTGCCGACGGACGCTGCAAATCGGACAAATGTTACTTCGAAACTCTTTGGATGTTGTGATGGTGAAAAAATAGGAATTAGCTTGTTAGAATGCGAATCTGCAGTGGTCAGCGTGTTCAGATCTGAAGTGGCAGACCCATTATCGTCACTTGTTCCTCTGTTCCGCGTGCGCTGGAGAAGCCGCATGCTAGTTCTGCTTGTGTTCTTTCCGGAGTCTCTCAGCAGGTCCAATTTGGCGTTTTTAGTTGGAGAGAGATACAAGCTGAGACATTGTGACATCCCTTGTGGTGCTTGAACTCTGCAGACTTTTCGGAGGAGGAGGGGGAAAAAAGAGCAGCTCAATGCAGCGAGAAGGATGGGGGGAGGGCAAAAAAAGAGAGAGAACAGTGGAAAACATTTCCCCTCAGGCTTGGAGCAGAGCTTTAGATTAAAATTGAATCTGTCACCTTGGGTCTACACAGAACGTTTTTCCTGCTGAAGTCAGAGGGGCTTTGCCGGATGTGGAGTGCGTATACTTATTCATTGTTCTTTTGCCTTGAACATTATTTCCTTTGCTAACCTGGGGAATTCGTTTTTTGGGTATTTTTGAGGTGAGGTGTCGTCTTGGGAGAGCGTGAACGTGAGGCTGGCTTTGTGTCAGGAGACATTTGGTGCCAGACAGGAGAACGAACTTAGCGCTGTGACAAGTCCTTTCAAAGCTATAAAAGGCGTGTTGACCCAACGACCCTCCAAGTTGAAATGGAGGCCACCGAGGACTGTGATGGCCCTATTGAGGCAATGTGAAAGAGAGACTGAAGAGGCAGAGAGTGAAGGGAGTCCCACAGAACCACAGAATCTACCCCAGCAACTCTGGAAAGATTTGCCGGAGACAGGTTCTTCGTGGTGTGGGTTGTGACGAAGTGAAAAGGAAGCATGTGGAGCGATGCAGGGAGGGGGTCTCCTCATGGTTGGATTCGCTCTTGGCTTGGCGTAGTTGGCAGCATTGACCTACACCCCCAGGCTGTTTCACTGTTTGCAACGGCAACAGAGTCCCGTGATTCATATGGCTTTTCACTGACTTTCCTGCCCAGACACTGTGCTCCACCCCCACCGCTGCCTCCCTCCGCCTGGCCTTTATGCTGACCCTCTGCTCGCAGAAAACCACTTTGTTTAGGGGCCTTGCTCAGGAGGGGGAGGTTTGCATGGTTCAGCATGCTCTGCTCTTCCATGCGAGAACTGGGCCATCGTTACGACACGGGATGCAGGACAATGTTCTGCCTGACAGGAATTATGCGATGGAGAAATCAAAGCACCCAGCATCTCGATTTTTGAAAGTTTGTGCCTCCAAATTATTTGCATGAAGGTTTGTCACCTTCTGCTCACGCTGTCAGAAGTGATGCAGTTCCCATTTAAAATGGGATACACATGTGTCACAGTACATTTTGGGCACTTGATCATCTTGCAAAATGAGGCACTTTCACACAGTAGGGTACTTTTTTAGGAACTAGGAAGATTTGTAGCATCCACACCACAAGAACTAGGCCTATTTTTAGTTTCTGTTAAGTAGTTCCTGAAAATTTTTATTTAATGGGTGGGTCTTATTGGAACAATGTGCTGATTGGTTAATAATTACCATTATTTATATAAAAGTTCTGTTCCATCTTGTTGGGTGTGTGTTATATATGTCATCAGTTATGTTGATTTATTTATAGTTAATTTTGTACTTTTGAAGAAATATTGTGTAGGTGTAATATTAGTTACAGTTCACATTCCGACACCAAACAGGGAAAAACGTACGTAGTTTGAGTCAGTAGTGAGTTAGTATAATTTTTTTAGGTCTACATCTGGTAGTTTGTGTCCGTTTTCTCCCGTTCTGGTTGCTAACTGGGACAGAAACACGTACATGGTACAGTGTGACAAACCAAAGTTCTGTATCCACTGTTCGCCTGTGAAGCTTGGCACAGTTCTCTCTTGCCACTCAGCTGTCCTGATGTTTGCCCAAGCACGAAAATAACATTGCCGTCTACAACACAAATATGCTCTAGCTTTCCTTCGTCTTTGGATATTGTCCATGTGTCAAGAAAATTCTCTACAGCGGCTGTAAATACGTTTTTACAAGAAAAAACGATCGGCACCTCCTCCATTGTTAGTCATTGCATTATTAGCCATTGCGTTGTTAGCCGTGTTGTTATCATAGTGTATACATATGTCCACTTACGTGTCTTATTTTACGGAAATATTACGGGACGGTTTGTTCAGTGTGAAAGCGATGGAGAAAGGTTGTTTCGGAACTAAAAAAGTTCAGAAATGAAATGGCAAAAGATCTTGATCCAGGTTCCTGAACGTTGCTGTGAAAGTGACTATAGTCCCAGTTGGAAGTTCGTTTGGCAAGTTAATGTGTTGTGACTTGTTAAAGGGGGTATTAGGGAATCCTGTCCATGTCCTAGTCATACCTCTTAACCTTGGTGTCAGCCCACTTTTCCCCCGGAGCTCATCCACTTGCCATCTTGCCGAGGTTTTATCCCCTTGCTAATCAATTTAGAGGGGTGGGTATTATCAATATAACTGCCACCTGCACCTCACGGGGTAATAACTCAAGAGGGGGTGTTTGAGTGGTATCTAAGTTTGATCCAGTGCCAAGTTGATGAATAGCTGTTTTTCCTCTTTTGTTGGTGATCAGCACTTTTATTCCGCAGTTAATCTACAAGGCCACGCTCCGTTATGCCGCTGTAATTTTTCTCCCCCCTCCACGAAACCCATCTCCCATCCTTCTTGTTTTGTATTATTATGTTTTAAAGGCACTGTTAAAGGAAATAGTCTCTGGTTCTCAGGAAGACTCCCTATCCACCCTGCAGAAGCTGATTTAGAGCCCATGCTCTCAGACTGGGCAGCAACACTGACACCTTGTGAAAAGTTAGGGAGGGTAGTAGCCATATTTTACCCCGTTCTTCCTGCTTGGGTGAAGGGCCACTCTTAACGTCGCTGGCGTGTCTTGAAAAGATTGTCATGTTGATGGAGATAAAGCCTTATTTACCGCATGCAGGTCTGGATTGTGCAAGCTGATGGTGTAAACATCTCTTCCTCCATCATGCAAACCAGAAAAGTAATTGTATTTCATATCAGAGACAACATTTCTCCTGCTGCTTGCTACCATTTTCTATACACCGATCGTTCAGAAGTCTTTCTATCAAAGCCAGCATTTACATTTTGTATAAACGGCGCTCCTCTTTTGGACCGGAGCACACTCTCCCCATGCATCAGTGAGCCTCGGTTGCCCATGTCTCCAATGTCTTTCCTCGCATCACTGTTGGAACGTTCCAACTACTGCAGACCTGGAAAACTCCACAAGATCTGCTGTTCTGGAGATGCTCCATCACAATAAGACCTCAGATCCTTACACTTCCAGCATATCGACTTCAAGAACTGACCGTTCTCAAATCCATTTATTCCACGAATGGACTAATGTCTGTGCTTTCGAGGCTTTGAAACTGGCCTCACTTTTGTACCTGGGGCATCTTAACATGCATAGGGGACTAGTTTATTACTGAATCTGCTCTGTTAGCGTTAAAGAAAATCAAGATGTTTTGATAACGTATGGAAATTAGGTTTCCATGTATTTCTATAGCACTTCTTATAGCTGTCGTCTCAAAGCAACTTTACAGAATCCAGGTCCGAGCCCCCAACGAGTGAGACAAGGGACAGATGTGAAGGAAAAAACCCTAAGCTTATGGAAGAAAGTTTGTGAGGAACCCATCCTCCTTCGGTTGACACTGGATGATGACAAACAGTAGAGTCTAGGTTTATAAAGGGGGTTAAAGGAATTTGAAGTTATGGCTTGGAGGTGAGTAGCACATGGAGTTGAGCTAATCTTCCAGGAATATGCTATTAAAGTTAAAGAAGAAAGATTGATGATCTAAATAGTTACGTTTTACCGCAGTGTGCTATTACTGCGTACAAGCCGTGTCCTAAAGGAGAAGCAGTCCATCCAACATGGAATCATTACAAGCCGCTATTGCTGGGATTGTTCGGAGTCTTGGAATGGCACCAAGCTAAAGCAGCTTTTTGGATGAACAGCTTTTTTCCTGGCATGTGCCGGCGCGAGAGAGAGAGAGCATCTTGGCTCGGCCATGGCCATGCACGTACAGGCAGCGGATCCGCCTTGCGGAGCGCCTCCAGGCCCTCCTGAGACGTGCTCCACATACGATGGGAACATGTCCGTCCAAGACACCCTTCATTTATCTCTACGCGACAAGGTGCGGCTTGTGCGAATTCGCCATGTTGTACTTGGCTTTTGCGATGCCCCGGAGACGGTGGAGTCATTCTTGGACGGATCAGGAGACCCCGTTCACCCTAAAGCTTTGTCAGTCAGGTAGACAGACTTCGGTGAGTCGCTCTCTCACTTGGCCGCTCGAGGCTCAATCATAGAGGTTTGCTCAAAAGGAAATGAGGGGGTGGTGGTGAAAGGAGCTTACTGTTGTCATGTGACTGGAGCAAGCTTGTGACCATTGTCCAGTTTTTTTTTTGGAGGAGGCTTTACTTTTCTTATTCCAATCACAATTACTCTTGAGTGGTTTTATTTTGTAGCCACAGTTTTTGGAACAATTTTTGGCTGGTCTTCTGGAGCACGGCTGCCAAGAGGAGGCTCTGAGAGAGAACAGTCCTTGTCCTTTCTTCGTTGGGCCCGAAAGGTTTGCCTGGCACGTTCTTCTGGCAGACTCTGCAGATGTTACACAAGCCCTGCGCAAGCCCATGCGAAAACAGACGAAATTCGGACTTTGGATGGGAGGGTGGCCTGGTTTTCCTTTTAATTGAAAGAAAATATTTCGCTCCGGTGCAAGGCCGGGTCAGCCGTCCACTTTAGAGCACGAGATGCCATGAAATTAGGAGAACTTGCTTGGGTCAGAGGTTGCTAATAGTTGCTTGAGAAGGTCCGGGGGGGATTTGGGTATTAACTACCCCGTCTACTTAAAAAACAAAAAAACAAGGGCTCTCTGTGTGCGGACATGGACGTTTGTGTTTGGTTGCTGGTTCTGTGTGCAGTCGACCCCCTCCCCACCTTTTTGTGCTCTTCCCTCAGCCCTGGACTTTATCAACACATTGTTTTGCTTGGCCGGTTCCCAGCCTGGGCTGCAGCGCGGCCCCCTCCAACAGGGGTGAGCTCAGGGGGGTGTGTGGGCACTGTGGGGAGTGGAGCCACCTTTTTCTCCTCCTTTTTTTTCGCTCTCTCAGACCAGGAAGCCGTGAATCATGCCTGGTTTTCCTGTAAGGGCCCGGAGGAACTGGTCTCCAGACTCCGACAGCTCAGGCCTGGCCGTTCTTTGACACCAGCCTGGTAGGCGATGCCAGAAAATCAATGTGTCTCTCTTTTGTTCTCTCTCTCTCTCTCTCTCTCGTTGTGTTTTTATTTCTCTCTTGGCCTCTCAATCCATCTGTTTGTCTCTAATGTCTCTCGCTCTGTCTCTCTCTCCCGTCTTGCTCTCTCGCACCAGCTGTGCGACACTAAAGTGACGACCAGCGCCAACTTTTTCCTCGTCACTCGTTTTTCAGTTCGTGCTAAAAATAATCAATTAATACGTTTATTAAAGCAGCTAATAAACAAGGTAATTGCGTAATCTCTACCAGAACTTGCTGTTGTGCTTTCTGGCGCTGTACCGCACACCGTTGTCTGTGAGCGTGGAACCGAAGCCCCTGGCTCAGGAGAGGCCTTTGTGTGGGGCTTTGTGTGTGCGGCTGGGGGCCGTGCTGGTGGTCCATCGTGTTGTTTTGTTCTGCTGTTAGATCTGCGCTTTCATCGCTGCTTTAACCGACCGTTAGCCGCTCACCCCCGCTACCTGGGGGACTGAATGGAAAGCGAACGCTCAAGCTTCAAAGGTCCGCGAGAGTGTGTGTGTGTGTGGGCGGGTGTGTGTGTGCAGAAGTGACGTTGCACAATGCTGCGAGTGACCTGCGAGGGCAAGTTGCTCAGCTTCTTCCTAACGTGATTCGCCGCCTCGATTCATTTTTCTGGGCCTCGAGATCGCACTCGACCGCGCGAGACGGTATTTTTGGTTTGGTGTTTTTTTTGTGGTTTGCCAGATCTGTCTTTACTTTCCTGTTTCACCTCACACACACTTTGTGTTTTGGATCCTTGTTGAAAGACTTGCCCAGATGGAGTGGAGCAGTGTTTTTGTGCCCAGAGAGAAAGCGAAGGATGATGTTAACAATAATCACAGCGATGAAGGTGGAAATGGAATTATGTACGAGGCCGTGGAGGAGGTGAAGTGATACGAGGTGATTCAACATCATCTATTTTGTAATGAAAAAATTCAGTGGCCCATTGATATACTGATCACATTGCTCAGTAGGGATGAGCAATATATTATTTTTATATTGAAATCACAATATAGACGAGTAAAAATTGCAAATCGCAAATATTGACACATTTAAATTGGGGATTTACTTAAATTAAATTAAATAATAAAAAAATAAAATAAAATAATAACAATGCAGATCTGGCACATTATATTTAGTACTCAAGTCCAAAAGAGAAAAGGTCTGTTATTTTCTGTTATATTGTTATCATTTTTAATAACCACATTTAAATTACAATAAAAACAAATTATACATTTCTATTTGACATTTTTGTCAGAAGTGAGTTTCGTCGCTGTCCAGACAAAGCCACATTTTTTTTACCACTAAATTTTTTAATAGCAAGTGCCTGTACATTGTATAAACTGACCAATAGGAAATGTTCTCCCATTAAGTTACTTTATAAGTAAAGAATGTTTCTCCTGAAAGTAATAATTTTGGAAACAGTGACAGTATTCTTGTTCTATAGCAGGTTATGACATTATGCATTTATTTGATATATTTTATAGCAATTTTGAAAGTTTTATCTAGAAACCGAAAATGTTTGTGTTCCAAGGAGAGTTTTTCTTCAGGGAATAAAGTTCATCATCATCAGTAGAACCTGGCGTCACCATGTGACTGTTTACTGCATCAGTCCTTTCACATTAAACATCCTCTGCATTGTTGAGCAAACACAGCGCCCATTGTTCAAACCTGGTGTGGGTTTCCTCCCTTTCAGTGACACACACATGAATTGTGAGTGTTAATAGCTCCCCCTTGTGGAGAAACTACAAAAGCACAGTCCCTAATGTGTAGCTGCATTTACATGTTTATTTGTGAAATAGACATATATCAGCTTCCTGCTTTTAATATGTTTTTATAATAAAATATTGTAATTCAAAATACAATAATTCAAGGTCCGAAAACAAAGCGGTCATAATGATCTGGCTCATTAGTGTGTGAGTAAACATTGCTACAGAGGTGTGTCAATACTCTCACAGTATTGAGTATCAACATGATACTATATTATTGCGATACTTTGACGGACACTTCCTTTCCTGGTTCTTAGGACACATTCTTGCGCCACCTTGTGTAATGTTAGAGCAAAGGTATCAAAATAAAAGTTTGTTAACAATTTTTTTTATTGTTTAAACATATTAAATAAATAAATCTTGAAATGTTCCACTGCTTGTGAAAGAATTTTGAATAACCCTCACTGTTAATATGCACTTTATTCTCTATATTTAGACGCATTTACACTTCCTTTTAGTTTCCTCCTGTGATGACGTGGGCAGAAGTGTGTGAAGTGACATGAAAACCGTGGTCACGTCCTGACGACCAGGCCAGCTGTGCTCGGCAACCTTTAGGGTTTGGGCTTGAATGTCAGGAAATGAATAATTGATGAAAATCATTTTTTGTGCGTCACGCAAACCGGTGTTTTTCCCGCACAGAAACGCGACGCATTTTTCCTTCGTTCTGTCGCTTTTGTTGTTGTTGTTGTTGATCTGTTTTGAAATGATAAGAAGCTTCATTTTCTTCGTGTGGAAGCAGAGGCGTTCGGTATCTAGGCGTCTGAGGAGGATCGCAGCGTGCAGGTGGCCTGACCTTTTAAATTATTCACACACACACACGCACACACACACACTCATTTTCTCATCTCAGAGATGACGGTGAGTGAAAAAAGCTTCAGATGAATGGATGAATGTTTTATGTGGATGTGTATCAGAGCTAAAGGTCGAGGCCTGCGCCTCCGTTACCCCAGCATGGGGCAGATACCGCACCTCCAGCAGAATCACACCCTCCAGTTCTGTAGATATGTGTTCTCATCCTTAAATACGTACACGTACCCGGGCAGAGCGTTCGTCTGTTCCTTACGTTTGTTTTCTGAAAGCTTTTGGATGCAGTACCACCACGAGCCATGGGGGGCAGTGCAGCCAGTAGCTCAATAGGGAAGCATTGTTTCACTGTTAAAGCACTTGATTTTTATTTTCAACAACATTAAAGTGCCAGTTTACTCAAATTCCTCTTGTACCGTGTGGGCAGAAATTGGGCACTGGTGCCGTTGTGGTCAGAGGGTGAAATCCGATCTTTTTTTTAGCCTTTTCTTGCCGGGGTTTACTACTGTGCTTAGGATCCTTATCCATCTACAGCACTGATGACCTCACCATGACTCCAGCAGCCGAGGGGTTAAGAGCTTTTCCTTGTAAACGGAGGGTTCTACTGAGGAACCCTTCAGAAAGGTTCTGCCACCCACTGCTCTACATGTGGATGAGGTTAAGGGTCACATTTCACTGTGGTGTGTTCACAATGTCGCTTTTTCTGAAAATGTGAAATATAATTTTTTATGATGTAACGGTTTAGATGAAGACCCAACATGTACTCGCATTCTGAGATCATTTCTAGTTTGATTGTAAATTATCATTAAAAACTTGAACAGAAGAAAATGGTAAATAGTTTCCAGGTGTGAGTCTATACATTCACTAGCTCTAAACATCTGGACAGTTAGCAGAGATAGCTCAGTAGTTATACGTAGCATGTGAACAGTCAGTTCTTAAAGTTGATGTGCTTCCTTCTTTCTATTTCGGAAAGGGCAAGTCCACCAAATTTTTAAATTGTGTGCATTAATGTTCCAAATTCATATACAGTGACTCTGAAATGCTCTGAAAGACAGAACCATTAACAATGGTGGTGAATGGAACCAGACGTCTGCCGCTCCCTCACAGAAAGTTCTTCCATGAGATGGTGATCAAGATGCCAGTTTGAAAAAGCTTGGAAACGTAAAACTACACCCATTCGTGGTGAAGGGGAACACGTGAAGCCCCCAAAGTGAGAAACCCTCTTCACTGATGGAGGTCGGGAGACGTCTACCACCAGTCTGCACCAGTTCACACCAACTTCCCAACTTTCCTTTCATCTCAGCAGCTAAATTATGCAGAAATATGAAATTAATGTGAAATTCCTCTTAAAGCTGCAGTGTGGGATGAATCTGGATTATTCTGGATTATTCTGGATGAATCTGGATCATTCTGGATTATTCTGGATGAATCTGGATTATTCTGGATGAATCTGGATTATTCTGGATGAATCTGGATGAATTTGGATTATTCTTGATTATTATGAATGAATCTGGATTATTCTGGATGAATCTGGATTATTCTGGATGAATCTGGATTATTCTGGATGAATCTGGATTATTCTGGATCATTGGGATTTAGTTTCTGAGTGGAGAGTGTGTGTGTGTGTGTGTGTGTGTGTGTGTGTGTGTGTGTAAACAGGTGTGTGTTCTCTCTTGCAGGTGCTCTGTGGGGTTATGCCCCGTTTCGGACGCTCAACACTGTAACTGGAGCCTGACCCTCACCTTGACCGGGAGAGAGAGGAGAGGGTGAATACGGAAGTGTGTGAGAGAGAGAGGGAGGCCTCGCTCCACCATGGCGCTGACGGACAAACACAAAGTGAAGAGACAGCGACTGGACCGAATCTGCGAAGGTGAGAGTTCTGTCCGTCCGTCTGTCCGTCTGTCCGTCTGTCCGTCTGTCCGTCCCAAAGCTCTGCAGCAACAGTTACATGTTATTTACTAAGTGGGAAGAAACGCACAGTTCTGCACCGTATATATACACACCCACCATATATACACACCCACCATATATACACACCCACCATATATACACACCCACCGTATATATACACACCCACCATATATACACACCCACCGTATATACACACCCACCGTATATACACACCCACCGTATATATACACACCCACCATATATACACACCCACCATATATACACACCCACCGTATATACACACCCACCGTATATATACACACCCACCATATATACACACCCACCATATATACACACCCACCGTATATACACACCCACCATATATACACACCCACCATATATACACACCCACCATATATATACACCCACCGTATATACACACCCACCATATATACACACCCACCGTATATACACTATATATTTTACAACAGTAACAGTAAAATAAAGATGAAAATATTTTAATATATGTGAAATAAATGTTAATTTAATATTCTATAATATTCTATATTTAATATTAGTTAGTAAAACAATATACAAAATATATATTTTACACAGAAAAAGTAAAATATTTTATTTTTTTTTAATATTTGTCATATACACTAATATGCAAATATAGGGCACCTCTTGATAAATAACAGATGTTGGTGATTTTATAATTGAAAAGATTTTACACAGTGTCTCTAGGACAACAAATATTAATGTATAGTTATTTTTATGCCATAAATTTAACAAAAATGTAAAATAAAAACATTATTATGTCACTGTGCATAAGTTAGTGCACCTACATAATCAGTACTGAGTAACTCCTCCTCCTCTGCAGATTTCACAGCTTCAAACACTGTTTAGAGCTAAAAGTCTTTCAGTTCTTGTACTTGGGATTTTCTCTCATTCTTCCTGTAAAAGGTTCTAGATCTG
>JBBIGC010000104.1:40664025-40675551 GCA_037576955.1 Lepidarchus adonis | reverse complement strand
TCTGTACTGTAGATGATGAAGGAGATCAGTTCTCACAGTGTTCTGTACTGTAGATGATGAAGGAGATCAGTTCTCACTGTGTTCTGTACTGTAGATGATGAAGGAGATCAGTTCTGTGTTGCATTCGAGACTATGACTTTGTTTATCTGCCCATTATCTGGCTGATGGTGTTCAGTGACCTCCACCTGTCTGTGTGAACTCCTATCACCGTAGCAGCAGGACAACGAGTGATTATAATAACTGGACGAGGAGGAGAGCAGTGAGTAAAGGTGCACAGCACATTCCAGACCCGTGCGTCATTTTCTTGTTGCTGCTGAAGTCAGTTTCTGCCTCACACCGTTCATATTGCGCTCTCTCTCTCTCTCTCTCTCTCACACGCACACACACACACACACACACAAACACACACACACTTCTCGTATCTCAGAAACATCTGTGGGGTAGAGAAAGAACGGACAGATCAGACTGAGGAGGTAAGGAAACAGAGGGAGGAAGGATGAGGCCTCTGTTCAAAGCTGAGTTAAGCTGCAGAGAACACGTGCGACAGAGAAAGACTTGTTCCTCAGGGAGCGCAGAGGATGGAGAGGGAGAAAGGGAGAGAGAGAGAGAGAGAGAGAGAGAAAGAGAGCGAGTGAAGAAAGAAGGGGAAAGTCTGTGAAGGTGGCAGCCAGTCAGAGGCAGGCGTGAGGAGTGTGTGTGTTGGATTAGATGAAGCTAAACACACTTTTCTTGCGGAGAAGGCGGCTCTGGAGCTGAAACAGCTATGCAGGACTCAACCCGGGGTACGTAACTGTGTGTGTGTGTGTGTGTGTGTGTGTGTGGAGAGGTTGAGCTGGATCTTGCTTTCTTCTCTTTTTGGAGCAATGACCCTAACGTAGTTAATAACGAGGGTCCAATCAGCACCATCCTACACGGAATCTGATTTCTGTTGTCGGACAAAAACTTGTATCTCCAGTTGAAAAGTCGACTGGATTTATTAGACTGTGAAAGTTAAACCCGGAATTACTATTATGTAATTTTTTTATATTTAAAATATTGTTTTACTTGTTACCTTTCCTACGTAGTATGTATGTAATATGTATAATGTATATTTATATATTTATAATTCTGGGCTTTTTTTCCAGCAGCGGATAAATAAAGTTCTATTCTTTTTCATTATTTTCATGTAAAACCATATTCACTCACAATAGACGCTGCTGTAAAATCTGCTTTTCATGTCAATGTCAGCAGTTTCCAAATTCTACACTGAGATAAAATAAAATGAAAAAATTTAAATACAAGGTTTTGCTCCGACAGCAATAGTATGTTACCTGATGCTATAACACACAGTTAGACTTATCTGTGCTCACATTTTTAAAGAAAATATTCTTTGCATGGATACGTGAGACTGCAGTGAGACGCAGTGAGACCAAGTGAGACTAGGTGAGATGAGGTGAGACAAGGTGAGGCGCAGTGAGACGAGGTGAGGCGCAGTGAGATGAGGTGAGACGAGGTGATACTGCAGTGAGACGAGACTGCAGTGAGACGCGGTGAGGCGAGGTGAGACGAGACTGCCCTGAGGCGCAGTGAGACGAGGTGAGACGGGGTGAGACTGCAATGAGACGGGGTGAGATGCGGTGAGTCGCAGTGAGACGAGGTGAGACGGAGTGAGATGAGACGAGGTGAGACTGCAGTGAGACGAGGTGAGACTGCAGTGAGACGGGGTGAGACTGCAGTGAGACGGGGTGAGACGAGGTGAGACTGCAGTGAGAGGAGGTGAGACTGCAGTGAGACAGGGTGAGACAGGGTGAGACGAGGTGAGACGGGGTGAGACTGCAGTGAGACTGCAGTGAGACAGGGTGAGACGGGGTGAGACTGCAGTGAGACAGGGTGAGACGAGGTGAGACGGGGTGAGACTGCAATGAGACGGGGTGAGATGCGGTGAGTCGCAGTGAGACGAGGTGAGACGGAGTGAGATGAGACGAGGTGAGACTGCAGTGAGACGAGGTGAGACTGCAGTGAGACGGGGTGAGACTGCAGTGAGACGGGGTGAGACGAGGTGAGACTGCAGTGAGAGGAGGTGAGACTGCAGTGAGACAGGGTGAGACAGGGTGAGACGAGGTGAGACGGGGTGAGACTGCAGTGAGACTGCAGTGAGACAGGGTGAGACGGGGTGAGACTGCAGTGAGACAGGGTGAGACGGGGTGAGACGGGGTGAGACTGCAGTGAGGCGCAGTGAGACGGGGTGAACGTCGTCAGAGGCCGTTTGGTGATACAGATGGTGGCGGTTGTCGTCTTTGGTCTTGGTTTGGGGAGAGGAGGAGGGTTAGTGGATCGGAAGGTCAAGCCCTGACCCAGGAACCGCTGAGGAACCGCTGAGGAACCGCTGAGGAAGGTACTGCCCTCTGCTCCACGTGTGGACGAGTTAAAGGTCATTTAACTAGAGCAGCTCGATGGACGGACAGCAGATCTGCACGTCTTGGAGGGAAAGAGGAATATTGGGGAAGAGGGAGAGGGATTTCCTCCGTGTCCTGGAAAACTTGTAGGTTTGGGTCAGACTGCCCTGGTGTGTGTGTGTGTGTGCGTGTGTACATTCTGTATGTGAAACAGTGCTCTCCTTCACTGGCCCTGTTAACTGTCCTTGAGGCTGTGTGTGTGTGTGTGTGTGTGTGTATTTATAGCAGTGCTACTGTGACTGTGCATGTACTGTAAGAGCAGCTAAAGGCAGATGTAGTGTTGTTTCTCCGCTCGTGTGAATGCGTCAGTGTGTGGCGTTTCACCTTCCTACACCATTCTGTTTACACAGGCCGGTCGCAGCCGGTTTACTCACGGCACCTACTGTGTGTGAGGGAGTGTGTGTGTGGTGTGTGCACTTCAGTGAAGGAGCTGCTAGGCTTTTTTGGCCATTTTTCTGCCATCAGAACTTTGTATTTTTTGCTTTTCTAAGGAAATGGACCATGAATGCGTCATATTTATATATATATGCCGACGTCACTCTGACATGCAGAGCCCTGGATAAGGGTCAGAATGAAAAAATATAATAATAAAATGTTTTTATAGCTTTTTACACATAGCAGCTTTACAGAGTCCGTGTCCGAACCCCTAATGGCCTCCATGTCTGAAGACAGATGAGCAGGGGCCCAATGATGGATGATCTGGTTGGGAGTAGAGATCAGACAGAGGTAGTAGACTGACTGGAAGGGCTGTTCCTAATATACAGGTGGGTCATGATGACGGTCAGTCAAGTTGAATAACAGCTTGAGTGTTTAAACTCAAATATTTGTATTTACTCAATATATTTGTGTCTTTGTAACTGGCGTTCATGGTTTGTGATTGGACAGCTCAACTAGGGATGGCTGACGTAGCCTTAAAATTATATCGTAATACTTCTGTGCATTTTTATTTTTTTAATATACATTCTTAGCGCAGTTTTTGTATTTTATATCATGTTACTTTTGATAATAGAAATGAGGGTTTGGAAATCTCTCCGTCCACACAGTGCTGAGAACCGTACAAACATAAACCCTGGTCCAGAACAGCAGAACTTCCAGTTATATACAGTCACATAATACTGTCCAAGGCCTATCAGTGAGAGTAACTTTACAGTTATATACAGTCACATAATACTGTCCAAGGCCTATCAGTGAGAGTAACTTTACAGTTATATACAGTCACATAATACTGTCCAAGGCCTATCAGTGAGAGTAACTTTACAGTTATATACAGTCACATAATACTGTCCAAGGCCTATCAGTGAGATTAACTTTACAGTTATATACCACCACATAATACTGTCCAAGGCCTATCAGTGAGAGTAACTTTACAGCTTCTTACTGCTAACAGAGACGTTAATGCACGTTCTAAACCAGTTGTATCAGAACGTTGACGAAGGTGCTCATGGGAGTTTTATGTGTGTAATATTACGTTGCAATGTGTTTATTATATCAGATGCCTTTAGAGAAAACTACAACAAATATATATTGTTATACCAAAGAATGAATAAACTACCCGCTAAAGTGGCTAGTGAGACTAAAGTTAATACCCGCCACAGCCCAATTTTACCCGCATTTGGCGGGTGGGCAGGTGCCCACTGCTCACTATTAGGCAGGTGGTCTTAATGTTATGGCTGATCCATGTATATATCCATGTAACTGAGCTCTTGCCTTTTTCAGCATGTTTTCATCCGGGTCCTGGAGCTGTAATTAGGGCAAACAGGCTTAATTAGCTCCAGCAGTCATATTGTCATAAGGTGCCTAAGCAGATTAGATCTGTATTAATATCTAATCCCCCGGGGTTAATCCTGCAGGAGTGAGCACACTGAAGCGTCGCTGACGTGCCCTCGTAATTAGGCTGCACTGAGCTCTGAAGTAATTTTGGCAGCGTGAGGGGAGCAGGAGACAGTGCTGGGTGGAAGATGTCTCGTTCTCAAAGATGTGTGCTACTGGTCCAACTCGACAGCTGTTCTCTGCAGTGAGGATGTGCCGGAGTTAAATTAGAACCGTCTCCACATGTGCTCTGGCAAACTCAAGATTCTAAAAGTCTATACAGTTATACACATATGAAGTACAGTGAAATAGAATCCTGAATTAGTCCAGAGGCAATGCAACAGCTTCAACTGTGAAAGCAGAAATAATATACACACTAGCAGGGAACCCGGCGTCGCTGGGAGAGGATAGAACCCAGAGAAGGGGAAATGTGGAACTGGGAATCCATGGTAACAGCAGGATTTGTAGGTAAAGGAACAGAGCAGGTGACGCTCGTCCACATAAAGGGAAAACTTAGTGTAAAAGACACAATAGAAACTTTATTTCCGGAAGGTGAAACTGATGGGGGACGGTTACAGCTTCTTTATAGACGATGTTGGCAGTTTTTCCTGTGGGGGTGTATATGTGTGTGTTGTGTGTGGGGGTGTATGTGTGTGTGAGCACTTGCAGGGTTCGTTAATGAGAAAACGATGCAAAAGAAGCAACTGGACGCAACCGGAAGTAGCGCTACGGCTTCGGGAGCATGAGATGCAGCTATGCACCAACTTTGGTCGCAATCAGTGCAGACGAACAGACAAACAGACAGACAAACAGACAGACAAACAGACAGACAGACAGACATCCTCTTATATACATATATATAGATAATTCCAGATAAATTCTGGCAATTTCAGGTTTTTGTGTCCAGATTTGTAAACCAACTCAAAGTCAGGATGCAGGAAGCTTTAACACAGAATCACTGACTTTTCCCCAAAACTGAAACCTTCTCTACCAGCGAACAGTGATTCAGTTCAAATTAAGTTTTTTAACTGAACCTATGGAAGAAAACACAATAGTGATAAATATAATAACATTTTTTAAAATGATGACTTAGTAACTCATAATTACAAAATAGTTTCTCATAATATTGACTTTCGTTCTCATAATTATGACATAGTATCTTATAACTACAATTTCAGTTTCCTAATAATGTAGACACAGTATCTCATAATACTGACTTTCCTTTTTCAAAATTATGACATACTATCTCAAATAACATAGTATCTCAAAATTATGATTTAGTTTCATAATTATAACAAGATCTTATAATACTGACTTTCATTCTCATAATTACGACAACGTATCTCATAATTATGTCACAGTTTCTCGTAATTGACATAGTATCTCATAATACTGACTTCCATTCACATAATTGTGACAATAGTATCTCATAAGTATAAAATCTCAATTATGATTTCAGTTTTATAATTGACATAGTATATCACAATAATGACTTTCATTTCAATTATGACATAGTATCTCATACTTCAATATCTCATAACTTTATACCTAAAAATAATAACATTTCTCATTATAATGAGATACTAAATAATAAGAGAGAAAGTTAAAATTAAAAGAAACCTTATTACTATTATGAGAATTCTAATGGTAGAAAAAGTTCTTCGCTAAAGATGAGCATCAACAAGTAGATCATCATTCTCTGTAGACAAAAATGGTTCCATAACAGAAAAGGTTAAAACTAGGGCTGCAATTATTTTTAATATTTTTATTTTAATAAATCGATTAATCTGTTGATTATTTTTCCGATTAATCAATGAATCGGATATATTAAAAAAAACAAGAAAAGCATTCATTTCTAACCCTTTATTAAAAAAAAAAACTAAAATCTTTAGAAAGTGCACAAACATGTTGCTCCTTGAGCTTTTATAATAATATAGATAAATTATACTCCACATTTAAACACAGCTTAACATTAAAATTAAACTAAAAAGTACAAAACACACAAATATATTTGTCAATAATAACTTATATGGGACAAAGCACAGAATATACACTGCAAAATGCTTTTCTAACTTAGTAGTTTTGTCCTGTTTTCAGTCCAAATATAAAAAAAAACTCTTAAATCAAGATACATTTACTAGACACATAAAATAGCATAAAAAATTATGTCTTGTTTTCTGAAAAAAACAACAACTTAAAATTAAGTGATTGTTTGCTTAAACCGAGAAAAATTATCTGCCAATGGGGTAAAGAAAAAAAACTTAATGAGATATAATCTCAATCAAAAGTTTTAAGCATCACTTAATTTTCTCATACCATTTTACTTGTCTAGTAATCTTGATTTAAGATGTTTTAGATATTTGGAAACAAGACAAAATTACTGAGTAAAAAAAAGCCTTTTTGCAGTGTAGCTTTACATGACAACTGATTGAAAAATGAATGGTCCAAAAAAGGCAATAAAAACACGTTTTTAATCTTGCATTGCAAAGTAACTATACTCCCCTGCTTTACTACTTAAAGCAGTTATTAACGAGCTAACGCTAACTTGTCATAACGAGTAAACATTACATTGCTTACTTACCTGCTGTTCCCTCACCCTTCTCATCAGATTTTACAGTTAACACACTTTTTCTG
This sequence comes from Lepidarchus adonis, assembly GCA_037576955.1. Lineage (NCBI taxonomy): Eukaryota > Metazoa > Chordata > Actinopteri > Characiformes > Lepidarchidae > Lepidarchus > Lepidarchus adonis. The sequence continues at coordinate 40,668,673 of JBBIGC010000104.1, read as the reverse complement.
TTTATTTAGTGTGAAATGCTCCCATCATGGGTCACACAGATTTTTATGCCTTCGCCACATATCTTTGCTCGTCCTCCGCTGGTTTGTTTATAAATGTTAGCTCCGCCCTGTCTGTGAGGCACTAACTCTGCTAGCATCAGTGTGCGAGAGAAAGACTGAGTGTGTTTGATCCGCACGCAACTAAAGTTTTAATTTTTTGTAATAATCAAATGTCTCCGCATCACGTGACAACGAATCGATCATGAAATTTGTTGCCAACTCCTTTAGTAATCAATCAGTCCTAGTTAAAACAATAGCAGAACCCTTCTGGTGCTATGCAGAAGGATTGTTAAAAGGTGCTTTAAAGAACCATATATATATGGTTCTTTGAATGTTCATGGTTCTGTCCTTGAACTTTTTTGAGTGTAAAGGAAATCTGAAACATGTAATAATATTAATATCGCATCTGATAACAGTGTTCAAAAAAGAAATGATTCTGCTGATGAAGGGGATTAAAGATGGAAATCCTGATGATCCTGAGGGTTTAAGAAGGTCAATGACATTGTCTACTTCCATAACCTAATGAATGACAACTTCACCATTTGATCTATTTCTACACAGATTGTACAGACGCAGTACGCCAAGGCCATGGCATTGGTCCAGTCCCTCCCAGTCACCACTGACCACGAAGCTCCAGGTCTGGAGGCCCGTCCTCATCGTTCCTCTCCAGTTTCTACCACCTCTCTCGGGGCCATGGGCTCTGTGAGCAGCCTCATCCCCAGCCACGTTTCATACCATGGCCGGACCAATCTGGAGGCACTCCGACGGGGCACTCCAGGCTCGGGAAGGCTCCTCTCTGACTCTTCACACGAGGGTCTGCTCGGGAGTCGAACACCTTCCAGCAAGAGGAAGGCCATCGCAAGTCGAGGGAAAGGTATCGGTGGGCGATCGTACTCACACGAAGACCTCATTACTGACTGGAATGACAACTGGTTGGACTGCGTTCGTGGTGGAGGGGAGATGCCAGTAGATGGGCCTCCTAAACTAGTCCCTGTGTCGGGGCAGTTGGAGAGGGTGAGTGTGTCTTGTTTCAGAATCCACAGGTTCGTTTTACACGGAGAGAAATGTAAACTTCTTAGATGATCCATACAATGGTGTTGGAGAGAAGTCTTTGCATTTATTGAATGAAGTTCATTGTAGTTTCCATACCCAGAGTTTAAGGCCCACCAATTCTTTTATTATCCCCATTCCTAATGCACCCAAGAAATTAAGAATACCAAATATTTGGTACAGGCTTTGCTAGAGCAGAAATGGGAACCTCACTTCAAGACTGAGTTGGGAATCGCTGGTCTAGATACTGACTAATATCTTTCAAAATGTTTTCGTGTTCCACAGAACATTCAGCAGGCGATTATCCGTCCAACGGCCTTCAAGCCCGTTGTGCCAAAGAGCAGGAATCCCATGCAATACCTTTCACCACGGCCAGGGGGCGGCCTGTCAGGGAGCCAGGGAAACCTCAACCTCTTGTGTCCGGATCAGGATGTCGTAACCCCCGGAATCACGGAGCGACGCAGCTCCTACAGTGGCGCTCGAAATGGGCTGATGAGCCAGTCGTTCACCATGACGGACTCTGCTCGGAACTCTTTAACTAACCTACCCACATACAGCGGGAATATCCCTGCCTATAATTTCAACCAAGTGGAACCCACCAAGCCCATACTGAGCCATGGACACTCCAATTCAGACAGTGGACGCTCATCTTCAAGCAAAAGCACGGGGTCTCTGGGAGGCCGTAGTCAACCAGGCATCTCTGACATGGGGTCTGGTGGACCTTCTCCGCCACCTATAGAGGCTTATGAGGCCATCGTGAGAGACCTGGAGGAAAAGCTGAGGGAGCGAGAGTTGGAGCTGCAGCATCTAAGAGAGAACCTGGATGAGAATGAGGTAGCAATTTGCCAGGTTAGTGAGAGAATTTCTCCAGCAGGTGCCGGGAGACCTTGCCCTCGAGCAGGTGACGGGATCGCCCAGCATGGATCAGTGAAGATTACAGCTTCGGGAACCAGTGAAGTGTATAGAAAGGATTGTTTGTAAATGGTCGTCTTCCATTTATGAGCTGAAGTGGAATGTGATATTAGGAAATGCCTTCCAATTTAACATGATTTGCAGCCAAAAAGCTAATAAAAAAAGTAAAAATTGAAGCATTAAACGTTCCTTTGTGGGACCTAGTACCGAGCCCTGAGGAACCTCGCTTGCAAGGGCTGTATATTGTGCAGTAAAACTGTAATACCTAAGCCCCCAAAACATGAATACACACAACTGTTACCCAAGGTTGTTAAAGTCACCCTGGAGAAGCAGCAGAAGCACATTTGTTCAGCTCTGTTTGTTCCCGTTGGCAGGTGTATGAAGAGAAGCAGAAACGCAGTGAGCTGGAGATGGAGGAACTACGACAGAGCTGTGCCACGAAGATGCAGAAGGCATCGCAGAAGGCTCAGCGGGCGCAACAGCTGCTCCAATTGCAAACCTTCCAGCTCCAGCAAGAGAAGAAGAAGCTGCAAGAGGATTTCACACAGGTCCTGCAGGAACGGGAGCGTCTGGAGGAGCGCTGCACCACCTACGAACGGGAACACACACAGCTGGCGCCCAGACTGGAGGAGACCAAATGGGAGGTGAGATGTTCCTTACCCTGGTCCATCAACATCTTTCTGAGGTTATCGAATTTAAATTTTCTGTTTGTCTGTCCGTCTGTTCATCCATCCATCCATCTGCCTACCTGTCTGTCTGTTTATATATCTGTATGTCTGTTTGTTCTCTCTATTTATCAGTCTAACTCTGTCTGTTTATATCTCTCTATCTATCTCTATCTCTCTGCTGTCTGCCTACCTGTCTGTCTAAATATTTGTCTGTTGGTTTATCTATCTGTCTGTCTGTATTTCTGTGTCTGTCTGTCTGCCTAGTATCTATCTATCCAACTGTCTGCTGTTTCCCTACATGCCTGTCTATCTATCTAATTAGAAGAAGGAGACTACAAAACTAACAGCAGTGAAATTTTCTGTTAAAATGGCAGTTTGCTGATGAAGTTAAGTTCGTTACTTAAGAAATGGGACTCAGACTTGCAACCTTCTGTCCACAAGAGCAATTTCCGAGCCCCTAGAACTACACTGCCCTGTATTGATGACTGTTCTCTTGATGGCTTTTCCTACAGTGCATACAATTGCATGAATTTGTTAGGCCTAGCTGGCTGTAAGGAATTTAAATAGGAATTGGAACACAATGATTGGCACCGCTGGAATTCCCAGACTCTCAGGTCCTTATGTGAGTGACCATTTGGCCCCATGATCTGGATTGTGTGAATGTGGTCAACACCAGGTCAGACGTCCCTGCAGGCCCCTGTGCCCAAAGCCTCGGAGAAATTCACTGACTTTCCTTTGTTTTTCCCCAGGTGTGTCAGAAGTCAGGTGAGATCTCTCTGCTGAAGCAGCAGCTGAAGGATCTCCAGGCGGATTTGGCTCAGCGGGTGGGAGAAGTGGTGACCCTGCGTGGGCAGCTGCGTGAGGTCCGAGCCGAGCTGCAAAACAACCAGAGCCAGCTGCAGGAGGCGCACACGCACTCGCGCACGCGAACCCTGGAGCTGGAGGTGTGCGAGAACGAGCTGCAGCGGCGCAAGAGTGAGAACGAGCTGCTGCGAGAGAAGATGAACCGGCTGGAGGAGGAGCTAAGCCGCACTCGCGAGGCCCTGAGCGAATATGCCCAGGCTCCACCCCTCACACACACGCATGAACCCGGCATAAGCGCTGGGTTTAGAGGAGGAGGTGGAGGAGGAGGAGGTGTAGGGGGGATTGCAGAGGAGCAAAGACTTTCTATTGAGGGTGAAGAGGTGAAGGGTCAACGCGAGAGCTCCAGGCAGCACATGGAGAGGCTGAAGGCAGAGCTGTCGCAGGAGAGACAGGTGGCGCTGGACCGGGCGGCGGCGTTTGAGAGCGAGCGCAGGTGCTGGGAGGAGGAGAAGGACAAAGTGATCCGCTACCAGAAACAGCTGCAGCAGAACTACGTCCACATGTACCGGCGCAACCGCGAGCTCGAGGCGGCTCTGTGTGACCTCACCGTAGAGATGGAGAAGCGCGAGCAGGACGACGAGAGCAGTGGCAACGAGATCACCTTCGATGACGTCGCTGCAACTGAGATATAACAGTCAAGCAGAAAAGCAGCACGAGTAATCCATTCACACAGAGTAATCCATTCACACAGAGTAATCCATTCACACAGAGTAAACCATTCACACAGAGTAATCCATTCACACAGAGTAATCCATTCACACAGAGTAAACCATTCACACAGAGTAAACCATTCACACAGAGTAATCCATTCACACAGAGTAATCCATTCACACAGCGTAAACCATTCACACAGAGTAAACCATTCACACAGAGTAATCCATTCACACAGAGTAAACCATTCACACAGAGTAATCCATTCACACAGAGTAAACCAGTCACACAGCGTAATCCATTCACACAGAGTAATCCATTCACACAGAGTAATCCATACTAACGATCACTGCACTGCCATTCACTGCCTGTCAGAAGGTCAAGGACTTTGGGTATGGACCGATACTGAGTACTGATCTGATACCTGGGCTTTGGGTTTGGGCTGATACTGAGTACTGATCCGA
>JBBIGC010000104.1:40613884-40630669 GCA_037576955.1 Lepidarchus adonis | reverse complement strand
TAATTGAGGGGTGAATGAGGGGTATAATTGAGGGGTGAATGAGGGGTATAATTGAGGGGTGAATGAGGGGTATAATTAAAGGGGTGAATGAGGGGTATAATTGAGGGGTGAATGAGGGGTATAATTGAGGGGTGAATGAGGGGTATAATTGAAGGGTGAATGAGGGGTATAACTGAAGGGTGAATGAGGGGTATAATTGAGGGGTGAATGAGGGGTATAATTGAGGGGTAATGAGGGGTATAATTGAGGGGTAATGAGGGGTATAATTGAAAGGTACCCTGCGAGTTGGCCTGTAGGAGACCTATGCTGTCGTCAAACTGCATGGACTTGATGTTGAGCGAGGCCAGTATACACTCCTTATCCTGCAGAGACGCGTCGTCTATGTTGTTCTGATTGGCCGACAGGATAACGCACATGTCGCATAGGTTGATGTTGACGGCCCTCAGATCTGCTCTGCTCAGAGGACTGCCCTTCATAAACAGGGAAACAGGCAAGTAAACAACAATACAAACAACAAACACTGATGATGCTAATTATTTAGCCCCTTTCTCGTGTAATGCAGTTAAGTTGCTTGTCTTAAATGTGACCATTTTTACATTATTTTACATTTAAAATATAAAACTTTCTTGGATTATACCAATAAAAAGAGCAGTAGTAGCCAAGCAATTAGGCCTTAGAAGGTTGAAGGCTCAAGTCCCAGCCCAGGCACCACTGAGGAACCCTTGAGGGAGCTTTTCCACTGCACTGGTGCCGGTGCCATTCTGGGCCGGTTTGTAATTTTGCAACCAGTGCCATGCGTTTCCACTGAAAAAAAGTTTTTCCTGGTTCTGGGGCCAGGAACCTGTGATGTCATCAGGTGTGGGCGTGGATTTGAGCTAACGCTAGTCCATGACTAGAAAAGCGAATAAGCTAGAGGTGATTACAAATTGCACCTGTTGTCTTACACATTGTGGCAATTTCTTTCAACGTCTAAAAGATGCAGAAAAAGTTGATTTTCAACAAGTTCTGGAGAATCACCAAAGGTCACGTTTGGGGGTGTGTGTTCACTTTCTTTAACAACCACCATCAGATAGACTCAAGAGATTCAAACTGAACAAAAACAAAAGGGCCATTGATTGGCTCTACTGAATGAAAGGCAAACTCGATATAGAAGGTCACCATGGTTACACCCACTGAGATACTTTTGAGTAAAAAAAGTACATTTTTATTTTTTAATCCTTTGTTGTCCAGCATGGAGAAACTGATTGTCTGGATTTTACCCATCCGAGGCAATGAACACAAATGCCCCGAGCAGTGGGCAGCAAATGTAGCAGTGCCTAGAGTTGAGTAGGTGCTTTGCTCAAGGCTGGTTCTGGGATTCGGACCCACAATCCTTCGGTCGCAATCTATTACGCAATGGCTGCCCCACTAAAGGTACTTTCCCTGATTGGAAACTCAACGACATTGGAAAACATACGTGATGAACTGTACAGAGATTTCTAAAGTTAAAAAATGCTACAATTCAAATTAAAGGCAGTTGGGCTCGACTGTGATCCTCACAACTTACCAACGTGCCAGTTTACCCCGGACACCGACATGTGGTCAGGAATCTTGGGTTTCTGTATCTTCAGGCTCCATATGAAGCATATCTGACCACATGTTAATGCCCAGGTAAGCACTTTTACACCCTGAGGGTCTGTCAACAAGTACAGTCAAACTATATTTTGTCCAGCGCAGACTCACGGGCAGTATGGAGACCTTGGGGAAGTTGTGGAGCGTCTCCCATTCCCGCTTCAGATACTCCAGAGAGCCCACGAACACGATGGGTTTTAACTCATGGTAATGGAAGTTGCTGGCCCTCAGAGGCATCACCAGGTTCCTCAGGCCAACAACGGCGGACTTCACGTCCCCAAATATGCACACCACCACGTGACCGCTCAGCACGGTCATCGCCGCTTCACTACGGGTCTGCGGAACAAAACACCTAGTTTAGTATGATTTTACAGTAATAGTTACTACTTCTGAGTAGGGTAAAGATTTATATTTGATAAAATGTGTTCAATTTGATCCTCCAAATAATCCTTAGAATAATTCCTGCTTTTATCAGTTGTAGGGAATTTAATTGCGTAGTTATTGTTGAAACCCTCTTGCTGGTTCAGCCTTGATCTCAGTTCCTCGCCTTGTTTCTCTCCAGCCTAGTTTACCCACGTTTTGGTTCTCCACCTTCTTCTCAAGCCCCTCCCCCAAAAGGTTAGCAAGCTAATTCTGTGTTTAGTAATGAGGGCCTTTCCATACCATGACAAAGACATTGTCTTTTTGCCGAAACATTTTTTTATTCACTCTACACAAGACGTTGAAGCTGAATGAGTATCAGCTCCACCTCCTGTACACCTCCCTGGGGAACTGGGTGTAGTACAGAGGCCACAGCAGAACTCACCAGTATGACCTTCTCAATGTCTTTTGAGGGACACCAGTGGAACATTCCTGTGGAGTCGTATTTCTTCACGTTCACGTCCATCGTTTCCATCTGATCGTGACTGGGGATTAGGAGTGGGTCGTGTCTGTGAAGAAAGAAAAAGCTTCATAAAGATCTACATATGGCTCACATTATGTGCAACATAGGTTGAGACTGTAATAATCTACAAGATGACAGTGTGTTTATTTATAGTTAGTGGAGAAGAAATGTTGGTCAGTGTTCAGAAATTCTTATAATCAATGTTCACTCCAGTTTTGATATTCCTCACTGGTGGAATGAACTGCCCAACTCCATCAGACTGCAGAGTCTCTGTCTACTTTCAGGAAGCAACTGTTCCATGCTCGCCTCAGTATCTAAGCCCAGCAGACACACAGAATCTATCTCCACCTGGACACTGCCAAGGCCAGCGGTGCGCAATACGTCGACCGTGATCTACCAGTCAATTGCAAAAGCATGCGATTCAATGTAAACTCTACCGTGCATGTGAGATGAGTAAGAACGAGTGAACCACAAGCCAATGAATAGACTACAGTACAGGAAGTGTGGGGTAGATTGCATGTCATTAAAAAAGGGTGTTAGCCAATCATCCATCCCCACTGTGGTGTTTGGCAGTTGATTGACGTACAGTACAGCCAGTCTGACATCTCGTCTTTTGTTACAACCATTACCGCACTCTGTCACATGTTCTGTCAATCGCGCAAGCTACTGCTAAACTCCAGCTAACGCATCACCTTCCAATTTATCTCCAAAAGAAGAGGTCTAAAAATCAGTGAGGGAACTGGATCAAGTAAGAAAACAAAATCAGACCGTATATTAAAAGTACAACACTGACAATGTTCAGCAACAATGTTTGGACTATGCAACTCTGGCTGATTCCATTCAGTTTAAGACAATAAAGCAGTAAGGTAATGGAACACCCCCACCCCCCCATCCCAAAAAAAAAAAATTAAATAACAAAAATAAATTTATATTCCCTTGTAGTGTTAGAGCAGTCGCCACTGTACTACAAAAATGTAGTAATTGAAATCCAAATAAACACACACACACACACAGAACTGTGATTTTACCGTAGTGTTTTTGGAGAGCAGTTGGGTGAAGTCCTCATTCCTCCGTTGCGTTGTTTTTTCTTCGGGGATAGAGTGGACTGTTGCACTTCTTCAACTGCAACAACACAGGCATTAATCTGGGCTACAATAACCAGACAAAGCTGCTAATTATTATAATCCCACCTGTCCCAACACTCAAACACCACAGCAGAACAGAGACAGTCTGGAGGGATGCAAAGAGGGGTGTGGGGGTAAAGGAGGGAAGACATGGACAGAGGGCAATACAGACAGCAAGACAGACCACGTATTGGATGAATGTGTTAATGTGTTATAAGTGGGACACCCTGACCAATAGCCTGTAAACATGAATCAAGCTGGGTTTAACCACACCCCCACAACATCCCTAACCAATCACCAGGCCTTACAAACCCAACTCAAACACAAACATGTAGTATCCTTAATGTTTACAGTTAGGTAGCAAGAATAGCTCATTTCACGTAATTGACCAATCCAGACCGGAGGGAACCTAATGTGGTGCATAAAACAGATTTGAGTGAAAGGTCTGACTGATATGTCTAAAATAGATAAAGACCAAATAATAAATTTGAACCAAAAATCATCAAATATCACAGATCTTTGAGAGGCAAAAGCATTAGCATTAGCAGCTAATAAGTCAAATTACAGTCAGAGGGGGATAATCGGGCATGAGTGAGTGCAATCGGATCGGTCAAAGTCTGACCTTCAAAACGCTCTTCAAAAGTCTATCATTGCAAGAACAGAAGAGATTCCTGAAGAAATACTTGTTGATGCTCACCAGGCTGGAAAAGGCCCATGGTGTGAATCGCTACGCTAAAAAGAGAATGAAGCTTGTTTTCTATCATATGGACTTCTGTCTAATCTTGTCTGTCAACCTGTCCATCACTATTGCAAACAAGAAAGGGCTCAGAACTGATCCTTGAGGTAATCCCACCTCCACATTTGTCACTCCAGGTAGTCATCGTACTCCTACAGTACTCCTACAGTACTCCTACATAATACTCTGCCACACCTGACTTTTTCATTCAGTCAACAAATACAACTCTGACCTTCACCAACCTTTTTCATCAACATCCTTACAGACAGACAGACAGACAAGCCTTCACTTCCTACATGCATCAGTGAGCCTTGGGTGCCAATGACCATGTGGCCGATTCACCAGTTGTCCTTCCTTGGTTGGTACAAGCTACTGCAAAGCTGTAACACTCCACAAGACCTGCTGGTCTGGAGATGGTCTAACCATCACAATACGTCCTCAGATCCTTACATCAACTGGCTGTTCACTTGCCGCCTTATATATCCCACCGCCACAGGTGCTATTGGAATGAAATAATAACTAGAGCATCTACTAGCAGATGTAACAGAATCAGTGGCATTTATTTCCAAGTGCTGAAAAGATATGGTGGAACTTCATGGGAATCACGTGACTTCACCCTCCAGTGTTGGTTGTATGGTGTGATTGGGGGAGTTCTAGCTAGTGGGTGGAGCTGGAGATTACTAAATTGGGCAGAAAATTGGGATAAATCCCCCAAATTATAAAATATCTTCACATGAAATGGCAAGGAACTGCATTGGCATTAGTGAACATTACAAGATCAGCATATTGACATTTACAGAAAACTGTACTGGACAGCAGTGAGACAGCAGAAGAATACGGAAAAATGGACACAACAGAGGAAAAAAGGATGAAAACAGTGCACAAATGGAGGTTAGAGACAGAAATGGAAGGGAAGGTATGAAAACTTACTTGATTTGATATATCCATTATAGTTACTTTTAGCTGAGAAAAATGCAAAGACAACATGACGTTAAGGGAAAGCACATGTAGCAATGAACAGATGAGCAAGCTATTAATCTGGACGAAGGGAGCGGGTGATGGAGTTAACGGCAGTTGGATTGCGGCCCATAAGAAACCCCATGAAGAAGGAATCCTGTGCTTGTGAATGGTGCAATGGCAGCTGTTAGTCAAAATGAGATGCTAAGAAACACATGATAAAAGAGCACAAGGATGGAACCTGGTTAGTACACTAGGTAGCGTTCTTCTGCTAAATGTACACAATGTTCTACTGGCCCCAGATGTGGTCCATCAGCCAAGAGTCCAGGCTACAAGTCAATAGTCACCCAGAAGTTTGCTGCAAATACATCCCCGGCTTTTCATGAAGGTGAAACAGACTTGTGGGTGCGGTTTTGGACAAAGTATGACTTACTGTAACCTATAAACAACCAGCTCTTCATAAAGGTGGAGCATATTTGTGGGCGTGACTTACTGTGAGCATGAACATGAACTGAACTGCTGCACTACAGGAAACCTTTTCAGACGAAACAGTTGGGAATGAAACCACAGGAACAAGTCTAAATAACATGAATGATTATCTGGATGTGGGTTGAACAGGTTGGAGTATTTTTGAGGAAACTATTTGGACTAATTAACTGAGTACTGACTTCTAATGGTAACAACCTTAACCTTGTAGATCCAGTTCTAAATTAGAGAACTTCTAAATTGATTGACCATTATCGGGGTCAGTGGAAAATGGTGTAAACTGTTAAAATGGTGACTTTTTGACAATTTATGGTATTAAAGTCCTAAGATTAGCTAATCAAAGTTGCTAGTCAGTGAGATTTCACCTTTAAGTGTAAAACATGCAGAAGCGATCTACAGCCCACAGCAACTACAGAACACCGACAAGCACAACGGAACTGCAGAAGCAGATACAACAGCAGGTACGCCACCAATTAGCCACATTAGCACTATGATTAGCCACATTAGCACTAACACAAGAACACGGCACAGGCGAGGTGGCCGAGGGACATGCGGAAGGACTTACAGGAGCGTAAGGTGACCGAGTTATTGCTAAAAATGGTGGGAGATAGAGGGAAGGCGCAAGGTGTTGGAGTCTCCATATTACTACGAACGCTGCGGGACATGCACAAGCGTCTGCATTCTGTCTCTTCACAATTTAAACAACATGCCAGTCGCATTCTGCGGCTCCCGGCCTTCTTAGCTGGAGGCAGGAGGGGTGGAGGGGAGGGGAGGAGAGGAAAAGTAGAGGAAAAAGTTAACTAGAGGGACCTTCTTCACCTCTCAAAACAGTAAAGCAGGACAATCTAAAAGGGGCCTAGTATTAGGCCCTGAGGCACACCTCAATAAAGGCAAAAGTGTCTGCATGCAAGCAGGACATAGGGGTGATGCAGAACCCAAAATATGACATTGTAAATCTAAATCAGAACTTTTCCTGCACCCTCAGTTGATAAAAATGATTACGTTGCCAACAAAACGATTACTTGTCATTATTATTATTATATATTCTAAACTATTCATTGTTAAGGATACGTTCTCACAGCAATGTCTGTTTATTTGAGCTTTATGTAAGGTCTCTGCAGTACGAGTAGGAAAGTCCCTGTGAAATTAATAAAGACAATGTGAAGGGATGGAATATAGAGCCCTGAGGCACACCTTCTCAAAAAACTTTTTGCTGGACATTGCACAATTCTGTTCATGTGAGTTTAATTTTTTTAAGAGGAAATCTTCAGCACCCAAGACCGGATGATCTGAGATCTCATTCGTTCTTTCATACTGCGGCATTTTCAGAAACTCTGGGTTTTTAAAGCCTTCATGCGTCGTGCACATGTAACACTGAGGACATGCATGACACCGTGGCATAGACTCATTCACTGCCTGGTTTGCCAGGTTCACGGAGTTCAGACACCCTCCAGAACGGGACAGGAGTTCCCCCTGGAGGAGCGTTTCAGAGAAGCTCCTGACGGAACAGCAGACGATGAAATTAAACACATTTGTTTTTCATGGGTTTCAGGGAAAGAAAACACCCTGAAGGTGCATCAGTGCTTTCTGTTAACAGCGAGGTGAAGGCCAGCGACTGTGCAGGATGCAGGAAGATGCAGTTACATGCTGTAGCCATGGACACCAACATTCTGCTTCACAACACAGAGAAAATCGGAATTTACTCACAATACATCACTAACAAAAAAAGGAAAAAGAGTCATTTCCACCGCAGCGGGAGAGAGGAAACATGGCAAAAGGGTGAGCAGAATACAAACCGAGATGCCCTCAGAGTCTAGTGATTACATTTACCCAAAATACTCTGCGTTACTAAGGCTCTTAAACTGAATTTAAAGTATTTTATATTTATTTACAGTTGGATGTTGCATTTCAATTGGTTGAGGAATCTTGCAATTTGTTTTTAGCTTTGCAATTTTGACACTTTTTTTGCAATTATTGCAATTTTTGCACAAAAAAAGCACTTTGCATAAATATAAATGTTTCAAGAATATTAAAAAACATATTTAACAGACTTTAATTTGGTACCAACGTATACTCTGTAGACCTTCTAATGTATATTCGTAGAATCGCAGTAAATTTCATATCCTGGCCCAAATTCCCATTCCCACCAACTCACCAAAGAACTATTTTCTACATTTTTAAAAACTAGTAATGACATTTAAGTCCTGATATACCACAGGTGAACCATCAGCCCAATCTGGAAAACATACTTCGTTTGCATCCGCACTTCTTTATCCGTTTCGCATCTGTGATGTCATCGTGGCAGGCTTTGCAGTAGTAAAGGGCCCTGAGGAGATAGAAACAACATCCCGGCTTCATCCCATTATCTCAATCATTATATCCCAACTCATTTTCTTATCCTGGTTGGTCCGTTACTCTCTGTCTGTCTCTCTGGGCTGACACATTCAATGGTGGTGAATGGAACCAGACATCTTGTTCTTCTTAAAGCTCCCAAACAAAAAGTTCTTCCTGAAGAAGCTGCTTCCTGAGTTTGGAGAAACATTTTGGGTCTAAGACCCATTTAGGGTGGAGGGATATATACAGTATGTGGGGTATTGAGGTAAAATAGTCTCCCAAAGTAATTGAGTTCAGATTCACGTTTTTCCATCATAACCATTGCATAGAAATGCTGAAAAGCTTCGCTGGAGGTGGAGATGCAGTGGCTCTATTTGGGTTGGACTGGGTTGCGTTGGGTCTGGTTCCATTTACCACCCTGTAAAAAAGTCCCAGTCTGAACCAGTTCACACTAAACTCACTCTGGAGGCTCCGAACCACTGATGTGTACATGCTTTAGGTACAGTACTGTATTTAAACGTATGTCTCAGTCCCTCTCTCCGTCTCTGTACCTCTTCACTTCTTTGGCATCACTGGCGATGAAGAAGCCCAGCGTTCCCTCCTGCATCTTCACATGATTCCCTGGATTAATCAATGTGCTGGAAAACAGCCCAACAAACATATACACATCAGAGTCTGATCAATATACTGCTGGGCCGGTAAAGTCTCATAGTTTCATCTGTATCACTGAAAATGTTCAATTTTCGTTAGAGCAAGACCACAGACAGCAGTGTCACTTGGGAACCCAATATGGTTCCGCGATTTAGCAACACAGCGACACAAACCGAACACGGCAATTGGAATCTACAGTCACACCAAGTTTACTGAGGTTTGGAGACGACTACGTAGATGAAACCGTTCAAAATATCAGTGGAAGAAGAAAATGCTTCTAGAGACAATCAGCCACAACATTAAAACCACTGACAGGGGACGAGAGTAACATTGACCATCTAGTAATTTCTGGTCAACAGAGTCATGGGCACCCAAGGTTCACTAATGCACATGGAGAGGGAAGGTGGTTCCAAAGGAGAGGTCCTGTTGTACAGAATGTTAATGCTGGAGTCTTTTTCAGCCACGTGAGGGGACCTGCTCACTATTGGAGGTGGTATTAATGTTATGGCTGATTTGATTGATTGATTTGTGCCAATACTGCAAAACAACAGATCCAGAAGAAGTTCCTCACCTGCTCTCTCTCTGGTCAGACTTGTACTCAATGGCTATCAACAGGAGCTTCAGCTTCACGTAGCAGAGTCTGCAAAGACAGCGAGGTCAAAGATCGTCCAATCAGCAGCGACCCTGAGAAGCATGTGATACAGTATGACACAGTACAGGGTTCGATGCGATACTTACTCACAGACCATTGGGAACGATAAACCCACAAAGGCACTGGACAGATACTCTGTGTACATTTCATTGGCCACTCCCTCCAGGTAATACTTCTGCCACGTGTCCTCTTCAATCTAGAGATGGAGATGAAGATGGAGATGGAGATTCACATTAGCCATTGTTGCTTCCACAAGAAGAGTTATTGCATCTGTTGTTACACTGCAAAAAACAGACAAAAACTAGATTGAATGTATCGAAAATGAAAAGCAACTGCCCATGCTGTGGGAGGTACAAAATCTTCATCCATTTTTAGGCTTGTTTTTGAACACCAGATATCTACATTTAATTATTTCAATTATTGATTTATTTTTTAGGATAATATATCTTACTCTTAATGTTGTTTACTCTATTTGCACATTATTGCTAAATATAAACACTGACATTACATTTTTACCTAATTAAACAAATGAGAAAATATGATCCTCTGGAAATTATTTATTGAAGAAAATATTTGTGGAAGTGCATCATGACAACGGAGATTTCTGAGGAGCCCAAACCAAAGGTCAATTAGGCCACAGAAGGTCACAAACCCAGAGTTTGGACTCCAATCCACAAGACTATGTACAAATAGAAGAAATACAAGGCACATTGTTACCCTCCCCAGGAGTGCTTGACCAACAAAGAGCAGGGAATTTAAGAGTCTGTGAGATCACAGAGGAACCCACAAGGAACCAGAGGCCTCTGACATCAGCCAGTTTTAATATTCATGTGTCCAACAACATTGTGGAATAACAATGAACACACTTACATTTACATTAAGTTAAAATCACACTGACAAGACAGAAGCTTATAGAAAAAATATTAGATGAATGTGACATATACTGTTTTTTTTTGTTAGTTTTTTTTTTTTTACTTTAATTTTGAATTTGATGAAATTGTGTATAGTCTTGTTTTACAAGCATAAAACGTGCACTAAAAAGGCCAGTTATGCTGTGGGGGATGGGGGCAGTTGTAGCACCACCCTACCCTTGCAAAGATTGAGGCTAATTTTGCCTTGAACTCACAGATGGCTATGACATCACAGAAGATCAAATTGTCTTGATGATGGGCACAATGTTCAGAAGGCTGAACCCCCAGGCGTGTGCTGACGTGATGTGAGCTCTCATGTGGAAACTGTGTTACCTTAATGAAGGACCTCATGGAGAAGAGATTAGCCAGCATGGTGGAAAGGCCCTGGGCCAGGCAGCTCTGGGCGATGAAGCCCAGCTTCAGCTCGGCCAGGCAGATCGCATCATCACCCTCTTTCCAGTTCCAGCTTGGGATGTTCAGCAGATGAGCCTGGGAACAAAGTCAAACTCTAAACACACATGCTGGGTCCCAGTGCAGCACTAATTCACAGCGGTTCAGAGAACAGGACGTATTGTATACACAAGATCTAAACTCCACCGTGCATGGTTTTGATGGACACCCAGGGCAACGTGGTAGATGTTGGGGTGAGCTGTAGCCTAATGGGTCCAACTGTCAGGCAGATGTTCTTGCCGGCTGGCAGAAAGCTTGGACTAGAGTAGTCACACTATGGTGGGGTGTGATAAAATCATTCTGGCCCTGCTTCTAACCTTGTTGTGATACTGCAGCATCTGCGTGATGATACGGATCTTCGGATGGTAGTTCTTGATGGATATCACTCTGTTGAAGAATTGTGAGTGAGTTGATTTTATATGATCACATGTATCTTTAGATTATACAGCGATGTAGCAGTGACAACTCAACCACGACCAACAAATCTCGCTTACCTCATTATATTTGATGCATCTTCTGCATCAGGGTCTGCACAATATTTATTGGCCAGAATCAAACAGGCATCTGCTGATTCAATCTGTAACAGCAGATAAAATAGAGATATAAATCAATAATGTCATACAGGATATAAATACAGTCAAACCCCATTAGCTCACCCCCACTGGTCTGGGCCCTAAATGTGGCGAGAGGCGGGGGTGGTGAGCTATCGTAACGGATTACGGGGGAAGTGGTTACGGTGCAGGCTCTCTTTTTTTGCCATTTGTCTGTCATATACGGTAGTAGAATCTAGATGAACGCCTACCAAATGTTTTACGGTAATACTAGCTCTCATAAGAGACACTGGCGTTCGCTATATGCTCGCTGGTTCATGTTGCATGTTGCTGCATGATGCTAGCATGCTGCCGGCTGTTAATAAAGCCTCCACAGTATCATTACATGCATGAGTTAATCAGGCATGAGTTAGTAATGAGAAAACAGTGTTAGCAATGACAGCAGTAGCAGTAAAAGCAGCAGCAGCAGTAACATTAGCAGTAGAAGCATTAGCAGCAGTAGCAGACCTATAGAATTAGCATGACTGAGTGTATTCTAGGCTACAGAGCTAACATGGAACCAAGTCTGGCGAGCTATAGATGGAGAAATGCATACAGGTTGCGGTGAGGGCGAGACTGGCGGCGTAACGAGGTAAATAACATGGAAGGAAATCTGTTCTGCAACCTTTCATGGAGAAAGGTGAGCTAATGTGGTTTGACTGTAAATTATATCCACTATAAAGAGTTTTTTTTAAAACCCAAGTTACAGAAATTTCCAAATTTCGGACACAAGCACACCGTCTAAATATACTGTCATATAAAGACACTCCAACCTTGACTCTTGCTAGGTCATGGGGATTTAGGACCGATCCCTGGTAGAATTCCACCTGAGTGAAGTGGCGCTTGAATAAGGCTTCCAGCTCAAGATTAGGGGAAATACTATGACATAAGCAACAAACAGATTACTACATAAATGTACACAAAGACATTCAGACATACTGTAATACAGCAATACAACTAATTTACTCTGTGGCCTAAAGTTCTTTTCTGATCATTTTTTTAACCAGAAAAGATTGCTTGAAAGCTTGTGAATCCTTTATAATGGTCGATATTTGCCTAAAACATCATACCGTTTTCACACAAATTTAATCCAATATTTAAGCCAATTGTTACCCTTTCCAGGAGTGCTTGACCAACAAAATCTAAATGCAAGAAATGTAATGGTCTGTGAGATCACAAAGATACCCAGTGTAATTTGTAAGGAACCAAATGCCCCTCTCAATGAAAACCGAACATTATACATGCCAAGAGGAGAAAAGAGAAAGGGAACACTCTCCAAAAATAAGAAGCCTATTTAAAAAAAAATTTAGATGGATGTGACCAAAATAGTTTTTGGTTTAAATAAAAAGCATAATATTTAGACAACACAAAGCACTGAATGATGCTGGACAAATAACTTCCGTGAAACAAAATAATCTGTGAAACATGGTGGTGGAAGCATCAAGGTTTGGGCACATTTGCTATATTTAAGCTTTGACAATCTGTGATTATTGATGGGATTATGAATTCTGATTTTTCCAGCTAAATTTCAAGTTAAATGTCAGGACATCTACGGCAAACAACAACAAAACAACTAACATCACACACAAGTCAACCAAAGAATGGTAAAAGAAGAATAATGTGAAACCTCTGGAATGGGCAAGTCAATGCCCTGATCTTAACCAAATAGAACTGTTGAAGGAACAGACGTGAGCAGATAATGTGAGGAAACCCACCAACGTCCCAGAGATGAAGCTGTTCTGTATGAAAGAATGGGCTAAAACTTGCACCACCTGTAGTTATTGCTGCATAAGGGAGTAACACTAGCTACTGAAAGAACAGGTTCGCTTACTTTTGCCACTTATACTAAAGTATTGAATCTTTTTCCAGAATAAATAATTCATATGTCTGTTTTGTCATTAAATTAGGTTCTTTTTCTTATTTTGGAGAGAATTTGGTGATATTTTAGGTCAAATTTAGTCAGAAATACAAAAGTTTCAGGTGTTCACAAACTTTCAGGCAGCACTTTAGTCTTTAATAATGAGATGCTTTGTGCTGTTTCATCATGTGATTCATTCCCAGCACGTTCCTTCACTCCATTCAAACCCAGTATACTTACTTATGGAGAAAAACAATTTCTACATTGACATCGTCCCTGTCCTTGTGAAGGAAGTCTTTGAGGAAGTTGGAAACACTTTCCAGAGTGATGTGACCACACACCACAATATGCCTGGGAGATAAAGTTTATGGACACTCATTAGAGACACTGCTGTTAACAGTGGCGACTGCTGGAAAGAACACATTTGATCATTTGATGCTGAACAAACAGAAAAACAGTTTACAGTCCGAACCAGAGGACAGGCCTTTACCAGTCATCGCATTCCACATGTTTAGTTCTGCATTTGGCAGAAACTCTTATTTAGTTATGTTACAGATATTGGAGCATGTAGTGTTAGGAGTCCTGCCCAAGAGCATTTCCCAGACAGGGAATCCAACCTAAGTCTGCTGTACGAAAGGTGGCATTGTTATCCACTACCCTACACAACACTAGTTCTTATTTTCTTTAACTTCTTTCTGTCAGCCATTCCATATTTAAAATATATATATATATATATAAAGACAGGTGTCTTTAATGGGGGTGATGAGAATTTAGGAGTATCTAACCAAGCTGTGGGAACCAGAACTCTTAATGGTTGCTAGGGGATCAAATACTTATTTCACTCACTGACATGAAAATCAATGTATATATTTCATATGATGTGATTTTCTGGATTTTTGTTTTGATATTCTGGGTAAACTTACAAAATCAGCAAGATTTACCTATATATAGGTATATAGAGTGGTGTGGAAAAGTGTTTCAGATCATCAAACAAATTCAAACATTAGTCAAAGACAACACAACTAAACACAAAATGCGTTTTTAAGTGAAGTATTTTATAATTAAGGGACAAAAAAATCCAAACCTACATGGCCCTGTGTAACAACGTGAAGTGACCAAAAGATCCTCAAAAGATAGACATCATGTCGAGATCCAAATAAATTCAGGAACAAATGAGGAAAAAAAAGTATTTGAGATCTATCAGTCAGTGGAAAAGGTTGTAAACCCATTTCTAAAGCTCTGAGATCCAGCGAAACACAGTGAAAACCATTATCCACAAATGGCGAAAACATGGAACACCTTCCCAGGAGTGGCCGACCGACCAAAACTACCCCAAGAGCACAGTGACCACTCATCCAAGAGTCACAAAAGACCCACAACAACATCCACAGAAGTTCAGGCCTCACTTGCCTCAGTTAAGTTTAGTGTTCATGACTCCACCATAAGAGAGACACTGGGAAACAATGACCTGCATGGCAGAGTGCCAAGATAAAAACCACTGCTGAGCAAAGAGAACATTAACACTTGTCTCAATTTTGCCAGAAAACATCTTGAAAATACTCTGTGGACTGAAGAGAAAAAATGTTTTGAAAGGTGTGTGTCCTATTACATCTGTTGTAGAAGTAACACTGTATTTCAGAAGAAGAACATCATCAACAGTAAAACATGGTGGTGGTAGTGTGAGGGTCTGGGGCTGGAAGATTTGCTGTGATAAATAGAACCATGAATTCTGCTGTCAACCAAAAACTCCTGAAGGAGAACGTCCAGCATCTGTTCATGACCTCAAGCTGAAATGAAGTCGGGTTCTGCAGCAGAACAATGATCCAGAACACACCAGCAAGTCCTCCTCTGATTGGCTGAAGAGAAACTAAATGAAGACTGTGGAGCGGCCTAGTCAAAGTCCTGACCTGAATCCTGTTGAGAAGCTGTGTGAACTTAAAAACGTGGTTCCAGCTGGAGAACCCTCCACTGTGTCTGAACTACAACAATTCTGCAAAAATGAGTTTGGTCCCAAATTCCTCCACAGTGTAAAAGACTCATCGCAAGTTTTCACAAAAGCTTGATTACAGTTATTGCTGCTAAGGGCCCAACCGGTGATTAGGTTTAGGGGGCAATTACTTTGGCCATGTAGGTTTGGATTTTTTTTCTCCCTTAATAATAGAATCCTGAGATGTTTATTTATTTATTCAAGTATTCATATTATTATTTTTATGGCTGCTAGGAGATTAAAGGCAGAACACTCATTAATACTCTGTACTAATAAACCCAGTGCATCACTGGTAAATTCTTTGTTCTAGGAACTATTTCAGTATGTTTTTTTAATAAAAAACAAACAAACAAACAAAAACAGAGACACTGAGAAACTGAAACTGAGTCTTTCACCCACACAGGTTCAAAAAACATTTTAAAACAATTGTTCAGATTTTTGTAGATAATAAAATACTTCTCAAAATTCAAAAAGAAATGTTAACAAAGTAATAAAAGCAGCATAATTTGGGGAAAGGCATGAGTAGTCTAATCCATTTCACACTGGCACCGTTGATAATAAAGAGAACACTAAAATATGCATATACATCACTGGAGAAGGTGGGTCACATGATGAGAAGTAATGTTCTGTATGTAACACATTTGTACAAAGGAACCAAACAGCCCCTACTGACCACCACCATGAGCTTCAACCTTCACCATTCATCTCCACATCCCACTGCCTTCATGGGGAATCCCGTTGCCTGGTCATTTTTACTGGACAGGATGTGGCCTAGTGGTGAGGACCTTTCCCTTGTGCACTGAAGGTCGCAGGTTCAAGTCCCAGCCGAGGAACCGCTGAGGAACCCTAGACCAAGACCCCGTCCTGCAACACTGTACCCTGTGCTGGGTCAAAGGTCACATTTCACTGTGTGATGGGGTATGTTCACACCTTGGTCAGCCATCATACTGTGCTCCTATTGGTTGATAAGTAGACAGACGTCACAGCAGTGGTCACATTATGAAATGTGTCATATGAAAAATGTGAGAGAGAAAAATGGTGATTTTTTGTTTTTTGTTACGAGATTGTAGTAAGAATAGTATACAATCGGTAACACTTTACAATAAGAAATAAACAAATAAAAATTTATAAATGATTATAATTTGTTTATTAATGGTTACCGTATGCTGCAGAAAAAGCTCATTTATGTTTTAAAACTCTAAGATAAGCTGCCATAGCATTGCTGGATTTACCGATCTGTAAGTGAAAGTGCCCAGGGAGCAGTGAAGTGAGGACAGTAACTTGCTCAAAGGTTCCTCAGTGGTGCCCAAGTTGGTCCTAACCACTAGCCCACCAGTGCCACACTGAACCTCGCTGAAGTATATGCTGGAGCCTTTGCAGCTCATACCATCGTACTACACCCAAGTTGAGCATAAACAATTAAGTTGATAAATTAGGAACTTATTGATATTATGCCACAACGCAAGAACTACGCTGCGGAATTTACCCTCCAGACAAGAACTACGCTGCAGAATTTACCCTCCAGACAAGAACTACGCTGCAGAATTTACCCTCC
>JBBIGC010000104.1:40598103-40611284 GCA_037576955.1 Lepidarchus adonis | reverse complement strand
TGTGTGTGTGTGTGTGTGTGTGTGTGTGTGTGTGTGTGTGTGTGTGTGTGTGTGTGTGTGTGTGTGTGTGGTTTACTATTTCTGACCCCGTCCTGAGTGTGGGCAGTGCTGGACGTGCTGGAATGCCTGCTGGACAGTAGTAAACATGACTTGGCAGTTCACAGCTAACAGGGCACTGAACCCCGGCTGCAATTTGATGCCCGTTTCCAAAGCTGGCATGGAGAACATGGCAGGATTATCTAAGCCTTCTGTGAAAGACGTGAGCTCTAGGAAAAACCTGAGCAACTCAATAACACACTGGACTTACGCACCTGAGAAAATAATATTTGAAGCTTTATTCCTCCAACCAAACATTAATAAAGTAGAACTGTAAACAGCAACAAAGCATTTTTATAATACTGACTTGAGCGCAGTATTCTAAAGGTCTTTTACACCTTCATAAGAGACCACACCCACTTTTCTAACTCAGCGTCTGATGCTGATCTCAGATCTGTGTTCAGCTGTGTGTGTGAGGAGTGTGTGAGTTTACACTGCACTCGCATCTACAACGTATCAGCACCAATGAAGAAACTGTTCAATCTCTTCAGTCTCACACTGGCTCCATCTACAGAACGGTGTCACTGCTTCAGTCCGATCTTCTTCTTCCTCTGGGTCTGATTATGGTCGTACAGCGTCCAGCAGTAGTCGCATCATCTTCTCATTCCAGAAACCTTGGTAGCGACGCTCCACTGACTGAACGTCCTGGTGAGAACGTTCTCCTCGCTCCTCACTCGCCTGGATGTTCTGGAAAGTTCTCTAGATGGAGCAGGAAGTGGATTTTCATCCCAGTTTCTGCTCTGAATCATGTTCATGTCCATGGGATTTATGGTCCAGAAAGTTCTAGCAGAGGAGCTGATTCTACCAAATATCATACAATAGAATCATCAGCTTCATCACAACTGGAGAAAAACTAAACACAGATCTGAAATCAGTGAGGAGAACATCATGAGTGAGGAGAACCATCATGAGTGAGGAGAACCATCATGAGTGAGGAGAACATCATGAGTGAGGAGAACATCATCAGTGAGGAGAACATCATCAGTGAGGAGAACATCATCAGTGAGGAGAACATCATGAGTGAGGAGAACCATCATGAGTGAGGAGAACATCATCAGTGAGGAGAACATCATGAGTGAGGAGAACCATCATGAGTGAGGAGAACATCATGAGTGAGGAGAACATCATGAGTGAGGAGAACATCATCAGTGAGGAGAACATCATCAGTGAGGAGAACGTTCTGGTGGCCTGTAAACTGACTGTGCTACAGTAGCAATAGTGGAGCATCTGAGAGTAAATGAGGTTCTAACAGTCGCTGCTGTAGTTCTTTACTGTTGGAGGACAAACATGAAGAAGTGAGGAGAAGTTGGTGCCATTATTGGTCAGTGATCCCTCGTTTAGTTACGTTCCAAAAATAACCCACAACAGGCGAAATCTGTAAAGCTTTTTTTTTTATAATTATAGATGTTTTAAGGCTTTAAATCCCCTCGCTACACACTTGATACAATTTTACACTTTTTTGTTTAAACACTCAAAGTTCAAACTTTGTAGAAAATAAATTCAGTATTATAGAATGAACGTTTTTAGGTCCAAACATATAAACATTTTCCTATACATTATAATGATACATTGTAGAACTGTCGCACAGACAGGCACGTGTTAAACTGTCTGTGCAACAGGTCTCACCCATACCATAGTACCATGGACAGCTCCCTGCCTTCGTTCAGTAAGAGCGCCTAACTTTCAACGAAGGAGATACCGAGGCGTAAATTTGGAGGCGGACCTACCACAGCCTATATCAACCCTCTTTGGCCTTTTCCCCCGACCTCTCGTCATATTTTTGTTTATTTTTTTTTTCCTCCGTTTTTCATTATGATAAAAATTTCCCCTGCCATTCCGTCTGGTTGGTCTGGTTTATGCGATTTTTCCGCTCACAAGAACAAACGTAATTTTACAAGGTTGGACGAATAAGAAATTTTTAATAGTGACTCACGAGTATTTCTCAGTTCCTCTGACGGCTCCTCTTCGTCCTGGATCGTCGTTTTCCGTCGAAGGCCTCGGTGCTGGTGTCCTTTTCCGAGTGAAGAACGTGGTTATGGGAAGTTGTTGCCGCTCTTTTTTATTCTCGTCAAGAAGATTCTTATAAACGGACATGCAACCTTCCATTAATACGTCCGTTGGCCATTTTCACCATGGTTGCCAAACAATGCACTAATCAGCACGCAGAAAACAATGTGCGGTTAAAAAAAACTTTCAAAAATTCAGCAAAACTGCGAGGCCGCGAAATGTGAACCACTGTACTGGATTATACAGCGTTAACCTGTGGTATTAAAATGAAAATGTTCTTCTTTATCCAGTTGCTTGTTGGCTTCTTACGTGTTGAGGTTGACAAACTTGTGCGTCCGCTTTAGTTCTCATTCTTACAAATCTACTGAAAACGATGTGCTTCTGTTCTTCAGAGTTCTCTGTAGCGAGGCCTTCGTCCATTGTGCCGTTTTAACAACCACACTATATACTGATGAGCCATAACATTAAGACCACCTGCCTACAGTAATATCGAGTAGCTACGCTGCTGAAACAGTGCTGCACGGTGAGTTCTGACCCGTTTCGATCAGAACCAGCATTAACCTTCTGCACAAGAGCTCCTCACTAGTTCCTCACGTCCATCAATGAGCCATGACCTTGGGACCGTTTCACTTCACCAGACCTGACGTTTCAGAGATCCTCCAGCTTCCAGCACATCAGCTATAAGAACTGACTGTTCACTTTAATCTGTCAGTTGTTTTAATGTTGAGGCGGATTGGGGTCAATGATGGTATTTACATATTACATTGAATTTATACACAATTAGTAGATCATCCAAAAAAAAATGTAAAATTGTTACATTTTCACCAAACCATTCTTGTAGGAAAAGCTTCAAATCTTCGGTGGCTAAAGAGCTGGGATGCTCCAATATGGGAAATGTGGATTGATGATACAGATTCTCAAGCTTTTATTTAATGGGAATTGGGAAAGTCAAACCCCGTTATCTCGCCAAATTCAGAGCCCGGACCAATAGGGGCGAGCTAACGAGGTTGGACTGTACCATGCTAATTTCTTTCTGTGGTCGGATTCTACAGAAATAAAACATTTTAATTATAATTGATTTAAAATGTTAAGTAACGTATCCCAATGTCGACCCATTCTTTTCCACTGGCCTTCGAGAAATACGTTATTAACTGAAATGTCATGATCAAGCTAAATCCTGTTCTCTCAGCAGCAGCCGTGGTTCTGTCCAAACTCATGATACAGGGTCCAAGTCTATTGAAGATGACTGGTGCCCGTCTTGTATATTTTGGGCAAAACCGAATCCTGGCATTGCACCCGTTTGGGGGTAAATAGGAAGTTGAACACGTGAGTAATATTGTGTATGAATAAATAACTATGATTTTGTTTTATTTAGAGTGTACATCGGACGACGCATCCCTACTTCCCACGGGACGTTCTGAGGGAACCCGACCTCGTACCTGCACCTCCACCATCTCTGCTGCTTTATCTCCAAGTCTGGGTCACGTGACCCGTTTCCTTACTGCTGCACTGCCGTCGCCGCCCCTCGTGTTTTCCACTGGATCCTTCCCATAATTCCTCTCTGATCCACTTTTAAAGTGCGGTGCCGCAGCAGTGTCCCGTCATCGTTTCTCTCATGTAGATTATATAGAATCTAGATTAAGAAAAGGAACAGCAGTGTGAGGAGGAAGGATGGGAAACAGACGTGTGTAGGAGAGTAAAAGGTTGCGTTTGAAAACACTAGCAGAGCGAAAGGAATACGCATGTGTCCACTTTTTATTGAAACGCAGATTACGCAACAACTTCTGCAGGAAGTCTGCGGTAGGGCCGGGCAGTACGCCCATATTTGGTGGGCGATACGGCAAAAATATATCACAATACTTGAGAAATTTTTTTAGATACTCGGTCAATTTGCATTTTTCTGGAACAAATAAAAAAGATTAAATTACAGTAAATTCAACAATTTGAGACTAATGATGCTCCCTTTGAAACTGACAATATTGTGATACGCTCAGAAAATCCTGTTTATCATCAATTTATCACGATAACAATAATCACAATATGATTTTCGGAGCATTTCTTTATCACACTTTTTTTTCCCAAAGAGCAGTATTAGTATAAGTAAACTTGTACTATGTTCTGAGAAACAATAAAAAATAATGTCATTATACTTTTTTTTTTTTTTTTTTTTAAATCTGGCCCTACTTGTTTCATTTGTTTAATCGGAAAAGATGGAAAAATACAGATCGTGCATCAAAACGAGTATTGTGATATCGCCCCATCACCCACCCCTAGCCTCTGGGCAGTTGCTGTAATCCATTAATTAAATGACTATTAGGAAATTAATCATGTGTAATAATACTCGACGTTCAGTTTGAGTGGAGAATAATGAGAAATGCCGTGTGTTGGCTGGTGATTGCAGCTGCAGAAGATGCCCGTTCTCCATGATGCCCGTTCTCCATGGAAAGTCACAACTCCAGTGACTAACTGAAGACCAACGTTTGGGGAAACACCACAGAGGAACAAGAACGTGTGAAGAATTGACACAGTCCAGCAGAAAAGCCGAGTCTCAGGTTGAGCCTCATCCTTAAACGAAAATGATAATTTAGGAACATTTTTCTGTAAATATGGTTTAAGTTCACTGCAAGGGCATATTTTCTATAAAACATTTATAGCAAAAGATTTTTGAAAACAGCATCATTGCATTTACACATGGACGAGGAAAACGAAGATGTCACTCAGTTGACGTCACGTGCGCCGTGACATGAACGAGGTCATTTTTTTCCTTTACTATCAGGACTATTTTACATACTTCTTCACACGTGAAGTTACTTTCGCACCATTGCTTTGGGTGTTGGTGGTTTTTTTTACATTTAATCCTTTGGCGACTTCCAGGTTCAAGAACAATGAAGCATAAATTCAGACATGGCAACACTGATGTGAGAGTTACAGGGAGTTCAATACAATCTTCAGTCATAGAAAGAGAAACACATTCTACGTTTTCTACGTTTCAACACGGCCGGTTCTTATGTACGACTGCAAAAAGAGTCCAGGACATTCTTCTTTGTCATCAGCGCTTCAGTATCAGCTGATGTTAAGTTCTGTACGTGCTTCTTCGCCGGTGATGAGGCTCGACGCAGGAACCATATTTAAAACAAAAACAGAAAATTGCAGTTTTATTTTTACCTTGGACACAATCCAAGTACTAAACCCATTCATCAGCAAAGTTCATGTCATATTAATATGCAATACCACTGATAATGTAGTCATTTAACAATAGCACGTTAGTGGTATATGGCAGTATTTTTATTTTAATTAATATCTAGTAGCTGTATTCTGCATTTTCTTGTGCAGAAATTGCTGGAACACATTTCCCTCAGTGGATTCAGTGTTAAGTGGGGGGGGGGGGGGTGATAGAAACTTGATAAAAAAAAATAAGTCTGTGCCCCCAACTCAAGCTTCATGCATGTTTATGGTCCATCGTACATTCCTGATGTAGCTCTGGTATATTACAGAAGAAAAAACCAAAAAGTCTTCAAATATGACTTTTGTTGAGCCATCAACTTTGTTACTAGAGTCCACACCGCCGTTAAAAGACGCCGTCAAGTTCTATTTTACGAGAAACAACCAGAAACCAGTTCAGTGTGAACACACCCCATCACAGTGAAATGGGACCTTTAACCCATCAACATCTGGAGCAGCTGGCAGCTACTATCTGGCCTGGGAATTGAACCTTGTACCCTATGCTTCTGTCAGTCATGACAAGTAGGCAAAAACTTCGCCCAAGCCATTTTTCTGGTCATTAATCCCTAGAACTAGTGCAGAAGTGAATTTAATCAATAATAATTATAATTGTATAATAATAACAATAATAATTGTGCAAACATTTACTACCAGCAACTGCCCACCGGCTTCTATTACATTGTACTTCGAGCCAACAGCTTTTCCAAATAGAAGGAAACCGCAAAACTGAGGTAAAGAACCACATGCTAAAGCTGAAAATCAACAGTATTCCTTTATGGTCTCTGGGTTTGTACATAAAGACCCTCGTGTACGGTCACTGAGACTGCGAGAGGAAGAACCCAGGCTGTTCCTCCATCAGCGCTCACTCAGGAGATGCTCAGATGAATGAAGCAGACGGGGAACAGTTCTACAGTTTGATTACGCCGCATGGGGAACCAACCATAGATGTATAGAGAACTGTAGATTAATCCGTATCTATTTAAAAAGCCTAGACGTAGTTAATATATATATTTATCTTCACCAAATACATTGGACATGTGATTGTGACATGACAAGAGACATTTTTCATTGTTGTGATTTTACTCAGGTAAGCATCTCGTTCAGCTGTATCGTTAACTGGCCATAAGTAAACGGATAGCGTAGCATTGCACAGGTACCAGAAGCCAGAGAGTAGACCCGTTTCTCAGTAAAAGGAGTAACAGTGTTCAAACGTTCAACAATGGACATCTAATATTGCAGAATGTTAAATTAAGTTTTCTGTTGAAAGAAAAAGCAAAATTTGAAATTAAATCTCACCCAAAATGTCCGTTTTCTTTGCACAATGGCTGAAAAAAAGCAGCTGGTCTTTATAGAAAGGCTACTTCCTACTTCAATTTGCCTTATACTGGACGAAATCTAGAATCCGCACTGGATCCTCTGAAGCTCAGTAGTCAGGAAGTTGCTGTGATGACTGTTCACTGGAATAAGGCAAGGAGACAAAGGGAAATTTCCTGTGCATGTTTTGTAGTGTGTAGACTTTTTGTGGCAGTTTCTCTGGTTTTGTATTAAAAGTGGGAACCAATAAATAAATGTAATCACACTGCTTGTTCTGCTTGATTTAACTGCACCTTTAAAGCCAGATTTCAGCAGCAATGGAGACCGCTGGACTTAGTCTAGACTCTAATCTGGGTCTGGGAAACCTGGTCCCGTTTCTCTGACTACAGGAAAAGCTCAGCTCTCATAAAACAGGCGAGCAGCGTCCCAAACTCAGGTAAACACAATTAAAATTTATTTAACTTTGGTCAAAAATAATCAAACAAGTGAACACTTCCACAATGTTAGCATCATTATTTAACAAGGAACAAGGCCCGAGAGAGTACGTCCTTTGACCTGTGCTGTTCCCAAATTTATAGAGCGTCACAATCATCTTTACAACTTGTACTTTTTTAACCGTTAAGTCGCTTTCGTGATTTTCTTTTCCTTTAACTTCAATCACAAGCTTTGTTGCTGCACAATCCGTGCGTCTCGTCTCGGATAAACCTCCGTCCTGCTGAGGATTCTGCACAAATGTTCAGTCTTGCTGCTTTGCGGAGCAATTTGTGCAGAAATACCTCAGCACCAGCACACGAGCCATTGAAAATTGATTGACTGGAGAAAAGCCAGGTTTTTTGTTTCAGAAGAGGCACTAGACTCAGATTTTTTTTTTTTTTTTTTTTTAAAGTGTTCTCATAACTGACCACAAGATGTCGATTAGTGTCCGAATACAAAGCCACACATACTGTAGCAGCAAGTATACGCCATGATGGACTGAGTAATGCATTGTGGGATGGGGTCCGGGGGTTATAAGGATTCAGGGTAAAAGGCTGGGGGATACAGTTGAATATTTCTGGTTACTATAGAGAATCATTATGGGATTCTCCGCTATAATCATAGAGATTTAAGGCTGCAGCATCCCTTTTGAAAAACAGTTATAAGTCCAAAGCTTTGACTTTGGAGAGTCGACGGCAATACTGACACTGAAAATGGCCAAACGTCCTCAACTGTACAGTGCAACTGCAGCTTCAAGTAGAACTATACTGAGAATCGTTTTGACAGCTGCTTACAGAGGCATTTCCACCTAAAGATCAGCTTTATCGTCTTCCTCAGCTGTCTAGCAATATACCCCAGGTAAAGCGTTCTCGCTTAGAGGTTCTGCCTCACCACACGGTTCCCCGAGACCGTTCTGCAAACCACAGCAGCTCTACCCAAGTTTATAATGCAGCATTGAAGAACAAGCTTCGCTTTAGCACATAGGAAGCAGGCAACCGAAGATGACGAAGGTAAACTGGCACGTAGGTGGATTCGTTTTTCCTTTAAGTAGCTGGCAAGAGATCAGCAGGATGACTTCACATTACTGGCGCTCCAAATCTACATAAATGCAGATTACATGCAAATACAGAAGACAAAAATAAACCCCATACATACCTGCTCGTAATGTAACAACGCTTCTCTTTGTAGTTTTGTTACTTTTATTAAGTGGTTTGACACCAAGACGGTGCGGTTATATAGACACAGTCAGTGAGTAGATGTTACTATGCAGAAATAAACAAAACGAGGGGGAAGGATCTGTCCACGGACCAAAATGGAGACCTGTATTAAGTGCTTAAAAAGTAAAACACCAAGGCCCACGAATGAGGCCAGGGGAGGAATGTTGACAGGTATATATATATAAAAAAAAAAAAAGGCCTGTGATTTCAGGCGATGAACGAGCAGATGATGCTCCTTCTCGGCTGCGTTTCGTTATTTTGGTCGTCAAACTAAAAAAGGCTCAGACTAAAAAAATGAGGGGAAAAAACATGATTATGAAAACACTGGTTTGGCCTCTTTGCGGAGTGATTTGTATTGATTCTGCTCAGTGGTAGTAGGGGGTGGGGCCTTGCTTTCGGTGGGTTTTTTGGGGTCTTGACTTTGCCCTCATGACAAGGCGTTAGTAAAAGAAACACGGTCTCATTTCCCTCGGCTAGGTTTGAAAGAAAAAAATATGAGTGCGTTCATTCTTCCGTTAGGAGAAAAACAAGGCTGCGGCTTCTCTGTACTCACTTTAAGGACTAGGCTATGGAAAGTACACGATTTGTTTGTGTGTCCTCTGTCCAGTGTTGGGGGGATAAGGTGGGGAGATCTCTTTATTTCGATTTTCTCTGTTGTTTTCCCCCATACTTTCCTTAGTTAATTTTGTCCTGGAATATATACAGGTTGTTGGTTGCGGCCACTGCTATGACGTTCTCTTTCGGGTGCCAGGCGGTGTGGAGGATCTTCTTGTTGAAGTCCAGGCTGTCCACGCTGATCTCGTCCTTCTTCCTCTTGCCTCCGGTGCACACCTTGCGTGGTTTGAGCATGGCACGCGGCTTGCTGTTCTCCCGGGACGCCTCCAGTGTGATATCCCGGCGTGTGTTCCGGTCAAACATCCTGAAGAAGTTGTTGTAAGAGCCAGTCATAATGGCACTGAATAATGGGAAAGCAGAAGAAAAAAGAAAGAAGATGGAAGGTCAGGAGATTCTTTACTCATTTATATGCATCACTTTAACCAACAACAACAACAAAAAAAAGACAAAAACAAGCTGCTCATCATTTAACGTCAAGATTTGCAGAAAGAAAAGACACTAAATTTTTTCCTTCTCTCTCTCATTATATATATATATATATAAATTATACACACACATACATACGTACAGCAGGTAAAAAAAATGTATTGACCTTCTCCACAGATGTTGGTAACAACCAAATGAAACCACAGGCATCCACATACATTAACTTGTGTGTAATAAAATGGAATGACAGAGAAAAAAATATTAACGCCGTTTTACTGAAATGTATGTAACTTTTCATACAAAAGCCTTTGTTGTTGTTGAAGCTTCAATACGCTTCCTGTATGGAGAAACTAGTTGCTGCATTGCTCAGGTGTGATTCTGGCTCATTCTTCCACAGTCTTCACATCCTGAAGGTTTCGTGGGCCCATCAGTGATCTCGGAGCGTTAGTTCTTTCTATAGATTTTCTATAGGATTCAGGTGATTGGCTGGGCCATTCTAGCAGCTTCATTTCCTTTCTCTGAAACCAACTGGGTTTCCTTGGCTGTGCGTTTGTATCCTTGACTTGCTGAAACGTCCGCCCTCGTTTTATCCTCATCATCCTGGTAGATGGCAGCAGATTTTTACCAAGACTGTCTTCTGTACACGTTTCCATTTATCCTTCCTTCAATTATATAGTGCGTCAGTGCCGCATGCAAAAAAAATCCATGAAATTCCTTTGAAATTCCAGGAAACTGCCTTTTAACATCCAAACAATGTGTATTATGGTCCAAATAGTTCAATTATGGTCTCATCTGACCAGAGTATATTCCCCCAGTATTTCACAGGCTTGTCAAAATGTTGGTCAGCTAATTGTAAACACTAAGCAGGTTTTTTTCTTCAGCAGTGGAGTCTTGCATGGTGATCCATGGTGGTTAAACGCATTACTTAATGTTTTATTTGAAATAATTGTAGCTGCTAATTCCAGATGTTTCTGAAGCTCTCCACAAGTGCTACTTAGCTCTTCGAGAACTCTTCTGAAAGTTCTTTTCACTCTTCTGTCCGAAATCTTACGTGGAGCATCTGGCTGTGGCCGGTTTATGGTAAAATAGTATGTTTTGCAATAATAAGGTTGTGAAGGTCATTAGGGAGATCTTTGGTTTTACAATCATGATGTTTCTTGTGTGACTCCTTGGTAATGAGATGCCTTTTTATAGCCACCAGTTGGCACTGAAGCAGCAGATAATTACCGATAGATTTCAGCTGCTGTCATGACATTTCATGTGATTTTGCACCTTCCTTTCTTCATGTGTCCACTACTTATTCCATGAGTCATTCCATTTTATTATGTACAGATATCTATGGTTAAATTTCTTTGCATGTGGATTGGATGAGTTGTTACCAACATCTGGTGAAAATTTGATGTCAATAGCACCTATAGAAATGTATTTACTTATTTTACCCA
Organism: Lepidarchus adonis; assembly: GCA_037576955.1. Lineage (NCBI taxonomy): Eukaryota > Metazoa > Chordata > Actinopteri > Characiformes > Lepidarchidae > Lepidarchus > Lepidarchus adonis. The sequence goes on along the minus strand of JBBIGC010000104.1, from coordinate 40,600,471 downwards.
CTGTATATAAATGTATGCACACAAACACACTGTCTATTTAACAATATATTCATCATTAATCCGATCATATTAAATCATGGTCAAATTTGAGAATTAGACTTTTACCACAGCTAGACATCACATGCTATACTGAGGTTAACCTCATACCTGTCTGATCCATTCCAGCAGCACTCAAACTTGTCAAAAATGCAGTCGTTCTCATACAGCGAGCACAACTTGCTACGTAGGTATTCATGTACCTGCAAAGACAAAGTTAGGACTTTAATAAGCGACATCAGTCTAAGAAGTAGGAAGTAACCTGGAAGCAAATTTTACAAACAGAATGTGTCTGCAAGCCTGAACACGAGCATGTCTGCCTGTCTGTCTGCGTGCGTGTCCTGGTACACTGTGATATCTGCTCGCTGCTCCATGTGTGGATGAGTTAAATGCAGAGGAATGTTTATGCAGTGCAGTACCTGGTAGGTCTCCACAGGCCGGTTCTCCATGTTGAGGTCCCACACCTTCACGGAAAGATAGTCTCGGGTCATCATGTATCGGCCGCTGTGGCTGAACTTGACGTCCGATATGGAGGAGATGATCTCTGAAAAGAAAGATCGGCTGCTTGGATCTTCAGGTTCTTCGAAAACTTTAGCAGAAGGAGAAAAAAAAAAAGTGTTTACTCAAACCAAATGTTTCAGAACAGTGTTTCTATAATGACTTTTGTAACAAGACATTTGTGGAGAAGAACACGAGCCGAAATGTGTCCTTATTCACTGTAGGGACGCAACAATACAATAAAGATTCATGCGGGGGGAGGAGAGGAGAGTATTTTCTGATAAGTCTGATCTATGGTTTCACATCAGTCGTGTGTCATAAACAGACAGCTTTGTGGTAGAGGACGATTAAAAATGTCAGTAGTGTAGGAATATTTTGGAAACTGGAAAATGAAAGTAATCTAGTGGCCAAGTTTATTGTTTGTACTGCAAGCATTTTGTGAAGTGGCAGTGACAAATCTGCATTTAATACCACCAATCAGACCTAAAAATTAAACACTTCACAGTTTACAGACTGCAATAAAGCAGCACACACTGGAGGACACTTAAATATAGGGAGAGATTGAGAGAAAAGGGAAAAAAAATACATTAGAAAGGGAAACGAAATTCATGGTTATGAATGTGCAGCCAGTCAGTGTAGAGAATACAGGAGCTCACCATCTTTTGGAGCTAGGATAAGCCCCGCCCCCTTCACACTACATTTCAGACGCTGCCCTACCAGAGCTTTACAGCAAGGTTCATCCACGAGGGGGTTAATCAGACGTGACTGATCAGATTTACCACAGACATTTGGAATCTGATGTTCACACAGTGTAGATATGTCTCACTGCACATTGAATTAACCCCTCGGTTAATTTAAAGCATGCAATATTGAAGTGATTGAGTGTAAAACAGGCAGGCGAGGACATGCTGGCACTCGGGTTCACCTCATCTTGCTACACAAGGTAGGAATTCAGTTGTCAATCATATACGTTGGATTTTAAAAACTACTATAACTGAAGAGAGTGCTGTGAAACAATTAATGTATCGTTAAGGTTTTATATTTCTTATATTCTTTATTTCTCTATTGTGCACTATTTATTGTTTGCTCTTAAACCGCTTTTAAATAGTTTTTAATGTGTGTTTATGTATTTGGGGGTCACGGGTGGTCGCAAAAAGCATTTCACTACACATCATACTGTGTATGAGACGAATTAAATTTGATGTTTTTACAGCATGTGAACTGAATGCTAATACTGCCCCCATTTAAAAGTTGTTCCACCACTCCGTGGGTTCCACAATATGTTTACACATTTTGTACAGAACAGAATAATTATTTATACGAGGCAACAAATAAAATATATATGAAAAATACTGTGGATAAAATCTGAATCAAAAAAGTTTTATTGATCCCGGAGAAAATTGCTTATGCTGCAACTGCACAGAGAGACAGACATGCACACACTCACAAAATAAAAGTATGGTAAAAGGAGTCTGTACCAAGGTTATTATAGTTAACGAAAAAAACAAACTAAAATCAAAAAAGCATTTTTGTTAACTGAAACTGTTGTGTGTTTACAAAACGAACTAATATTATAGCAAAAATGTCTTCGTTTTCGTCTTTGTAATGAGCCGTTTAGGTTGAATTAAAATCTATTAACTTCACGCTGCCAGTAAGCGTAGTCTGTGACGTCACGTGTCCGCGACGCCGCTGTTCCGAAATCCCCCCCCCCTTTCGCGTGCTCCGTGTTTTTAACAAAATTTATTCCCTAAAACATCTGAAACGGCTTAAAACCAGCCTCTGATTTCTGAAGACAGGTATATCAGTGTATCGCGCGTATTTCCTCATTTCTAAC
>JBBIGC010000104.1:40544892-40563984 GCA_037576955.1 Lepidarchus adonis | reverse complement strand
ATATTGTTAACACTTCTTATATTCATAAATATAAATCCATATCACATTCTCATATTGTAGACAGTAGATTTTATACTATTGTATATTATATATTTTTTCAGTATTGTTTTCATTGTATATTTACATAGTTGTTGTTTTCCTTCATACTGCTGTGATTGACAGACGACATCTACCGGAATCAAATTCCTTGTATGTGTTTACTCACTTACTTGGCCAATAAACACGATTCTGATAAACCAGGTGTGTTCAAAGTCGGTCCTGGAGGCCGGTGTCCTGCACAGTTTGGTAGTTCCCTTCCTCAAACACACTCTCTGAACCTCGCAATTAACAGGTGAGTCTTACAAGCTGTGCTTGATCAGGGAAATCAGCAAACTGTGGAAACTGGCCTCCAGGACCGGAGCTGGACCCCCCTGGCATAAACATTTAGTAGATTATATGCTATATCAATGTCACAGTGTCCTTCAGTCCTTCATTTACAAAAATAGCTCTGTTCTTTCAAGCTAGTTCCATCATTGTCACACCTGAAGCCATTAGGAGAACTGAAGACTTGGTTCAGGTGTTGGGGGTAAAAATGGCTGCGAGGTCAAGATGGTTGGGATGGGAACTTGCTTTGGTGTTCTTGTTTTTAAGATGTATCTTCATGTAGTGTTGTTTATTTGACTCCAGGGTTGTACGTCTTCAGCACAGAAGGTTCTGTATAAATAGTGTTGAGTGAAGTTGAAGAGAAAATAAGTTTTTTTTACACATTGACTCTGTTTGCACTGCAGAGAGCGTTGGGCTTTGACGGACTTGCGCTGTAGCACAGATGACTCAGCTGTGAGAGTGTGTCACAAAGTGGTGCTTCCAGCAGCTGAGTGTGGTTAATATTGAACACTGTGGAAATAGATCAGTGATAGTGCAGAGGAGTGACTCCACTCTACAGCAGTAAGGATTCTCTTTATGCCTTTGCCACGTTCTAGGCAAATTACAGGGAAGCGACTGAAAGCGCAGTGGAAAGTTCATGCAATATGCCAACACTGGGCTTGAGGGAGAAGGTCCAAGTCAAGAACCTGCTCTGTATTTATGATGAGCACATTAATGGCTGTTTGAGGGTGATATTGAATGAAATGGGCTTCAGCTCTGCTGTGGTATTGACCTTCTTGCTGTTTGTGAGCTTGAGCAGATCAAACTGGATCTATACACGTTATATATGGTGTGTTGATGACGTATAGAATGTTCACCTTTAGTGTTTTCTGTTTGATTTCTGAACTGAAAGAAGCTTCTTAGAGAAAGAATTGAATTGGAAATTTGACAAAATATGGGATAATAACGCACACACACACTCTTTCCTAACCCTTAGCTGTAGGCAGTGTCTTGAGAATTGGAAAGATTTACTTCTGTTTCCCCGCAGTGTGTTTTGCAACCCATATTTGTATTCGCAACATGTGATTTTCCCCCGATTTAGCCACTTTTTTCCCTTTCGTCTTGATTTACAATAGATATTGTCACAAAGCAGATTTGCAGAATCATAGGAGTGGGCCCCCAGTGAGAATGCCCCTAGCCTTTGGCTATTGAAACAAGGAAACGTTGCCTTTGGCTAAATAAAGATGAACCATCTTCACACATTTGCCTTGCACTCAGCCTGAAAATCCCTCCGAGTCTGGATTTTCTGTTCATTTTCTGTCTTCTGAGAAGAGTTTTTTGGGGATAAACACAATAGAAAGAGATTGTGATTTTCTGACAAAGGCCTTTCGTGCAAACAAACTTAAATTTTATGATTTTTTTCTTTTTCAAAGATTATTGTATATACTACTGTGCAGATATTTACAATTAAATGCATATTTTAAAATATATAAATATATAGAGTAGTTTAGAGGCAGAAAGTGTATTTATTGTTTTATTTTTACATCACTAATATTAGAATCAATACAAATAAAATGTATACTATGTATACAATGACCAGTGTATATAATATTATTAATACTTACTAAAAGGTAAATAAAAAACTTAAACAAAAATATTGATGCATCCAATAAATATAGGTTTGAATTTTTACATATATACACTATATATACACACACACACACACACACACACACACACACACACACACACACACACACACACACACACACCTTTTAGTCACTACACCTATATTTTTGTCTTTGTGTGTAAGCCCTAGGCGGAGCATAATCTTTCCACGATAACATATCTGGCTAATTAACGATTTTCTTTTTTGAACCCAAATGAATTTTCTCTCTCTTTTCTCAGTGGGAGCTTCCTTCCAGGCCTCCGATGCTGGGTTTCCAGCCGTCTGCGGGTGTGGATCTGGTCCCTGTGTTTCCGCCAGTGTACCGCACCCTATTACCCCCACACTATGGAAAAGCCTGGCTGGAGAAACGTGTGCCAGACTACAAGGTGAGTCTAATCTCTGTGAATAATACAGTTTATCTATTACATTTTCCCTGTAAAATTCACTTATGATAGACAATGTTTAGTCAATTTTAGAAATATTACATTTACTTAACTATTCAGACCTTTCGCAACAAAATTTATCTTGATTGCTGCTGAGATGTTTTACACCTTGACTAGACTCCACCTGTGGTAAATAAATTTGATTGGACATGATCTGGGAAGGCACACAGCTGATCAGGCCAATCTGATAATGCACATCAGAGCAAAAACAATGCTAAGTGGTCTAAAGAGCTGCCTGCAGATGTTTGAGACAGTATTGTAGCAAAGCACAGGTCTGGGGAAGGAAACAAAACATCTCTACTGCTCTGAAGGTTCCTAAGAAGACTGTGGCCTCCATAATACTCAAATGGAGAAAACAGGCGCTGGTTACCCGGCCAAACTGAGCAATCCAGGGAGAAGGGTCTTAGTTAGAGAGGTGACCAAGAACCTAATGGTCACTCTGACTGAGCTCCAGAGATTCTGGGTGGAGATTAATGAGAACATTTAAAAGATTGTAACATTTTGCAACATAAAATAAAAAAAAAAGTGAAGGGGGTCTGAATACTTTGAGATCAATGTATGATACTGTATATTAATGGTCTTGCATAGTGAAGGAAGATACGAGATGTTTGTCACATACAAGTACAACACACAGTGAAATGTATTAAAAATTAAAATAAAAAATTAAAGTTAAACTAGATAAAAATCGACATTTAATTTTTTTAATTCAATTTAATTTTTTTATTTAAATTTAAAACTAAAATGTTTTAAAGAAATATTATGCTATTATAAAGATAAAATTCAAAATAAGCTAGAATTCAAGTTTTTAAATCAGAAGAACCATAGACACAAACTTCAGGAAATATTGAATAATAATACAGAAAACAGCAGCACAAAAAGTATTGAATTGGAAAATGGAGAGGAATCACAGATACAGATGTGCAGAGTAAGGTGCAGGTGTCCAGTGTTATGGTCTGTAGAGTAATAAAGTGCACAGACAGCAATGTACAAGGAAGGGAGGCAGGGAGGAACATTTAATTTAATATTAGATGTAATTTTAATTTGAACTGATTTAATAACTGCCCCCTCATACACACTGTCCACTCGGATAACTCTGCTAAAGACTGAGACTTCAACATGAATGGACTAAACTTCTGTGGGTTACATATGTAAATGACATAACTATGATAAATTTGATTTGTAAAAAATAATTAGACTGTATGGACTGGGGAGTGAACTCCTTAGAAACTATAACCATATTTATACAGTACATTAATACACGAGTCATTACTGGAAGAGCAAACACACACTCTATTACTCTCGAATGCTGTGTTTGCATTGTGACGGTTGATGGGAACCTGACTCCATTGTGTTCAATGGAGCAGTAATGGGACATTCTTCCACTCTACGGTCAATGGTTCAAATTTCCCAACTTTGGCCAATGGCCACAAAGGTGTTGATCGATTTTTTGTATTTTTTGATCGAGTATTGTAGAACAAATAATGCCAAATACAGTAATAAAATAATATAATGCCTTGTTGGTATGAATATAATGGTGGTATCTTATGGTATTTTTTATGGTTTTCCTATTTCCTATTTATTCAAGAAGGTTTATTGTCATTCTGCATGGAAATTATGTTTCCCACAAAGATACAATACAAAAAAAATACAAAAATACAAATATAACAATAATTTTTTCAAACACTGAAGGTTAATTAAATCAGCAAATTAACCCTTTCATCACTACTAAAGAGTTCGTGCTATTTGGGACATTTGCTGCAGTAACAAATAGAAAAAAAACGAGTATGAGCTTCAGTATTTCTTTAATTCTTTTCCTTATAGGTTTATCTTAATAACACTCTGGCTCTGGAGACCACCTGGATCAACCCGGAGGAAGTGGGAATTTTCCAGCGGCAGGAAAAGCCGATGATGATGACGAACCAAGTGGCAATGAGCATATCCAGGCCAGCCGCCGCCTCCAGGAATTTCCACACTCTGCTTCTGACGCCCAGGCGTGTTTCAGGTAGGAGGGAGAATCTTATCCTCTATTCTCCTGGCCCGGCCACTGATGGCCCGCTGTCAGCCCAGCCTTTTTATCGAGGGGTTTTGTCGTTCCCTGCTTCTATTCTAGGCCATTTTAACAAGTTTCTGTTCTCTTGGGTTTAATCCCCTCTCTTTTTAACTGCATGTAAAGCTATCGGGAGGCTGTCAACTTTCGTTTTACGGTGCCCCTAAAAAACATTAGGGCTGCCATGCTGTCTGCATGTTAATGTGTGGGAGGGGAGGCTGTGTGATTGGTGGTTGTGAAATCGAACTGAAATTGGCCACATTTTGCATCTCTGCAGGCATAAATTCATCTCTGGAGCTACAGTATTTGACAGAGCAATGCACCCACATACTGTATACTGATTTTACAGAAGACATGTGTGGAAGACAAATGAGGAAAAAAGCAACTGGGGAGCCTGTATAAGGGCCCTCAACGCAATTCCTCTTACTGCATGAAGCACTTAGCGATGCTATAGTAGAAGGTAGGCTTCGGTGACATGACTGTTTTATTTATATGAAGTCAACAGTCCTGACCAGGTGTGATTTATTTGCATTGAAATATGCATTGATGTGATATATTAAAATTAACGTAATTGGCAACTTTATTGCTTAACTGCATGAGCTGTGAAAAAATGTTTACCCCTTTTCTGTGTGGTATTTTTTTTTTTTTTGGGGGGGGGGGTGCATTTTTTATACTTACGTTTCAGATAATTAAAATATATATTTTTTTATATTAGCCAAAGATGACCTCAATGAACACAAAATTCAGATTTGAAATGGTTTCATTTATTAATGGAAAAAATGCTATCCAAACACAGCACTGTTATATTTAATCATGAAACCCACTGACTCAAGAGTTAATGAATAAGGTGAATAATTCTTGATTCTGCATCGTTGTTTTGGAAAAATTTACTTATTGATCTTGAACATTTCTTTCTGACTTTTACATTTCTAACTGAAGAAGCACTCCTTAAATGTTCATTTAGACCTTCAAAGGAGGAATTAGTCAGTTGAATCGATGTTTTAATTAATACACCCAGCTAAAAAGATTATTTAATTATAAAGTGAAAATGCCTTCAACCAAACTTTTCTTTTGGCGAGATGTAGTTTCAAGATTTTCAAGATTCAAGATGATTTATTCATCAAATTTTAAGGTTATAAAACTATACAGAAATGGAATATGTATATATATACATATATATATATATATATATATAGGAAATATATATGCACACACATTCATACACACATATATACTTATAATATACAGTGGGTACGAAAAGTATTCATTTTTGATTTTTTCTAAAATCATTCAGGTTAATTTTTTTAATGTACACACAGTGTTGCATATTGACAGTAAAACACAGAATTGTTGACATTTTTGCAAATTTATTAAAAAAGAATAACTGATATCACATGGTCCACAAGTATTCAGACCCTTTGCTGGGACTCTCATATTCAAAATTCAAATTTTATTTGTCACATACAGTCATACACAGTATGATATGCAGTGAAATGCTTTGACGACCACCCATGACCTTAAAGATATAAAGTCATTTCTTCTGATCATCCTTGTGATTGTTCTACACAAGTCTTGATTGGACTTGATTAGGAAAGCCACACACCTGTCTATATAAGACCTTACAGCTCACAGTGCATGTCAGAGCAAATGAGAATCATGAGGTCAAAGGAACTGCCTGAAGAGCTCAGAGACAGAATTGTGGCAAGGCACAGATCTGGCCAAGATGACAAAACCATTACTGCTGAATTTGTATTTAAAGTCCAAACAGCTTGTATTGTCTGATGTGCAAGTGTAAAATAATTTAGAGGTGAGGGCTTGTGTCCCGTGTTGTAGCGGTTTGTGTGTTATGCATTGTTCTGGTTGAGGAGTCTCCTCTGATTAGGTTAGGTACTACTGGGTACTTCTGAATTAGTAGTACCACTAATTAGACACCACACCAATCCAATCCAATCCAATACAACTTTATCAATATTAAACATGTTGTGGTGTAAGATTTTTTTATTCTTCTGTGCAGCATTTTGGTGCAATCTGGTTGTTTTAAAGTGCTTTACAAATAATGTCTACATTACAGCAGCATATCTTTAAAGCTATTATACTTTTCACAGAGCACTAGTACTTTCTACAAAGTGTAATATTTTAGTACATGTTTTGCTCTTGAAAGCAATGACTAAAATATACAATTTGGAAAGTGTTTCTTTGAAAGAAGCACGTTTGACCTTCAGTTATTGTGGGAGAACATTGCTCAATGTCATCATCTGGCTGCATAATAAACTATGGATTTTTACTGCGGCCATGTGGACCCTGTAGTTACTGAGATTGCATTTTTTTTCTATAAATATCACTGAATGCAGTGAACATGATATTTAAAAAAAGGGCTATTACCCATCTTGAAAAACATAGTCATTAAAATACATATACTTAATGGAGGTCATAATTTAATATTAATACACCAATTATACAACATTAATACCAAAGACAGGTAAAGTTAATAACACTGAATGTCTAGTTATTTCATTACAATGGCCCCTGTCAGGGGGTGGGATATATTAGGCAGCATGTGAACAGTCAGGTCTTGAATCTGATGTGCTGGAAGCAGGAGCATATGGATCTGAGTCACTTTATAAGGCTAGAGCATCTCTTGTGGAGTTTTCCAGGTCTGCAGTGGTTAGTGCCTCCCCAAAGTGGTCCATGGAAGTGAATCTGCCACAGGGTCATGGGCACCCAATGTTCACTGATGCCTGTAAGGAGTGAAGGCTAATCTGTCTGGTCCAAACCAAGCAGGAACTCCTGATAGAAGGAGGGGAACATACCGCACTTCCCCAACAATAGGCCGCGGCTTATACATTGATTTTGGTGTTGGTTGTGTCTTGTTTAAATGGGGCGGCCTATCTAAAAACATGAAAACACAGTCACTAAAAGTAAAATTCAGTACAAAAAGACGACATCCCCACATGATTAGCTCAATGTAAATGTACAGTTTACTGCAGCAATGAACAGTTAGAAAAACAACACAAAGCAAAGATCAGATCAGTGATGAGCATCCAGCCTCTTCCACATTACATTACATCCTAGTGTATAATACAAGCTGGAAAAAGCTCAATTTAACAGAAATAAAATGAACAAAAGTTTATTATTAGCTGGGAAAAGATGAGTTTTAAATTTTTCAAACGACTGGAGGGTGGAGGTACTGTAGTACAGCGCTGTCAATCATCCGTCTACATGTAAATTCTTCAGTGTAAAATTAGCAATATTGAAATGCAAAAATTATTAAGCTCACCTTTCTTCAAATCCTTCAATTTCAGATCTATATACGTTGTCAATTGCGACCTGTGCTGCTTTGCTGTCGCTGATGTTGGACACACGTTCTCAGATATTTTCATCGTTGCTTCACAAAAAATACTGCGTGTAGTTTTTGCGTTGTGTCGTGAGATCAGTAAGTTCCAAAGTTTGATCAATTCAGTTGTTCACGGTATAATGTCACTATGGGTATAGAGCTTCAAAGCCAAATTAAATGCATTTACATTTATTTATTTTGCTGATGCTTTTGTCCAAAGCGACTTCCAGGTACAGGAACAATCAGATCAGTAAATTCAATAACACTGCGGCTAATAACATGGGGCGACTTATCTTAGAGTTTTAAAACATAAATGAGCATTTTCCGCAGCTTATAGAATGGAACGGCCTGTAATGTGGGGCGGCCTATCATTGTGGAAATACAGTACACACTCTTAAGCAGGTGGTCTTAATGTTGTGGAAAATGCCTGAAGGTTAATTTCAACACAAGACTGCAGACTTGCTGTGTAGCAAGAGTTCATAATCAATGCCTCTTCTTTGCACTTGGAGTACTTCCAAAAATTGGGTTCGTACACAAAGACAAAGAGGCACACACCTGTGTAGTGTAGATGCCTATAATAGAGTCTAGTCCTGCAGAAGGCACCTGTGTGTACTCCTCCCTTTCCCCCTGTAGACTCGCATCCTCAGCTGGACAGAGACGGATTAGTTTGCGGGTCCACTTGTGTTACACTGAAGGATTAGTCCTTGAGAGATGAAAAGTTCACTCCTGTGGAGGATGTTGTCGTGCCTTGAACAAGAAAGTACCACTTTTCAATAAAAGTACTAAACTAAAGTTGATGAGTGTTTTAAAATGACTTTTATTATTATTAATAAGTTCATCAGTATGATACCATAGCATATAAAAGATCAACAGTGTGTATATGATGAATGTGATGACGCTGATGGGTGTAGTAGTGGCTGATGGAGTTTTCCAGTACAGATGAATGTGGCTAGAGACAGGAATTTTTTAGTAATTATACGTATTAATGATCTTTATGTGCTTGTGACCAAATTAATGGTCGTTAACCAACAAATCTTGCTGTAGTGATAGTAGTATTGTAAGATATTTCTGCTCGGGGTCACAGAGGTATTGCCGAAAGGTAATCAATTATAAAATTATTGTTATACTTTTATTTGTGTCGCAGTCACATAAAGAGTTCTGTAAATTCAGAATGATTTCAAATGAATTAAATTATTCCTTCATTTTCCAAATTTCTTATTCTTTTTGGGTCATAAGGAAGCTGGAGCCAATTCTAGTTGACAATGGACAACAACTTAATAACAAGCAATTTAGAGTACCCGTATTTCCCCAACAATTTTGGCTTGCTTAAATGAAAAGACATTCGCGAAAAGTAAAATTCAATACAAAAAGACAACATCCTCAATTGATTAGTTGAATTTAAATGCAGTTTCATGCAGAGATGAACAGTTTGAAAAGCAACGCAAAGCAAAGTTCTCTCACTTAAATGGCGCTACATCCAACCTCTCAAACTTTTTCAGCCCTTTGCTACATTACATTACATCCTAGTGTATAATACAAGCTGGAAAAATCTCAATGTAAAATGCAAAATTCCTCACAGGCAGACCCCAGGTGGTGAGAGTGGGGAAATGCATCTCCAACACCATCCTGCTGAGCACAGGAGCCCCCCAAGGCTGTGTTTTAAGCCCTCTGCTGTATGCATTGTACACCCATGACTGTACAGCCACACGCAGCTCCAACACCATCGTGAAGTTTGCAGATGACACGGTGGTCCTGGGCCTCATCACCAACAATGATGAATCAGCATACCTGGAGGAGGTGGAGGAACTGGCATCATGGTGCCAGGCCAACTGCCTTCAGGTAAACACCAACAAAACCAAGGAGCTGATAGTGGACTTTAGCAGGAAGCAGCAGAGGGTCTACACTCCCTTCCACTTCAGGGGGACACTGGTTGAGAGGGTCTCCAGCATCAAATACCTGGGAATGCGCATCAGTGAGGATCTAACATGGACTCAGCACACCCAGGCTCAGGTTTCAAAAGCCAGACAACGTCTGTTTCACCAGCTGTCCTGTGAACCTTCTACACCAGTGCTGCGTTCTGACTATGAATCTGATCTCCTGGTTTGGAAACAGCTCCATACAAAACTGTACAGCTCTGGGCAAGGTTGTACGCACAGCAGAACGCATCATAGGTCCCGGGCTCCCCTCCCTGCAGACCCAGAGCAACCAAGATCATCAAAGACCTCACACACCCCAACAATAACCTGTTCTACTGGCTGAGATCAGGGAGACGGTTCTGCAGCATCAGAACCAAAACTGAGAGACTAAAGAGGAACTTTTTCCCACAGGCCATCAGGGTCCTTAACCAAGACAATACATAACACACACACTGCTACAACATGGGACACTTTCAGCACACTCCAAGCCCTACACTTCTAAATTATTTTTTACATTTGCACATCGGATAGTACAAGCTGTTTTGCACTTTAAATACAATACACTTTATGTAAATAATCATTTCAGTCCTATTATTCAGCATTTACATAGTGTATAAATGTGTACAAATGTATATATATATATATATATATATATATATATATAAACATTTTTTTCTTTTAGGTTTATTGATTTTTATTTCTATTTACTTTGATCTCTATTTCTACTCACGGAGCACATCGGGTTACATTTCACTGCTCGTCATACTTGTATAACCTAGTACAGTATGTGACAAATAAAGCATCTTGAATCATGAATCAAAGTTCTTGCGTTGTGGAATGATATTAGTAAGTTTCAAAATTTATCAATTTAATTGTTTCTGTTCAACTACGGTATAATGTCACTGGTATAAAGCTGCAAATGTCTTCAGGGGTCAAGTTAGATGCTTCTACTTGAGGTCAGGGAATTCAGTAATGATGCAGCTAATAACATGGCTTATCTTAGAGTTTTAAAACATAAATGAGCAACTTATAGAATGGGTCAGCCTGTAATGTGGGGCAGGCCTTTGTTGGGGAAATACGGTAGCCAGTCAACCTGAAACACAAGCCTTTGGACACTGGGAGGAAACCCACACAAACATGGGGAGAGCTTGTACACACCACACAGAAAGACACCTCTGGTCGAGCCAGGGATTGAACCCAAGACCTTCTTTACAAATACTCTGCTGCACACACTTGTGGACACTCAACAACCATGGGCTCTTCTAAGCAGCTGTGTAAGACTCTAAAATGGGAAATTATATATATATATATTTTTTTATATATTTGTTTTTCTTTCTTTCTTTCTTTCTTTCTTTCTTTCTTTCTTTCTTTCATTTCTTTATTTATTTAAGGCATATACTAGTCAGATCTAAGCAAGCTTTATCGAAAGATTCTTCTGTTCACATCAAAATCGACATGCTGCTGACACATGGAGCCACGGCATCAATAAATCATCATCAGTGCCAGTTCCACCAGCAGTCATGCATGCCAGCGATAAAAAGGTTCACTTTGGATCATAAGTATGTTCTCTCTGCGGTTTCCTCATCGCACTATTCTGGTACATGTTCAATGTCATCATTTCAGTAAATTAAGAGCGTACACCAGAAATCTACAGGCTTTTATGTACTTCAGTCTGTGATCTGCAGCCCTCTGAGGTCATTCTTTTCTTTATGATGATATTTTCCACTTGCATAACGTTTTTGATTTTTTAAACGGTTGAATACATCATCCACTACACTGATCCTCCACACTTTGTTTTTTAATTAAAGTTCACAGGTACACTCTTGATGATAATTATCACATTATCATATCATCTATATTCAACAATGTATTTGATACATTTTGACAATGTCTTTACTTTATGAGCCATGTGATGGCCTTCTTTGTTGGTATTGACAGTTTTCAATTTGATAATATATTAATAGTATTTAATAACATACCTTTATGGCATTTTACCAGATGCTTCTAACCAAAGCACCTTATATGTCTAGCCATGTTACAGAGACTGGCAAACAGGATGTACTGTGTCTTGATTGAATAATCTAGTTGGTAAATCATGGGGAATGGAAAACAAATCAAGTTGTGTTTCATTCAAGCCAGTGGTGTTATCCACAATGCTGTTTCAACTTAGTGCTTTATATGACACTTATGTTAGGATCATTTGCCTAATTATTTATGGTTCTCTGGATTAGGGCACAACAGGCTTGAACCGGTTATTATATATAGGATCATAATCTGCTGATTAACCCTTTAGAGCCTAATCATATAGCACTGGAAGATATGCTACTTTCCGAGTAATCTACAGGCTTTGATTGATCAACTCACCTTTTCTGAAAGGACAATTATTAATAAAGCAGCAATTTTTTTGTATTTATGCTGATAAAATGTATTTATTTATTTATTACACAAATACACACACAGTATATACTGTAAATATATATATAATTTCTTTTTTTTTTTTTTTTTTTTTAACAAAATTTTATATTTTTTTCCTAGTCTTGCTCCATTACTCCATCAAACAGAATAACATTACACTCAGGAGAAGTATCTTCTGCCTCGGAGTAGTTCTTCTTTTTCTAGCCTGTCTTCAAAAGTTCGCTAGACGCTTTTGAATGCACTTTTCTCGTGTCTGTAGTCACATTTTCAAAATGAAACCATGTCGATTTTATGTCTGATTACATCAACTAGATGGTGCATTTATACCTCTAGTCGAGTTTCAAACAATAACAACAACAAACAAAACAACAAAAAACAAAACATGATGAAAAATGGCTGCTGAGCATTGATCTGTGGACACTGTAATAGAAAGATGACTACACAGATGGCGGAGATCAGGACATACACAATATAACATTGTATGGAAGCTTAGACTCTATAGGTTGACATGAAATGTGAAATTTGTGGCCATTACTTCAACACTGAGACGACTCTCTCGTGCTCGCTCTCTCTCTCTCTCCTCTTCTCTCTCTCTCCATCACTCTTGCTTGCTCTCTGCGGGGTTAGCCTTTGATTTCTTCATGGAGACTGTGGCATGTCCTGCCATTTGTGTCGTAATTAAACAATCAATTACTCGTGTGGGTGAGTGAGTAGCTGTCAGAGAGCTTCACTTCAACAGAAGCTGGAGCCACTAGCTTAACGACCGCATGTGTCTTTCACTGTGCTGCTGACAAGGCCGACCTGTCCACACCTTTATCAAATCACTGCAACAGGGCTGCTCAGCTGGAGCCGGGCTGGAAAAAGAGAGCGGATCACTCTGCATGTCTGCAGCTGTCAGTACATGGTGCTGCAGGGGTCATGGGGTTTAACGTGAGTGATGGCAATTAATGATTCCTTACCCTTCATCCTTAAGATTGGTCTCAGGGTTTCTCTGTGCCATTGCAATTTGACAGAGTGCAAAAAAAGGTGTGAACATAACTCTGCAAATGGACTCCCAGTGAGAATTTTGAAGAACTATAGTTATAATTTCTATTTTTTGAAAAGAAAAGGTAGTAAACTGTCACTGAGGGATAGCACTCATGTCAAAAGAGTGGTAGCTTATGTTTTAAGCTTTTTTTTTTTACATTTGGAAGCATAATTGTATCATATTCCACTGTATTAAAATTAAATTAAATTAATTAAATGTACAAAAATGCAATTAAATTTTTCTTTTTTTTTTCCAATAAAACAAATTCAGGTTATGATATATTAAAAATTATAAAATACTTGCTTTAGAGTAACATAACCCCCACAATTGTTATTCAATAGTACAATAGTATTTCAGCCATAACATTAAAACCATCTGAAACAGCTTTAACAGGGACTCCTCTTTGGGATTAAAACACTCCATAAGACCTGCTGCTTTGTAGATGCTTTAGGCTTCACAATAAGACTTTTAGATCCTTATGCTCCTGCTTCTAGCACATGAACTTCAAGAACTGTTCACTTGCTACCATATACAGTATATTTCGCCCTCACCCCCCGACATATGTCACTGTAATTAAATAACTAATGAAAATGTGTGTATAACATGTGATTTCAAGCTTTTGCTTATATGTATGTACTTAAATATTCTTACATTTCTGCCAATATATTATTTTATTTGTTTGTTTATATGAATTTTGCAAGCCTCTGGATTGCCCAAATGTATAAAACCTTTTGTTCTATTTTCAGTTCACAACTAGGACACGTTCTGAAAAGCATGTGATGTGGCTGAACACACAGTTTGTGCACCTTATAAAAGGAAATAGGCAAACTGCATTTGCATAAGCAAAACATAAGAGAAATGTGCAAAAACTGCTTGGAGGTTTTGGAAAATGATACACCTTTCATTTTCAGTAGGAAGTTTTGCTTGGAATTTTGAAAGCCAGGTGTGTCTTCCCTCAACAATGGCAGCATTCATTGTGGGTAGATAGAGGTGCAGATCTTGAATTTACCAACTTAACACAATTTCAGGTCTTCAACATGTTCACAGAAGTTCACTTTTCCACATTTTGTTTTGTTTTCCTTTCGTACATTTTTGAGTCAGAGCAGAATCACATCCATGCCAAAAGAACTTCTCCTGAGAACCCCAATTAAATTAAATTATAGAAAATAATGTAAAACATCTTCTGCTACCAGCCTCTCAGGTCCACTCTTTTTTGCAGAAGGAAGGATACCGTTGTTTTCCTGACTTTAACAAATGTCCAGGTAATTACTGTCGAGTTATGGATAATTAAGCTTTGTTCAGCCATTGTCTCATGGTTAGAGAACAGCTTTGTGACTGAAAGGTCATGGGTTCCCGAACCAGCAGCGGGTTGGAGGCACCTAACCCCAACTGCTCACTGTGTACATTGCTCTGGTAAAATATTATATGAATATATAAAAAGAGGATGTCTGTTTGTCTTTTCGCCATGCATTTCCATACGGCTGCACGGATTGCGACCAAAGTTGATACGTAGGTGCATCTCATGCTCCCGAAGCCGTAGTGCTACTTCCGGTTGCGTCAGACACGTCCTTTGCGTCGTTTTCTCATTACCGAATCCTGCAAGTGCTCACATACATATACACCCCCACAGGAAAAACTGCCAACGTCTATAAAGTGCTGTAAGCCGCCCCCCATCAGTTTCATGTTCCAAAAATAAAGTTTCTATTGTGCCTTTTTACACTCAGTTTTCCATTTATTTGGATAAGCATCACCTGCCTTTGTTCCTTTACCTACAAATTCTGCTGTTACCATGAATTCCAAGTTCCACATTTCCCCTTCTCTGTCCTAGCAACGCCGGGTTCCCTGCTAGTTCACTATATTGCCAAAAGTATTCGTTCATCTGCCTTTACACAAATATGCGTCCCATTCTTAATTCATAGGGTTTAATATGATGAAGACCCACCCTTTGCAGCTATAACAGCTTTAACTCTTCTATGTGAGCTTTATGGGAAATGTTGGCCATTCTTCCAGAAGTACTTTTGTGAGGTCAGACACTGATGTTGGATGAGAAGGTCTCCTCTCGAATTCATCCCAAAGGTGTTTTATTGGGTTGAGCTCAAATTTTTCCACACCAAACTTACACATCCATTGGTTTGTGCACTGGTGCACAGTCATGTTGGAACAGGAAGGGGCTGTCCCCAAAATGTTCCACAAAGTTTGGAGTATGAAATTTTCCATTATTTTTTTGGTGCTGAAGCATTCAGAGTTCCTTTCACTGGAACTAAGGGGCCAAGCCCACACCATAATCCCCCCTCCACCAAACTTTACGATTGACACAATGCAGTCAGACAAGTACCGTTCTCCTGGCAACCACCAATCCCAGACTGCCAGACGGAGAAGCGTGATTGGTCACTCCAGAGAATGTGTCTTCACTGCAATTGACACTTTGCATTGCACTTGGTGATGTATGGCCTTGAAGCAGCTGCTCGGCCATGGAAACTGTCCTTGAGCTAATCTGTACCGAGGACTCTGCAGAAAGTTGGCGACCTCTGCGCACAATGCACTTCAGCATCCACTGACGCCACTTATTTTACGAGGCTGAACACTTCGTGGCTGAGTTGCTGTCATTTTCAATCATTTCCACTTTGCTATAACACCACTGACAGTCCACTGTGTAATATTTAGTAGCAAGGAAATTTCTCGACGGAGTTCCTGAGTGACCCATTCTTTCATTAATGTGTGTAGAAGTGTCTGCTGCTAAGTGAATGAAGTTATACACCTGTGGCCATGGAAGTAATTCGAACATCTGAATTTAATTATTTTGATAGGTGAGTGGACACTTTTGGAAAAATAATGTATCTAAATTGTTATTTTCACTTTTATATTGCTGGGATTTTTTATTTTTTTTCAGTACAGATGTGCCTTTTATACGTCTAAAACATCGCACATGACCGACATAACACATTCAGTGTGTTTCTATAGAGCTGTAATGACAGCAGTGGTGGCCCAGTCAATAGGACCATGACCCTGGGATTGGAAGGTCGCAGGTTTGAGTGCAGAGGGACCTTTAAACACAGTGCTGTTGGTAGTTGCCCATGTGTAGATGGGTTAGAGGTCACGACTGGTTGTGTACTTGGTGTGATGATATGTGTTCACAATGAGAAATAGTCACTTTCACCCTATTCGGTTTTCCTTTGAGCCATTCAGAGGTAGACTTGCTCTCGTGGAATGATGTGTCGCTGCCCAATCCAAGCTTTAGATGAGGGACTGAGAACAGGGAACTGTCCTGTAGGAGTTTATTGGGAGAGAACAATTCCATCAATTGCGATGAATCACCTCGGCCCTGAAGTAGCAAAGCATCCCTACAACATCACATCGTTTCATTGTTGGTTCGATGTCCTTTTTCTGGAATATTGTATTAGCTTTATGCTATGGAGCACTGTCTTCTGTCACCGGTCTATTTCAAAAGGCTTTTGGCAGATGGGAAGTAAACCTTTACGTTCCTCTTGGTTAACAGAGATTTTCACCATCGACATCCATCAGTTTTCAGCCAGAGGAGGTGGAGTCCACCTTTTGAGTCTTGGTTCCTCTCTAGGTTTCTTTAAAGGGGTTTGCTTGCTTCTGAAGCTGTTGACCTGCTCACTATGGGCCTGCACCTGTTTTGGGACTGTGTCTGTACAGATTATATTTAATTGAATCTCACCTTACAACTCTCCCATTGTTAACAGTGACCTTATCTGAGCCAAGCAAAGACTTCAATTCCTCCTTTTTTTAAAACTTGAGATGAGTCATTGCTGCAATTTTGGAGAAAGATTTATCACTGTTCCAAGTTTTCTGGAGATAATGGCTCTCACTTTGGTTTGCTGGAGGATCAGAGTTTTAGAAATGACTTTGTAGTCCTTCCCAGTTCCTTCTTTTCTTTTGAAATTTCTTTTGATCACAGTATATGTAGCTTTTTGCCCAAAACTTTTAGAAAAACTATTTTGCATTGCTCTAAAAGTGTTTTTCCTGTAAAAGTGAGCTTTGTGTAATAGATACATTTTGTTTGAGAAACAATTAAGTGGATTCTATGATTTACAAAAATGTTTCTTTAAATTAATTCTTTTTTTATCAATGTATTTATTTTACTTTTACCTTAAATAAGCTTATATCCAAAGAATATACCTAGCAATTTCTATGGATTCTCTGAATATTTTTTTATAGCATGTGCCAAAAAAGTTAAAATCCCATTGTTCATTTACTTATTTCCTGGAAATTTATTTTAATTAATTTTAAGTAGTAATATTTTTTAACATTCATGTGAGGTTTATAATGGTGCTGTACTCCAATTTAGTGGTAAAATGGAAGAAATTAGATTTTTATTCTACTGCACTGCAGGTCAGGTCTTTACATAAGAAATGCTGAGATTGGAACAGTTTTACCATCGCTGTCAAATGAACAAAAAGAGTTGACCTTGGACTGGTTAGCTTTGCTGGGTGAAAAGAGTACATCCTTCTTAAAACTGCACTTCTGTTATGGCCAACTTAATAACTGCACACATGCTGCTTCATTGTGTGTGTATGCTTGTAAGAGAGTGAAAGATAAATCAAGGATTTCATACATTTTTAAACACTGATATCACACTAGTAGGGCACCTCTGGCCTTTTATTGAAAACACAGTTTGACAAATAACTCCATCTTAAATCGATGACTTTGAAGATGATGGAGCATAAAAAGTGATTCATGGATCTGATGGATCTTTTCCCCACTCCTGATGATCATGAAGCCGTATTCTTAGTATGTTGGACGTAAGGAAACCATCGTGCCTGTGTCTATATGGTCAGTTATAGCATATTAAATATTTGATGGAATGGAAATTTTTCTGGGAGCCTATAGGCTTATGGCAAGCTCTCGTACTGCAGCGTAGAATAAAACATAAGCAGCTGTATGATGGTAAGAATACATACCGCAGGATATTAAACAGTATCCACAGTGCTGTGTTAGTCTACATAGCCTTTGGGGCTTTTTTTGTGCCACAGCAAACATTAATGCGCTCAACATGCTGTCGGACCTGTGTGTACATCCTTTCTTTCAATTTGTTTGCAAAGCTCAGACATTCTCTCTATAGAATAGTCAACACTTTGAACTGGGGCCAGTGGTTGAGGATGCTGCTGATATCATCACATCATTTTTTTGTATTACTTTTTCTTTACAGCGAAGTTTACTGTGCTTGAACTTACAGAAAACTTATCATTGCAACTAAACCTTATGTAGTGTAACACTTAAGTCAGGTTATATACATTAGCTCATGTCATATACAATCAAACACCATAATCGCCCCCATTCTACTACTGTATATAGCAGAAAAACACTGCAGCAAAAAACAATGTGCAGTATCTCTCATGGGAGTCCTTCTTTCCTTTTCTCTTTTACAAAAAACTGTAGTTTTACTTAACGTTTACATAAAGTTTATATGGTTTATATGGTACGATGTTCACCAGTATTCTTTACTCTCAGTCCTAAAATGTCCCAGTGCTCTGTGTCCTAATGTTACGGAAAACGTAGTCACTCAGCAGCTGCAGCTGCAATGTATAATGATGTGAAATTAACTATGTCTGATTTAGTTATTGTTTGCAGTTATAACTGCATGGCAGCATTGGATTTAAGTCAAGTTTAATATCATGAACCCACACATTCTGAATATCTTACACTGGATTACATCCTTCTTTACTTTGTATATTGAATAATGCACTGTTGAAAATGGGAGGGCTGGTTAATAGTTAGTCAATTAGAAAAAAATATTACAGTCTTGAATTCAGATGCTTATGGATGTAAATCAAGATTATTTATTTAGTTATTTTTAAGTTATGTATTATTTTGGTACAAAAACTTCAGGGTAAGCATTAGAAGAAATGTTTGAAAGTATTTAAGAATCAGAAGA
>JBBIGC010000104.1:40513816-40530882 GCA_037576955.1 Lepidarchus adonis | reverse complement strand
TGTGTGTGTGTGTGTGTGTGTGTGTGTGTGTGTGTGTGTGTGTGTGTGTGTGTGTGTGTGTGCGTATGTGTGTGTGTTTTGTCCTTTTTTCAATTGTCAGGGGAAACATGAGTGTGTACATGCCTGGAAATTCTATTACATGTATTTATTTTTTTATTTTTATGATATTTTTTGGAAAGGTGACCAAGACCCATTAAAGTGGAACTGATAGAAACAAAACTAAGAAAAGTATTGATCCGAACAAGTGGACGTGTGTCCTGCTATATCTCTAAGTGCCTCAGTGCTGATATTGAACACATATGAAATTGTCTTGTCATCTTCATATGGCAGGGCAATATTACCCACAACAATTTCTCTTTTTTGGAGAGGACGATCATCCTCTGACAGCATAAAGATGGCAAAAGGGTTTTTCATATTCTGGAGCTGTTACATTTTTCAGACCATTTCACCAGTCACCTCTTATGTGACACAAATTTAAAATGTCGGGTTGTGTCATTGCACCCACTTTGAGACACCTAGATTGCTTTTAGTTGCCTATAAACAAAACAAAGAGCTAAACTGGCAGCTGAGGTGATGTCAACAAGCCCTCTGTAACAGTGTTATTTTTATACAGACAAAAAATAATAATTTATTTTGTGATCTTTACTCATACCAAAGTTTTCACATTTTTTAAATTATTAATTATACAGTTTTACTGGGAAATTAGTCCCTCATTTTACCCATATGAGATAGTGATCACACACACATGGAGCAGTGGGCAGCCACTGTGGTGGTGCCTGAGGAGCACTGGTGCAAAGCAAACTTCATGAGGGGAAGCTGTGGCCTAATGATTAGATAAGAGGGCTTCAATCCCCAGGACCAGCAGGGAAAATGTGGAGAAGAGGTAAATGAGTAAACAGAGCATCCTCCCACTTCCAAGGCTGAAGTGCCCTTGGGTAAGGCCTAACCTGCCCAGTGGCTGCAGGTGTGCAGGGTACTGCTCCTGGTGTGTATGTTCAGGGGTGTCATAGATGGATTAAATACAGATTATCTTCCATTTTCAGTTCATTAGTGCAGCGCTCCCCAACCTTTTTCACACCACGGACCAGTTTAATGTCAGACAATAGTTTCGCGGACCAGAATTTAAGGTGTCGGGCCGGTTCAAAATGCTCCACAGCCCGGTAGCGGTACGCAGCCCGGTGGTTGGGGACCACTGCATTAGGTATTCATCAACCCACATTATACAGCCTCTTAATTGCTGTTAATTTGTTCAGGTTTAACTAGTAAGATAAGAATCTATCAAAATGAGCAAATTGCTGTTTAGCTGTTTACTTTAATATGTTTATAGTACTGAGGCCTTCTGTCCACTTGAAGGAGGAAAACTAAATAAAAAAGTATGAATATTCTATTGAGATCAATCACATACCACACCATTTATGAAAAGAGAGATCGCTTTCATGGCAATTACACAGCCAATAAACTCGCCTGCGTCAAATCCCATTGAGAACTTGTGGGAGTATGTTGAGAAATGTGTAGACAAGAAAAAGTCATTATAGAAGATCTATGGAGAGCAGAGAAGGAAATGAAAAGAAGCAAACAAACAAACAAAAATAACATATACTAAAGGATTAAGAAGTGGTCATCAAGGAAAAACCTACCAAGACCTATTTTCTACATTCTTGTTAAGTGTTGGTGTGTATCCATTACAAACATGTGTAACAGCTGAGAAAACACAAACATTTTACAGAACATGGGTTTGCATGTACTTATTCAGATTCCTGGCTGATTAAGATAATATAGTGATTGGGAAGAAGCTTTCAGTTTTATAACGTGATTAACCAAAAATGTGTTTAATATAAATATATTATATCATATTACTTTTTTTTCTGAATGTATCTGCTATTTTCAGATTACTGAAACCTTAATACCCATCATCCTCGTCATTTTTCATCACATGGTTTGAACATTAGTCATATCTAGTCATCTCCTAGAATAGATGGGATTAGACAAATTGATAAAACAACAAAGCTTCATGAGCACCTGTGGGGCAGGTATTCGTTTGCTGAGTCTCTTGGTCGAGAGAGCTGCGACGCACCTGCTGGTTGTTTCGAGTTCCCCCTCTCCCACCTTGCTGGAGTTGTTACCCAAGGTTCACACCAGTCAGCATGTATCAATCCGCCATTCAATTTTTATTTATTTTATTTATACAGCGCTTTTTACAACTGACATCACAAAGCACTTTTACAGAGATTATAGAATACGCCATTATTAACATCTTGCTGTAGTATAGAGTGCAGGCGGGGGAATGGTTGGTCGCCATTCACTTGCTGTATTGTTTTCTGCACAATAGAGGGTAGTACACTTGAATCAATGTTCATGAGGCCATGCTTGTGCTCCGGCTTCGACTGGGACAATCTTCGAGCAGTGGCGTGGTGTTGCATGAGTGTGGGCTCTGTTTACGTTCCCCTGCCCTTGGGCACCATCATTCCGTTTCACGTAGACGGGCTTGTCACGCTGACGCATTACACAAATTCTGATCATAACGCTATAAAACGGTACAAACTCAGTTTCTGGAATATATTGCAATAAAATTATTGAAATAACCCTAAACTTCCCAGAAAAAGACATAGGCTTGATGGCAACATATGTCTCCCTAAAATCCCAATATTTATCTATGCATTAGTAGTACCTTCAGACACGTGTCTCACCCATGCTGTTGGCATTGATATACCTACATACCATCACCGATGCTGGCTTGTACATGTCACTGATAACACGTCAAAGTCAAAATGATGAAATAACAAAATAATAATTCACAAAGCAGAAATCATTGTCCATTTTTTTCCTGAACAATGTCTTTTTGCTTATCTGAGAGGAGTTCAAAATTCAGAGCTCTGCTTTTTAGTCAGTCATGTTTATTTCCATCACCTCAAAACAGCCTAACTTGAATATTATATAAACTTATCTTTCCTATTTTGGCCCATCCTAACTTTTTAGTGCATTAAAGGCATCAAATCCAAAATGTTTTTATATTTACGAAAATATTCAATCCAATTGGGCAGCAAAATAATTTAAATAGCATTTCCTTATATATTTGTCAGTTAAATGGCCGATTTTTATATTTATTGTATTTTGTGTCCAGCTTTTCCAGAAATAGTTTTTGTTATTTAATATGCCTAATGTTAATATGCACACATAATTTTAGATTCTAAATGTTTTATATATAATGTTTTGTGTTATTAAAAACAATTATTTTCCTTAATAACAAAAACACATTTTGGCCCGTGTATTTGGTATTCAGTCAACTCAAAATGAGTTTTACATAATTGTACATACAGGTGGGCCCAGAGGGTGCTTTTTTAATCTACTTTTATAACAGTGACATGTAATTCAAGGACGTGTTATGGTGCTTTGTTGCCATAGGCATGATGAAAATAAGCTTAATGTTACCTATTACAAAAATATATAAATTAAGGTCAAAATATAAAAAATGAAACAGTGAAACAGTTTTACCTCATTAATAAGAATAAGAATCCAAGTATGTTTGCATACACATGGAATTTGTGTAACTAGTTTATTCAAACAAGACTAAAAACATATACAGACGGTACAGAACGATACAATACACATACAGAGCAGTATGATATGTATAATAGACATTAGTATACATATATACATAACAGACACATTCTAAAGGTTTGAATATACAGAGGAGTGCAAAATAGGTGCATATAGTGAATATACAGATATATACCAAATACATATCACACCGTATACTATTACAGTGCAATATAAATTGTTTGCAGTTCTATATAGCATGTAGGCTAATGTGCATATGTGCTTATATACAGTATACAGCCAAAATATACAGTATGCTATACAATACATAAGGTTAATTGTGCATTGTACATTATATTATCTGTAATGTGCA
The DNA here is from genome assembly GCA_037576955.1 of Lepidarchus adonis. Taxonomy (NCBI): domain Eukaryota; kingdom Metazoa; phylum Chordata; class Actinopteri; order Characiformes; family Lepidarchidae; genus Lepidarchus; species Lepidarchus adonis. The sequence continues at coordinate 40,526,972 of JBBIGC010000104.1, read as the reverse complement.
ATAAACAGTGTAGTTACAGGACAAAATGTGCAGTTTAATACACAGGGGGTTTATGTATGTTGCATATTTGTACATATTGTACATATTTTCATATTGTACATATTCAGATGAAGCTCTTTCTTATGTAAAACGAACAGGATTAGTGACAAAACAAAGTTGCCTTACAGATAAAATAACCAGTTAGAAGATTAAAAAATGAAATTTTTAAATATGGGCATAAACCCAGACAGCTGAACACTTTCAAGTATCATCCCACACAAGGCTCTTTGATAATTACTCCCAGAATTAATTAAGGAAAGAGTTTAAGTACAGCTCTTAACACTCCATTCATCTCTTCTAAAATGCCTCTCGCCTGTGGGCCCCTCCGTTTAGATTTCACAGGGGAGTCCGGGACACTTCCGCATAGGAAGCGTCTTTTCTGCCGTAGCAGCAGGGTTCCAGAAAGGGGGGGGGGTGCCAGTCTGAAGAGCCGAACCACTTGCATCTCTCGACAGATGCAGCGCACGTCGCCTCTCATTGATTTCGATATGGAGCTCGTCGTTTGATGTGCTGTGGGACTCAGATGGGTCACATTTTTCCTTCCTTTGTTTCCTCAAAGTTCTGGCAGCGTGGAGTCTGAATTGGAAGGTGGGGGGCCTTGGAACATCATAAATCATAAAGCCGACACTGTCATTTTGAGGCTTTAGTTTATTATTCGCAACAAACATGACACAAGATTACACAACACCCAGGCAGACGAGGATTTGTTCTTCTCCGTCGGTGACGTCCTGCAGAGAGACGAGGTTATACTAGGGGATTAGTGTCTGTTACATTAGCCTAAAGATATGTGCTGTTTCATTACCATGGGCATATGTTGAAGGATGCATGCAGATGACTTTAGATTAGGAAAACAGCTGTCTACAAGCAGTTCTGCGAAATCAACTTCTACCACCCCCTTGTTCCTACAGAAGCAGGTTTGTTTTAATAACCTTTGCAGGACCTGTAGCATCACATTCGTTGTTCTTTAAGTCATTCAGAGGCTTCTTCTGCTCATACTGTTTGAAGGAGAGGAACCCAGGCTGATTGTGCAAGGCGGTGAAACAGCACCTGCTTCTGCTGTGTGGGGCTTCGGTGGAAAATAATGAGGGAGACGACAGCTTGTCCTACTGAGGCTTAATTGATTTAGATTGAATTCTCACCAGAGAACACATCTCCTGATGGATTGTCTTTTAATAGCTAACTTTGCCACAGGCTGTTCCTTTATCACTCTCTGCTTCTTATTATTCTCCTTCTTGGCTAAAAAAATTGAAATGTCCATTTTTATTACAGATTGCATATTTGTTCCATGCCAGCTGTAATGTGAGAGAGATGTAGAGAATGATGAAAGTAGCAGAGTATATCCATCTTCTTCTGCTCTCTTCTTTGTTGCTGATTGTGTGTGTACAGGCAGGGGTTCCGTTCCGTTCCTCCCTTACATATGCGCCTACGTGTGTAATGTCCTGGGGCCATTCCTCTGTCAGTCACCAGAGGGAGACATTTACCCACCTAAGGCTCTGCACTGCCCTTTTCTGAGCATTTCTTTGTTAAATGTGTGTCACACCATTAAAAAAAGAAAAATGAGGTTTGGGGGCAGTGTCGTAACCACAAATTATACTTGTACTGTACTTCTAGTACAAACAAACATGTTTTGCACTCCCTTAATAATAATAATAATAATAATAATAATAATAATAATAATAATAATAATAATAATTGGTGCCTGCCATTGAAAAAGAATAGGCACATATTACTAACCACCGTCAAATTGGCTTCTTTATTTATTTATTTATTTATTTATATCTTATTCTTCCATCAACGTGAATGCGGCCCGAACCATAGGGTGTACCCACACAAATTCTATATCAAATCAACCGGCTCGTTATTATTATTATTATTATTATTATTATTATTATTATTATTATTACAGTGTCGTAACCACAAATTATACTTGTATTGTACTTCTAGTACAAAAACATTGTTTGCACTCCATAATAATAATAATAATAATAATAATAATAATAATAATAATAATTATTATTATTATTATTATTATTATTATTATTATTATTATTATTATTAGCCAAGCTCCAAAGTACTAGATTTTCAAAAAAAAGGGGGGGGGTATCGTAACCACAAATTATACTTGTACTGTACTTCTAATATAAAAAAACATGTTTTGCATTCATAATAATAATAATAATAATAATAATAATAATAATAATAATAATAATAATATTTTCACACGCCAATAACAGTCCGTTCCAGCTGCTGAAATCAGACAAGAGGTATAGGAGTATAATGAAATTCTCAAGAAGAGTTTTTATCCTCAGGCCATAACACTCCTGAATCAGGACATGCCACCACACACACCACACACACCTCACACACTGAACACCTGAGTGAACATGTGGTCTGAAGAGTAATGAAGTGCACAGACAGCAAACACTGGACATTGCACACCTACACTTTACTCATCACACCTGTATCTGTGATTCCCCTCCATTTATACTTCTCTCTATTCATGCTGCTGTATACTGTCAGTAGTAATATTTTATTTCTCCTGATGTTTGCATCTTTGGTTCTTCTGGACCAATTGAATGGCTTGCATTCTAGCTCGTTTCCCTTCGATATACAGGGGCTGCTCGAGCTACGTCAGGGTTCGGTTCCTCTGACTGTGACATAACTTGAATTTTGACGTAAGTGGGAACTCACACGTGAAATGATGCTGCAGAGGTTTTATTGAACATTGCTCCAGATAGAAATGATCATTTTAATGCTTCAACATTGACCACAGCAGTAAACGCATTGGAGTTGAGATTTGTGGCAAAACCACACACTGCACGTGCTCCCCTCATGGTACTCGCATATTACCGTAAAGCATTTAATAGGTGTTCAACTACATTCTACTATCGTATAGTAACAGTAACAGTAAATATGCAAATTCACATTCTTTTTTTAAAAGCCATGAATTTTTAATAAGTTTATAAGTGGGGTATTATATTTTATATTACTTTATTATTTTAGATATTATTTTATCGTACTGCTCACTTAATTTATTTTTAGGTTTAGAAGTTTTTTGGTTTTTTTAAATACATTTTTATCTTCATCTTGCATAGTCTAGAGCAGATCAGGATACATTTCACTGCTTGTTGTGCTTGTATAACCAGGAATGTGACAAATATACATCTTGAATCTTGAATCAAATTCATAGCACCAAATCAGTCTACATTTCAGTCTGCAGACCAGTACGAGGAGATGCACACTGGTGCAGGTCTTCAAAAAGGCATCAGAAGTGGAAAAAGATAGTACAGCAGTAAGATGGAGTCCTAGCTTAACCTCATCTGGGATGTGTGTTGAATGTGGCATGGAATTCATGCGCATTAACTGCTGCCAGTGATGAACTAAATGCATGTTATTCATGCCCTGCGATCGCAGCATCACACTCTTCAGGACGAGCTCTCACACCACTGCATGCGGTTAGGTTCACTGTTTCTGTTGTGGACGTGAAAAGGACTTTTATTTGAGTTAACACTCGCAAATCTGTCAACCCAGAAGGGATTGCATGTTGTATCTTAAAGTTATGCAGTGAGCAATTGTCTGTTGTTGTCACAGACATATTTAACACCTCTTTTAAGGGCTCATTCTATCCCCAGGAACAAAATAACCCTAATGATTATTGCCCAGTAGCACTTACCCCCATTACAATGAAGTGCTTTGAAAGCAGGTGCTCTGCAGTTTTTGTTTTGCCCCAGTAGATTCACTGAGGAACCCATTTCACACACAATTAACACCACTCTGCATAATAAAAACTGCTATTCGTGAATTACAGCTTTGCATTTGACCCAGTCATTACCTCCAAGCCGATGCAGAAGTTGGTGGGTCTGGGACTCGACTTCCTCTCCAACCGTCAGTAGAGGTACTGAGCCCAGTCCTTTATTCCCTGTTTACACATCTCACATTGCAGATGTCTCCTCATATTGGACTCATTGCTCCTCTTAGTTCTTAGTCATATTTGTTCTTTTTTCTATCTGTTATCACTTTCTGATGTCGACCAGAGGAGGACGGGTTCCCCTTCTGAGCCTTGGTTCCTTCCAAGGTTTCTTCCTACAGTTTAGAGAGTTTTTCCTCACCTCTGTCGCCTTTGGCTTATTGGGGCTCGGACCCGGATTCTGTCAAATTGTAAATTCCATAAAGCTGCTTTGTGACAATGTCAAAAGCGCTATATTTATATAAATTGACTTGTTGCATCTGTTTTGTTAGGTGTTTAGGGTTAGGTTTAGGGGTTAGGGTTTAGGGTTTAGGGTTAGGGTTAGGTTTAGGTTTAGGGTTTAGGGTTTAGGGTTAGGGTTAGTGTTTAGGGTTAGGGTCTGGGTTAGGGTTAGGGTTTGGGTTAGGGCTTAGGGTTAGGGTTTAGGGTTTAGGGTTAGGGTTAGGGTAAACCACAGTGGACGTGCAGGCCAGTGAGTTAAAGTCTCTGAAGTTAGGGTTAGGGTTTAGGGTTAGGGGTTATGGTTAGGGTTAGGGTTTAGGGTTAGGTTTAGGGTTACGGTTAGGGTTTAGGGTTTAGGGTAAGGGTTAGGGTTAGGGTAAGGGTTTAGGGTTAGATAAACCACAGTGGACGTGCAGGCCAGTAAGTTAAAGTCTCTGAAAGTATCACTACTCATTTATTAGGTAATGTTAGGGTTAGGGTTGGAGTTAGGGTTAGAGTTAGGGTTAGGGTAAGGGTTTAGGGTTTAAGGTTTAGGTTTAGGTTTAGGGTTAGAGTTTAGGCTTAGGGTTAGGGTTAGGGTTTAGGTTTAGGGTTAGAGTTAGGGTTAGAGTAAGGGTTTAGGGTTAGGGTTTAGGTTCAGGTTTAGGTTTAGGGTTAGAGTTTAGGGTTAGGGTTAGAGTAAGGGTTTAGGGTTAGGGTTTAGGGTTAAGGTTAGAGTTTAGGGTTAGAGTAAACCACATTGGAGGTGCAGGCCAGTGAGTTAAAGTCTCTGAAAGTATCTCTAGTTTTTTATTAGGTAATGTGGTGTTGAACAGGGTTTACTGAGCAGTAGCTTTGTGTCTGCAGGATTTTGTTCCAACCTTATGCATCACCATTTGATTTCATCCACAAACCCTCCTCTTTTTTCATCCTTTGCCTATTTTCTCACAGTTGTATCTGACCCCCACTGCTACGGCCTACTCCCCATCACACAAAGCTCCACAAAGCTGTCAGACTGAAAGGTAGCACACAGTTTCTTCTTAACTGCCGCCCACACAACCTCCTCCAGTAGATCCAGCAGCAGGTTTGGAGATGTGCTCGGACCAGCCAGGACTGAATATTTCTCCTTAAAGACTAAAAGTTAGAAAATTGAAACAAGCAGGTGGTAGATGTTGCTCTGCTGTCAGACTTACACTGTTCTGCATTTCTCTTGTTATCATTGTTGTTAGCGCTGTCACTTCACAGAAAGTAGGTCCTGGGTTCGCTCCCCCTCGTTGGAGTGTACAAGCTTTCCTCGTGAGTTTCCTCCAGTTTCTCCGGTTTCCTCCCACAGTCCAAAGGCTTGTGGTTTAGGTTGACTGGCTGCTCTAAATTGGCTGTAGGTGTAAGAGTGTGTGAATGTATATCCGTCTTTATGTTGCCCTGTAATTGGTTGGCCTCCTGTCCAGGGCATCAGCTTCCCTATGACCCAAAATGCATTTGGTTTGGAAAATGGATGGACATTTGTTTTCTTGGAATCTCTGCCATTGTAGTCGAGATATTCTTATGAGTTCTTATGTTTGTTTTGGTTCCCAGTGTTTGTTTTCCTATCTTGAATAGAACCCGTACCTACTTCCTACACACAACCACGTTACCCGATTTTCCTAAAATCTCTTACATATTTTCGTTTCGACCACCATGTATCTTCAGTAGCCAATAAGCCTGATCTTTTTTTTATAAAAAAGTTGTGTAATCAACAAAATCAATCATTGTTAAAACAATGCATGACTTTCTTTTTGACATTTTTTAAGACATGCTTAGATGCTTTGTGCAAAAGCTATGGACTTATTTTAGTGGTACTATGATAAATGCAAACCATTCAGGATTCTTAATGAGAGGAATTGGTCTGTGGTGTTGCTGTAAAGACCTGGTCTTTAGCACCGCACACAGGTGGGAAATGGACCACCCCAGTACTAAATAACCATATTTCCCCAACGATAGGCTGCCCTACATTATAGGCCCCATTCTCTTAGCTGCAGAAAATGCTCATTTATGTTTTAAAATTCTAAGATAAGCCGTTATTAAGAGTTGTTAAATTGTTATTAGCCGCCAAATTACTGAAAAGCATCTAACTAAGCTCTATACCAATTGACATTATATCGTATTTGAGAGTGAACAATTAAATTGATTGATTTTGGAACTTACCGATATCATGCTGCAACACAAGAACTACTCTGCAGTTCGAAAGTCTGCAATATCCAGGATGATACCATGTGACAAAAATGTGTTCGAAAGCAGCAAAAATTGAGTTATTTGCCAGTGACAACAATGTTTACGGATCTGATTTTGATGAATTTGAAGAAAGTTAAGCTTTATAATTTTAGCATTTCAGTGTTCAATTTTATATGGACGATTGACATCGCCTGCTGTAAAACCACCCTCCAGACATTCAAAAAAAATTTATAAATCCATCTTTTCCCAGCCAACAATAAACTTTTGTTTTTTTATTAGTGTTAATGGAGTTTTAATGGAAGGGCTGAAAAAGGTGAAGAGTCTGGATGCAGCAGCAGTGATTAAGTCAGAACATCGTCACTGAGCTGATCTTTGTGTTGATTTTCCAACTGTTCATTGCGGCAGTAAACAGTACATCTACATTCAGCTCATAATGTGGGGATGTCGTCTTTTTGTACTGAATTATACTTTTAGTGAATGTGTTCATGTTTTTAGATAGGACGTCCCATTTAATCTGCACCCAACACCAGGTTGTAAAATTGATCCACGGCCTATCGTTGTAACAGACACATACTACTGTACTTAGTAGATCTTTATTGTTATTTTCTCTACTGGTAATGAGTTGTTGTTTTTTAATTTATTTATTAATTTCCTTGCCTACATTTTTTTACATTTCTACTGCATGTTACCCCAAATAAGTATCCAGACATTGCTATATGTAAAAAATCTGAAATTAAATAGTTCAGTGCAAATCAAAGCAATGTATAATAGTTACATAATGAGCTCTTTGCTTTCAAACCCAATAATATCAGCATTATGTAAATATTATATAAATTACTAAAATATAGACAACACATGTTGCATTTACAGTGCTTTGAAAAGTATTCATACCCCTTGAACTCTGACATTTTGTAAAGCTAGAAACTTGAGTGTATTTCATTGGGATTTGATCTGATAGACCAACACAAAGTATCACATAATTGTGAAGTGGATGGAAAATAATAAATGGTGTTTAAAAAATATTTATAATAAAAATCTAAAAATGTGGAAAAGGCCAAAATAACTGAATTAATGAAGCAGAAAAGGAGGATAAGAATTGATGATCAATAGATATGTTTGCAGTGGAGGAAGTGGCGAAGTTATGCAAAGAACGAGGGAGGGAACTCCAGATTATTGGGGCCATAGCAGTTAAAGTCCTACCTCCCAAGGTGGCGAGCAGGATAGATTGCTGGTAAAAGACCTAAGAGAACTGGGAAGAGAACTGAGGAGTTAAGAGCTGGCAGATGTAGAGAGGAGCAATGTTCTGGATGGCTTTGAAGATGAGGAGCAGGATTTGAAATTTGATACGTGGCTGAACTGTGCTTATGTCTGCTGTATGATTAACTCTGGAGAGTGCTTCCCTTGCCAATATGCAATGAGCCAAATGTTTATTTTTTGCTGTGCATTTAAAGTTAGAAGCTACTCTCAGGAGAAACATGCAGCCACTGTTCTATCAAAGGATGTTTTGATGTTTGTAATTTAATGAGGCACAATAGAACTAAGTTAAAGTTTTTACTGAATATTCATGAATACCACACACAGTATTAGTATCTATTGGTCTAGTAGACACTACAGGACAAATAAAGTTTGTCACAGCAAGAAAGTCCTGGGTTCAATCTCAGGAGCCTTTGTGGACAAGCTCTCCTGAGGGTTTCCTGCAGGTTCTCTAGTTTCCTCCCACAAGGTTTTAGGTTTAGGTTGACTGGCTACATTGCCGTCTGTCTGAATGGTTGTCTGTCTCTATGTTGCCCTGTGATGAGTTGGCCGCCTACCCTGTCTTGGCTTGTAGTCAACTGGGATTGGCTCCAGCTTCCCTGCAACCCCAAAATGGAGAGAGTGGATATATAAATGCATTTGGAAACATCAAAACAACTCAAAGACAGGTCAGCAAATATGATAACATGCTGATGTTAGATTATATTAAATGTATGCAAATGGATTAGTATTATGCAAATTGTGTTATGCTAATTAATGGCTACCACCTTTCAGTGCTTGTTAGCATGTTCAGTCAATCGTAAAGTTTAAAATGAGTGTACATGCCAGTGATATTATACAGAAATATGATGTAATTCTTAAACACAGCAACACGGTGGAAAAATAAGACCATTTCAAATGGCCTTATTGGAATATAAAAAACAATGTAAATTGAATATGCATGAGGAATCTAAACATCTGTTTTATATGAGATATTATTAGATATTAGATATCATATTAGATATTACACCTGAATTCCAAATGTCTGACTTCATCGCAAAGAAAGAAGTCACGACAAACACCATATTTCTATTACATGTCTATTTTTTAAAGTGTGAGAAATTTGTATTATATTTGTTCTAAATTTGAAGAGCTTGAGCTTGAACCTGACTGAGGGTTTCCCATCCACAGCCAGCTTTCCTCCAGCAGTCTTTTAAAGACTCCATCAGCTCCACTCTCTCGTACAGAACCCCTGGCCTCTTTCAGAAAAGCTTCTGAAGTCGTTATAACAATAGATTTCAGATAATGTTTTCATCACTCTCCATTACATCACCTCTGACATCAAAGGGTTCTCCAGTTTTCTTTAACTTTTGCTGTGAGCTAGATGTGCCGTTCGACCCTTTCAGAAGGTCCTCCAGCTGAAGGTGGAGGAAAGCGGGAGGCGCTAAGCCTTTAACAGCAAATTTGTCCTTTTTTATCCTCAGAATGTGTCAGTGCTGGGGGGGAAATGTCAGGTGTTTAAGTGAACCGCAGACGCGTGTATGTGACCTTTCAGCATTGGTGATGTTCTTCTGTCTTTCCACATCCATTCACCCACTTATATAATCATCTCATCTATTACCTCCTGCCAGGTGAAGCTTAGCCACTGCCTGTCACTCCGCTCGCCTGGTGGAGAGGTTCATATAAAATCAAAGCAGTTCACCTTGAGGAGAAAGTCTGCTAATATCCTCAGCTGCACAGTAAACCCAGATGTTTCAGTCCGACTCTTTTCTGTAGCACGTCTGAGTTTTGCAGTTGTACACGAGTTGACTTCCCTATTTGAGAGCAAACTGGGAAACATGGCCGACATAAACGTCCCCACCACTTTTTGAAAGTTGGTGCCCACCATTCATTTCAATCTTTTTCTTAGTCCATCAACACTTTTGACACATTTTACCATAATTTGTCATATTGTTTTTTACAGCTTTTTCATTAAAAATCACAGATTTTTACCTTATTTTTTGTTACCTTTGTATTTATAGGACCTTTGTATCTTCTACCTTGTATTTGTAGTATTGTGTATTTTCTTTAACTTGTATTTTTATTACCTTTCTCATGTTCCCATGTCATGTCTGTGATGTGTTCTTGTATGTTCAGGTGTTTCTTTGTCATGTGCTTGTCATGGTTCTCTTGTCATGTGTTCTTGTCTGGTCATGTGGTCTTGTCATGTGGTTGTCTTGTCACTGCCCCTTCTCCAGGTGTCTCTTGTTTAGCTCTGCTTTAAATATCCTTGTGTTTCAGTCCATGTTGTCGTTTGTTGTCACTCTGTGAGTGCTTCATGTGTGTTCAGTGTCCATCTGTAATTAAACTCAGTATTATTTATGCTACAACCTGTCTGCGCCTAATTCCACCAAAACGAAGACCTCACAACCTTTTATATTTATTACCTTTGTATTTTCATTAGTATAAGATGCATGTTATTTTATGTCATTGTCTCCATGTCAAAGTCGTTACATAAGCAATTTCCTTATGGACAATAAAGTTTTTCTGATTCTGATTCTGACTTTTCCAAACCAATCTGACAACTATGATCTATGAATGCTTAGCATGGAGTCCAGCACAGTTTTTAGATTTATTATACAGTGGTCCCTTGCTATAACATGGTTTTTATAATCTCTAGCGCATTGTATCCTGATTGGCTGTCAATCAATCTCCTCCGTGCCCAGGCCATGAACGAGCACTTTTCACGCAGAACCAAGCCACTGGTTTGACAAATTTCAGAAACGCTTTGGGCTTGTCCAGTCTTTTTTTATTTTTTGTATTTTTTTTAAATGAACATATCAATTGCAAAATACAGGGCTCCTCCACTTATGACATGCTTGACTTATGAAAACTCTTGGTTACGATGCTGCCCTGAACCCTGTTTTTTTTCTTTCTTTCTTTTTAATGGTGTGAAAGTGAAAGTGAAAGTGAAAGTACATGTAATAAAACACTCAGGAAAATGAGAAATCGAACACCAGGTGGACTGACAGAGGAATGGCCTTATGGTATTACACACGCTGGTGCTTATTTAAACAAGATCAGGAAACTCAACTTACGACAGGGTTTCGTCCTCAGTTTGCGTCGTAAGTCGAGGACCCGCTGTACAGTGAGAAGGATAAACTAAAAAGCAACAATGAGAAATGTTATCCACAAGGAAAACAGCAAAAGCTGGAGCTGGAGCAAACTGGAATACAGAAGAAGTCCAAAAATTCTACAGGAAGGTCACAATACCGGAAAGACAAGATAGGTAAATAGAATTGAGGCAGGGATTCATGCCAGCTGATTGAAAGGCCAAGGCTAGAGGCTGGAACTGCCTAACCTCAGTGAGTGTGTGGAGCTACCAAACTCTGTTGAACATCAGCTCTCCAGGACCAGAGCTGCCCACCCCTGCGTTAGTATGTAGATCTAAGTGTAGCTAATCTAGAACTTTGATCCTGATCCAAACCTTTGTATTATTTTTCCAATGTAGCTTCCCTTGCTTTTAGACTATCGTACATACGTTCCCTCATCTCTCTGGAGCTGGTTAATGGGTTGATCTTATCATGTTGTAGAGAAGTGGATCTTTCAGAATTTATGAGATAAATGTCAGGAAGTTTGACACCACGCATCGTGCCTGCCTTGCTCTGCAGAAGAGCTACGGATGCAATACAGCAGCTTAGAAAACAATAGCATTGTGTCATTGCATAATTAATGAACTGGTCATTAATGAGATTTGTTTTACAATATTGGAACAAGTTATCTGCGCAGTATGTGTGTGTGTGTGTGTGTATGTCTGTCTGTGCTTCTAAAAACACATCTGAACATACGCGCATCGTCAATTCAAGGCTCATTAAGCGTTTTAATGAAAACATGCCTACGCCTTCTCCTCATTTTTTCAGTGTTAATCACTGTCTGGTACCTGTGTTCAACTGCCTGTGAGTAATTCACAAAACACACTGAGCTCAGTGTACTAATCCTTTCTGCACAAATCAGGCTTTTCTGCATGCGAGTTTTGAATAAACATTTTATGTACTTGATGAAATTCTCATGCATGCATACTTGAGGGAGTTGAAAGGATTGCGCAAAACGTGAGTAGAGAAATGACGTGTGGTTGTTTTCAGTTTTCCTTTGATTTACTGAAGACTGAACAACTCAGAACATTGCTTGTTCATTGTCCAAAGCACTTATCAGGGCCAAATACGGGTACAAAGTTGGGTTCACCCTGTGGGCTACCGATGGGCCATGTAGAGGAGCCAGTCAACCTAAAGAAAAGCCTTTGGACAGTGGCAGGAAACCGGAGAACCTGGAGGAAACCTACACAAACCCGGGACCTACTCACTGTGATACCACAGCTTTGATTATTCTGTGTTGCCAAGACACTTCCTTAAATGACAGCAACAGATGGAGGCACAAGCGTTGAGTATGTCTATCATCAGATAAATGCAGTTTTTTTTTCCCATAATTTTATTTTCCAATTTTTATGAATACAGAACAAATAACAAGCTGAACTAAGGAAAGGAGATAATAAAAAAAAAAAAAAGGAGAGGTACACAAGAGGTTGCCAGTTGCACATGAAGCCCTGAACAAAAATGCAAGATTTGATTGGGGGGTACCACTCATCTTCCCGCTTTCTCGTCCAACAAGGAGAGAAGCAGGTTCCAAGTGACCAAATGTTTTTTCCCCGAATTGGTTCTCAAGATAAATGCAGTTTTAACTCGTGGGATCGTGTGCACATGTGAGATAACATGTCACATAGTAATAAAGGGGAACCCGACTTCCGAAAATTTGTGGTTATGTCATTGGCTTTGCATATTTACTGTCATATACACTGTCGAAATGCAGTTGAACAGCTACTAAATGCATTAAGGTATATATGAACAGCAAGAGAAAAGTGTGTGCTTGCAGGAAAGAGGAGAAAGTAGCTGTTCTCTGATCTGATCATTCACTTCACACTGTTTTTTGCTGTTATTGCTGAGATGTTTAAGTTTAATTCATCGTTAGTGTTGAATAAGAGGCATGTGAATTAGTGTGTGAGATGGGGGGTTAATAGTGCACTGTGCTAAGGAACCGTCAGTGTGGTTTTGCGACAAGTTGGTTTCAAAGAAATGTCTGCCAACCCTGCGTCTCGCCAAGTTTAGGGTTTGACTGTTAAAATTGGAACAGGAAAGAACATCATGGCTGTTCCATATTTTTATGGGCAGTCATGGCCTACTGGTTAAGATGTTGCCCTTGAGATCTGAAGGTTGCAGCTTCCAGCCCAAGCACCACTGAGGTAGAGCATATTCTTCTTCTTTCCATTGCTGCTGTAAAGAGTCTCCACAGCGAAACCAGATTTCTTCTTGACCTCAGCATCTTCCTCTATCACATCAACCACCTGCACGTCCTCTCACCACATCAATAAACCTTCTCTTTGACTTTTCTGTGCACGTCTACATAACGCAGCTGTAGTCACAGTCTCAGAGAGAGGTGGAGGTGAGCTCTATATCAGCTCTACATAACACAGCT
>JBBIGC010000104.1:40476927-40496614 GCA_037576955.1 Lepidarchus adonis | reverse complement strand
GGGTCACAATTTAAAACACGTGTAAACAGAAGGTCAAAAAAATTGGATATAGGCAGCAAATCAGAACTGAGCATCAATACCTGCAGTGTAAATGAGGCCAAAGTGAATAATCGTCCATTCTGTCCAATGGGAACCAAGCCAGAAGTGTGACATGGAGTGGGAATGTAGTTTGTGCACACTAGTCTGTGCACGTTAAAAACAGAGCGCCTTGTCTGTGTTACTGTGCCACCACTGTTAAACTGCCTGAGTTTGTTTCTCAGAGCAACAGAACTCAGATCTACTCTGCTCCTGCTGCTCCTGCTGCTCCTCCTCCTAGTTAGTGTGCCTGTACTCAGTTAAGAACTGACTGTTTCTGAAGAGCTGCTGCAGCCAAATATATAACGAACCAGCAGGTGACGTCATAATGGCTGAGCGAGAACTCGTAGGCGTGGCGTAATTGTGCATTATGTCCAATGGGAGCCGAGCCAGGCACGTGGCATAGAGTGGGCGGAACAACGTCCAGTGGGCGGGGCTCTCTCTCATGCGCGCGGTGTTGCGATGCTGTTGGAGTTTGGAGAAAGGAGCGCGCGCGCGTAGATAGATAGGTAGATATTCGAGCACAAACACAGGAACACACTTCCCTCGCACGTGCGCACAGAGTGAGTGTAACTGTCGCTGTTGTGCAGAGAGGAGAGATGGTCGCTCTCCGCTCTCACAGCTGTTAACAGATTCTTCCAAAACGACCAGTTATTTAAATATTTAATACAAACACGTGCGTGGGAACATCACTCTGTTCTTGCTGAGTGAACTCATTACCCATTTCCACGAAGTAACATGAGTTACAACAACTTCAACTTGAGGAAAATACCTGAAAACTCATCATAAGTTTAATTTATTGCATAAAATGTGTCAGTTTCTGCATTTTTAACACGCACGCGATTTAATTAATATCACGATCACATGACACATAAGACACTTCTGAAAACACACACACTATATATAATATAGTGATATTAATATTAAAGAAATTATATGTTAAATACAATATTGTTTTTAGACTGTTACTGAGCAAACACATTTATTATTATTATTAATAATAATAATAATAATATAAATAATAATGTTTTGTTGTTATTATTAATTATTATTATTTTTTATTATTAATATTAATATTATTATTTGCTGTTATTGTATTACTACTATGTAATTATAATTCTAATAATATATTATTATTATTATCATCTTTTAAAATTATTATTGTTGTTGTTATTATTAATGATACCACTGCATCTGTCACACATGCACATCCCTGCACACACACATACACACACAAACACACACACAGCTTATTTAATATAAACAATCATTATTATTATTATAAAAACGAAATTATATGTTAAATATAATATTGTTTATGGATTGGTACAGAGCAAACACATTTATTTGACCTAAACAACTAGACAACAAGAGTGTCTCAGTAATACCAATAGAACAGATGTGGGAGATGAGCACCTCATGATTAACCTTGACTAAAGCTCCATTTAGGTCAAGAACAGGAATCCTAAGAGCCGCTATCAGCAGTCTGAATACGAACAGCACACAGAACTGTTTCTGTAGTATCTGAAGACACATTGAAAAGGCTTGTAGGGTTTCACTCTTTCATCCTCCCAACCTTAAACTCCCATCAAAAGCTGCTCCCAAACCTCCCGAACCCATTCAAAGAGACTTATATTCACACAAGCAGCTACAAACACATGCCTCAGTTGCCGTGAACATATTTTTCTCTTACACATCTAAAATGACAAAAGGACAGCTTTTAGAAGAGAATACATAAAAATCACTGTGCAAAAAAATTTAAAAGACAATGAGTAAAACAGTTAAAGATTAAACAGTACTTGAGAAAAAAACAAGACTTCTACCAATCAGATTTAAATACATTTTGAGAGAACTGGAGAATATAAAGCTCCAGATTTCCTTCAGATTTGAAAAATCCACAGGTGTTTCTGTCTAGCTGTCCACTGTGAAAAGACTCAACACCATAAAAGGACATATTTTTTCCCATTATTGAGAAAAGCTAAAAAGGGCCAAAAATGGATGACGATACATGGATATCCGAGATGCAGCATAAGGTTTTATGGGCTAATTAGTGTACATGTGTAATTGATATTGAAAAATGTAGGTTCCAAAATGTTGCTGCTAAAATTTGAACAAAAACCAAGCGAGAAAAATTACTCCAGTCCTCAAATCCTCAATGATCTCCAGTCCAATCCAGAACTGAGTTCAAAGTCCTACTCACTGTGTAAAAGATAGTTAATGGTTCGGGCCCTTTATGATGTTTGAAGAAGATCCACATGGAAGGTCTTTTGATCAGCAGGAGCTGTTTAGTTCGTGGAGCCCAGAGCTGAAACTAAACAGGGTGAAATGGTTTTCCAGCTCCGCATTCAGATCAGACCTGTTGGTAGTTTTAAAAAGATTCTTCTTTTAATTCTTATATTAATTTTCTACAGCCTTCAGTTAAACAGAAGCTCTGAATGTTTCTTTTATATTTTATCTTTATTTATTTGGCACTTTTATCTGTCTTGTAAATCTTACTTTTATTTCTTATAACATTTCTCTTCTTTTTATGCTTATTTATTTCTGTACAGCACCTTTGTGAATGATAATGTGCTATAGGACTAAACTTGCCTTTTCTTCTATTTTATACCTCTTTTTATACTTAGGACGAGCCGTTAAAGATCAGTATGGAGATAGACAGCTCATCTAAAGACAACCGGCCGGTCGCATCGACTCCTGTACCAGGATCACCATGGTAACCAACCTCCTTAATAACCCATTCTGTTATGTCCTCATTTGATTGACAGAACACTTCAGCAGAATCCACACCAACATCTACCCATTCTTTCTTACACCACCCTGAGTTGTGAATACTGATCATTAATGGATGAATGCAAAGTTATATCATAACCTGAGCTTTTCTCTATGGCGCTTTGTTGGCATTACTCACCTAAACAGAGCCAGTGCAGGAGGCAAAGCTCCAGGCCGTAGCTCCTTGAATGCATTCCCATCTCATTCCTGCACCAGAACAATGCTGTTGTTATGCAAGCCCGCCATCTTCCCCTGGCAGAGCAACACTAATGCTGCTTCTCTCTTCCTCCACACTGTTTCTTTGTGTGGTTTATCTCTGTCAGAGCTGAATTCACTCGAAAAGCCTTTACAATAAACATGTCGTGGATGACAGTGGCTCAGAGAGACTCTCGCTAGAGCTGCAGTGTGTTTATCTAGTTCCTCCATTGCTCATATAGCACAAAGCCTCAAGGCAATTTAGGGTGCAGAACATGTTTGGTTCGTGATCCAGCTCCTTATGCTGCCACTTCACAGGAGCGTTTTATACGGCAAGATGACCGAGGGGCGAAAACTTGAGTTCTCTTAACAAAGTTACGAAAGGAAAAAACGGGTACTGGGCTGGTATCCACCATCTGTTTGCAATATGAATAACAGCATATAAAAAAGTCAGTGCAGCACTGAAAGATGGTTTAATATCTGTCTCTGTTCCAAATGCTGCTCTGATCTGATGATGTGAGTCAAAATGAAATGTCAGAATTTGTTTGTCGTGCTTGGCTTGAAGTCATATCAAATTACTTTGTGGGTTTCCAAGGAATGCATGATTCCTCCATTGGCCAAGCAACGCCTGAACTGAAATAGAGGCATTTGGGGATGAAAATGGCATAAATATGCATTATGTTTACATGAGATGGAAAAGTTCTTCCCTCATTGTTTTGTTCAGTTCCCACCATCAGACTGAGTCCAGCAAATCAGTGCTTCTTCAGAGGGTCTTTAGAAATGTAGATAAATTACTCGTCACATTTTTTGGCCCAAGTCTGATCCAAGTAATTTATCATTCTGAGTATCTGCTGATTCCAAATGCGGATCTGATATTTTTATTGCCATAGAGAACAGTTTCATAGCGCCCTCTTCCTTTAATTTTTGCATTGTCTCTGAAAAATTATGTTGATCCGTGCCCAGCATGTCCTCGTCTGCCTTTTTTCTTTATCTTTTCTACTTTTTTTAGCCGATTTGGGAATGAAATTGATCTTAAATTCCATGCATAATTGTCTTAAAATCTCTGCAGAGAAACCCTGGTATTATCTCTCCATTTAAAACGTGTCCTCCAGTGTGTGTTGCTTCAGTGCAGTGCTGCTGAGTTACCTGACTGGCTGTATTCCACTGAGTGTTAATTTTTTTAGGTCGTATTAAATCCAACTGTGTAACTACCACCTCACAAAATGCTCACATTACAAAAAGTACAAGTTGTCCTTGAACTGCTTTCATTTTCCATATATTTCAACACTAATGATATTTTACCTGTGCGCAGCCACAAAGCTTATATTTACAGCATTAAAATGACCTGTTTCTAGCCCTAACCCGATCTTTGGGATCGGATCAGAACATCTCTAGTAATTACTGTGCTTTGGCTATTAATACGCAAGATAAGACAATACGGGTAGGAATAATTTTTCAGATTTTTGTATAAATTGCATGTGTAACATTTCTTCTGTAACAAATTTTAATTCCCATTAAATGGCATTATAAAAATTAACAAAAGCTATTACTGAAGATTTAATTGGCCTGTTGCCTAGGATTTCAGCTTAACGTTTATTAAACCTAAATTTATTTTAGATTTATTTAAACCTAATTTTAACTCGAACGTCCATCTTCCAGTTTGTCCCATGCAGGAGTCAATAGGTGTTTGTATATGCACATCAGCTTCCGCCCTCTCTGAGCAGGTGTGTGTATTCATGTGTGAAAGTGTGTGTGCCTATTTCTTTGTGTTTGCAGGTGTGTGGTTTGGACAGGAGATGACAGAGTGTTCTTCTTCAACCCCACCATGCAGCTGTCTGTGTGGGAGAAGCCAGTGGACCTAAAAGACAGAGGAGACCTCAACAAAATCATAGAAGATCCTCCACATAAACGCAAGAAAGACTCACTGGGTAAAGTTGCATGTTTCAATACTGTTGCCATTATAACTGATGAATTCCTTCAGAAATCAGGTATATGCTGTATTTTATGCAGATTTTTTCCTCAGTGTGTTGCTAGTGTACAGGGGGTCTTCGGATTATTATGTAACCCGAGTTTTGTCATAAGTAGAAACTCAATTACATAAGCGCCTACATGTCTCAATATGTGGACTAACCATCTGGTCTTCATTTGCACATTTGTTTACATTTGTTTTTATTTGTTTATTTGCAATATATAGGTTTGGTAGGGTTTTGTTAAAGTTTTATATTTCTTATATTTCTTTATTTCTCTATTGTGCACTATTTATTTTGCTCTTAAATTGCTTTTAAATTGTTTTTAATTTGTGTTTATGTATCTGGGGGTCATGGGTGGTCACAAAAAGCATTTCACTACACATCATACTGTGTATAACTGTGTGACAAATAAAATTTTAATTAATTTATTCTTATGGTAAATAACAGTTCCTGAACTTTAAGTTCTTCTGTGGTAAATACAAAAATGTATGTACAGGTAGGCATGCAATTCCAAAACAAGAATGCTCAGAGAACGCTCAGAGAACGCTCAGAGAACGCTCAGCTCTTCGAGCCAGCAACAAGAATCTCGTGTGCACTTTAAACTCTCGACTTTTTCTCATCTCTCTATATCTCTCGCTCTCTCTCTCACTGCTAGTCGCAAGAACAAACTGCATGCAGCTTAGTGTCCCTCTCATGGTCCAATATTACCGTAAAGCATTTAGTAGGCGTTTAACTGCATTCTGCATACTGGATATGACAGTAAATACATGCGTCGTAACCCGAGGACTCCTTGTATTATACTGCACATACTATAAAATATCACATAAAATAAAATACACAATTCAATTGTCAAATCCAAGGACGAATTAGCTTGCTATCTTAGAGAAAGGGGTACAATCGTCCTCGTCTGCCTGTTTTACAAGCTTTGCCATATGAGATCAATCAATGCAATGGGCTAAGTTGAAGTTTTTGCTGTCTTAAGGAGATCTCTCCATTTAAAAGTGTCCTCCAGGGTGTGTTGCTTCAGTGCAGTGCTGCTGTATTCCACTGTTATTTTTTCTTAGGTCGTATTAAATCCAACTGTGTAACTACCACCTCACAAAATGCTCACATTATAAAAAGTACAAGCAGTCACTAAACTGCTTTCATTTTCCAATTTAAAATATTTCAACACTGCTGACATATTAACTGTGTTCAGCCACAAAGCTTTCTATTTGCATGCAGCTCAGTTCGGTGTCTTTGTCATGGTCCAATATATTACTGTAAAGCATTTATTAGGAGTTTAACTGCATTCTTCTACTGTATATAACTGTAAATACGTGCGTCGTAACCCAACGACTCCTTTTATTATACTATACATACTGTTGCATATAATAAAATACCCAATTCAAGTGTCAAATGTGTCCATCCAAGGACAAATCAGCCTGCTATCCTACCATGGGCTGGAATTCTGCAGTTCAGTTATCGATGTGATGAACCAGAACTGTCAATGTAATCCCTGCATAATCATAATGATGCTTGCGCAAAAGGATAATCCTTTAAACAATTGACCTGGTGTTCTTGTAGATTAGTTAATAACGGCTAATCTGATGTGACTCCATCTGCAAATATTGAATTAGCCTGGATCCCGTCTGGAACATATTACCCAGCTGACTAGATTCCCCTGAAGCTTCTTCATCTTCATTGATTTTGCCTTATTGCAGTCGTTCGACATTTAACTATTGATTTCTGAGCTTCAAAGTTCAATTAAAACAGGTATACTGTCGTTTTTTATAGATTCATAGGGCAAATAAATTCATGATTTTTGCATCACCTCTCTTGACATTCATTTATTATTAAAATGGTTAAATGTATCAATTTATTAACATTATTTTTTTATTTCAGTACTATTTATTATGTCACTGAGGTTGTTGGTCTGATGCAGTAAATCATTCATTATTATTTTTAATTCTTTAAGATATGAAAACAATAAATGTCAAATACCTAGCAGGACACATGTGTTAGGTTTGTGATTTATTCTGCTTTCTGCATCAGATGGCTCAAATTCTCCATCAGCTGATGATGAGGACGAGGAAGATGACGACGATGATGGTGATGATGAAGAAGACCACATTTCAAAATCCAAACGTAACAAGTATGTCTCCTGTTACCCAGTGAAGTCTTAACAAATTAAAGGGTCAAATGTCTAATGCAAGTGTATTGGTTCCAGTTGCTTTTTCAAAGGAAAGAAGAACCAAAAAATCTGAATAATATAATATTTGATTTTGCACTTCCTGTATCCTGATTTTTTTTCTAAACCCATTTCCAATGTAAAAATATCTAGTGAGTATTTATATGCTGGTGCACAGTTCCAAGAAGGTCAAAGAGGTCTAATTTGCATAATTAATTAATTAAAGAGGCTTATGCTCAATGTTAATTTTCCCAAAGCAGAGTCAAAACCAGATCCCAGGGAGAAAGTGTTTTCAATAAGCATAAAAAAAAAATGATTGTTTGAAGCTTACATTTGGACTAACCATCTGTTAAACTGCAAACAGTGTCTTCAAATCCCCAGTGGTGAATTTACATTTGCTCAGTTGAATTAACACCTAAATCCAACTGGATGCAAATGTAAAAGTTAATTTAGCACTAGGGTTTGCTGTTTGCACTGAGGCAGGAGATGCTCTGATATGAGTCAGATATGTCTTACTGAAAATCACATCAATTATAGCACATAAAAAGATTAATTTCTCTCTCTCTCTGTTCATGTGGGTTTCCTCCAATTCAATTCATGTCACGGAGGACTGCATTGCAAAATTAATAACTAAATACACAAAATTGAGAACATATGTTAACAGAGAACATAAGATATTACCATAAAATAATATATTTTGACAGGTTACCCTAATATCAGATTATCTCGGACACTCTTCGCTCTGTATTATTTTTTAATTAAAAAAAAATTCCTTTTAGTCCCACAAGTGGGAAATTTATTCTGTTCTTTTCACCCATCACACGTGGTACTATCTTATGCCCTCTGTTAACAGTAGTACCATAAAACATATTTTTAGTAGATTAGAGTGAAAGAGAGATAGGATAGATAGACAGACAGACAGAGATAAGAAAAGCCAGTAAACGTTGCATTAATAATGTGCAGTGTGCATTTTTGCATTATGTGGCTGAGACAAAAACACAAATGTTGATTGTGCATTTTTGTGAGCATTTCTGATGAACTTTTTATTTTTTTTTATGTGGATATTGTAAAAAAAAGTTGAAGCATACTGCTGAACTACCGTGACTCAAATATTGCATCCCTAATTTTTATACTAATGCATGAGGCAGAAATGTGGAATGGTTACTGGAAACACTCACTGTTTAATTGAACAGTTTTTTTTTTTCTCTTTGGGTTCCCATGAAGACTGGAGGAGCCAATGGATTGTGTTGCTGCAGGTGATGAGAGTGGTGCAGAAAGGTGCAGGACACCGACTCAGATGGTTCTACCACTCGAGCTACGGATCACACACTTCAGAGATATGCTCTTGGAGAGAGGGGTGAGCAGCCTAAACGCTCTAATTGTGCACAGTCAGCACAGCAACAGAGTCCAGTTTGATTCAGCAGCTACAGGAGCTTTTCCAGCTGCTCAGTGTTGGTTTTACAGGGTTTCTGTGGAGTCTTGACGTTTTACAAAAGTCTAAAATTATCAGATTTGAATTTAAGGCCTTAAACTGTCTAAAAAATGTCTGGGTTCTAGTTCTTTCTTACAGCGGTACAGTTGTAGCAGCTGTAATACGACTAAAACCGAGACCAAGGTGGGACCGATATAAACTGCAACCTGCTGAGAATTTCGCCAATGATTAAAGATGGTTTGTGAAGTAATGCAGGTTTTCTAAGGTCCAGTTATTTGACATTATGTCTAAGTGCAAAGCGTTTTCTGATAAAAAACAGTTAAAAACTCGTCTTGTCTTGGGTAGAGGACTCACCACCCTTCAATGGGGCAGCTGGCTTATAAAGGGTCATGACCAGGTGTGGCCCATGCCAGCTAATTGGGGTTGTTTTCATGTTAAAATACTGCCCTGTGGCCCAGTTACCGAAGGGAGCGGATCATGCTCTGCTTCACAGTACTTGTTGGTATTCATGGTTCCCTCAATGAACTATAGCACATCAGTGCAAGCAGCACTCATGCAGCCCCAAACCATGACACTCCCACCACCATGCTTGACTGTAAACAAGACACACTGCACTTTTGTGCAAGATGTTAAAGTTTTGTGAGGAAACAGAAACACATACAATCACATTTAAAATTGTTTTCCCCTGAATTGGTCTAAACGCAATGTATTTGCTCTTCAACATATCTTTTTTTTCACAAAATGTACAACCACAACATCATTTAAAAACATTGACACATTAAAAAAGGACACACATTAGGGGAAGAAATGAGGAAATAAATGTGAATAATTTAAAAGTAATTCTAGGAATCTTTTTTTTCTTTTATATCTTTTTTACCAATGTGGACATGAAATTGATTTTAAATTTCATGCATAATGGTCGTACATCTCTGCAGAGAAACCCTGGTATTAGTGCTAAAGTCAAGGTCCTAGACATTGTTCTTCTGAGACTTAAACCTGTTTTCAGAGTCATCACTCAATTCTAATAATCCCCCTGAGTTGAAACGGATGCTTTTATCTAATTCTTCTCACCTCGCAGTTTCTTTGACCTTCTTACCCTGCAGTATATTTGACCTATATGCAATATTTTGCTTGTGTGTGTGTTTTTTCTATTGTCAGGTGTCTGCTTTCTCTACATGGGAGAAGGAATTACACAAAATTGTATTTGATCCACGTTACCTTCTGCTGGGTCCAGAAGAGCGTAAACAGGTAGAACCCTCCCTGAGCTCTTTCCCTCACCTTGGCCTTTGTAAACCAAGCCTCAGCATCTCTAAACACGGCTCAACCTCAATTCCACACCTGCAGGCTTGCAGAGATGCTGTTCTGTGACCTTGCTCCTGAACCTGCATGTTCCTTTGAGTGATCCAGCTTCTGTCTCCTTGCTTCTCCGCAGATTTTTGATCAGTTCGTCAAAGCCAGGATAAAAGAAGAGCATAAGGAGAGAAAAAGCAAAATGCTACATGCCAAGGAGGAGTTCAGGAAACTGCTTGAAGAGGCAAAAATCACATCCAGGTTCGTTCTCAGTGTAGGATGCTTTGTACAGGAACATCTCACCAAGTTCTTATCATCATGCCTCACTTGTTATATTAATGATATTGCTCACGGAAAAGCACACCGGCTTCACACGCATGACCCGAGACTTATTTATTCAGATATCGAGTTAATAATTGATGTGATCTGTGGTGCAGGTCTAAGTTTCTTTGAGTTTGTGTGTTTGATGATAACCTTGTTTCCTTTGCCAGTTCCCTAAGGAGTCAATTCAAACAGTGATGAAAGTAGTGCAGCCACTGCTGGGATTAGGACTCTGTTTGAAGTTTGCCTTTTTACATGCCGAACAAACTTCCTGCTCCTAGTGTTTCGTTCATTGTCTTGACACATTTACATTTACAGCCCATATCCTGTCCAAATGAAACATATACAGTGGTGCTTGAAAGTCTGTGAACACTTGTTTTTATATGAATGTGGTTTAAAACATCTGATTTTCAAACAAATCCTAACATTAGATAAGTTCTTAGATTGTTTTTTAATTATTAAAAAATAAAAAAATAAATACATGACCAAATATATAATTTTTTACTTTGTGTGTTTAACTAGGTTTTCTACATCTTGTTTGAAAATAGAGAAAAATTGAGAGAGAGAGAGAGAGAGAGAGAGAAAGAGAGAGAGAGAATCGTTTTTTAATTATTTAAAAAATAATAATAATAAATACATGACCAAATATATAATTTTTTGCATTGTGTGTTTAACTAGGTTTTCTACATCTTGTTTGAAAATATGATTTTCTTTTAAGTCACATTCAAATAAAATATCAGGGCTGAAATTAATGATATCAAAGTTAAAATAATAAATCATATAATATCAAAACACAATCTCGAGATACATATAAAAAATCAAAAAAAAAAAAAAAAAGCCATTAACGCATTGTATTTCTCCCTGCGACTCCTCCGGAATTCATATTGAGACTTGACTGTACACCACATCTCTTCACCTTTACGATGTTAGTCAGTGAGTAATGGAAAAAGGCTCTTAAAAAGGACATTTCAGTTCAGAACTTTATCAGATGTTCACTGTACTAAACTAAGGGTGTGTATAGTTATTATCAGGCTGAGTTTAGTTCATCCAGCCTAAGATCTCACACACAGGCCGAGCTCACATTCAGCAGCCGAAGCCTGAGCTCTGACAACGTACGACCGACTCCACCAGAACCAAACAATGGATCAATCAGCCTCCAACACATGAACGGCAGGAGCCACAACTCCAGCCAATCAGCATTGAGGAACGTGGGAACCTGCACCACATCATTCACTTCCTTTTGAGTTCCCCTCCAGATCCACTGTGGTCTCCAGGATTCAACAGCTCTATGAAGAAACTAGCTAAGGGTGGAGCTCACAGCAAAGGGTGGAGATTATTGGACATCACTAGGCCTCACAGCCGTAAACTCCCTCACAGTTTCCTCCTGTCCCGAGTGTTCTTATCACTACATTTAGTATAAAACATTAGATATCCACCTCTCATTTCACCTAAAACTTCTTATTTAGCAGAAAATAAAATACATTTGCAATTAGATTTTTTTTTTAAATCAACTGACAGCCTTAAAAAATGCATTTAAAGAGTTCGCAAACTTTCAAGCACCATTGTATTAGGATGAATATGAATTAATTGACACAAGGAAAAAAAATTATAATTGTTAAGGTTCCCAACCCAATATACATGATCAAAAAGCAAACCAGCAGAGCAGGGCAGAGTGAAAATGAAGCATTTCTCTGTTCTTTCTATGGGACACACTCAAAATGTAATAAATGTGAGCAAGCAGAGAACAAAATGTGAGTTATCTGTAGAGGTATCTTACAAAACCATATCTGACATTAACATTTAATTTCGGAAGCCTGTAGCTACTCCCACGAACCGCACAGGCCCAGCTACTAATTGTACTTTTCTGTGAGGATCGTGGTTTAAAAGATGCAGTGAAGTAGGGGAGCCTTCAATAAGATCACAACCAAGGAAAAAAGGCCAGAATCGGTTACAAAGATATAGCAGCGGTGATAAATTAGTCATTTTCTTTCCCATTCTACAAAGGCGCCATCAAATCAGAATTTCAGAAATAACAACCTTGAAAGTCAGTTCCACAGGAATCCAGCAGTGAAAATTTAAATAGTGATGTGACTCTCTGTACAACCTTGAGACCCTCTATTTTCTGAACCCGGTTTATCTATTTCGGGTCATGGGGAAGCTGGAGCCAATCCCAGTAGGCCAGGGCAGGGTTCATCCTGGACAGGAGGCCAACACAGAGACAGAACACCATTCAAAACTCACACCTATGGGAC
The DNA here is from genome assembly GCA_037576955.1 of Lepidarchus adonis. Classification (NCBI taxonomy): domain Eukaryota; kingdom Metazoa; phylum Chordata; class Actinopteri; order Characiformes; family Lepidarchidae; genus Lepidarchus; species Lepidarchus adonis. Next base: position 40,484,140 of record JBBIGC010000104.1, on the reverse strand, counting down.
ATTTGGAGTCGCCAGTCAACCTCAACCTCAAACTCCACACAGAAAGGCACCTGCGGTTTGAACGCAGGGTGTTCTTTCTGTAAGGCGACAGTGAGTGCTAACCACTGCACCATTTTAAAGAAGCTCTGCTAACAGTAACACTTTAAATTCACACTTCCAATTTACACTGTAATTTAATGCAAAACTGCCTTCCAAACCAAAAATATCTGGACGACTTTAAGGAGCACCCATTGCTGACAGCCGGTATGATCATAATAGAAAATATCCATCATTAGAATAGAAAGCCTTCTGTGAGCCTAAGGCAACTATATTTCTATAGCACATTATCATATGCAGGTGCCTAACAGAGAAAAAGAGCATGAAGAAAAAAAAGTTATAAAATTATGAATAAAATAAAGCTACAAAAATAAAAGATGTGAAATCAGACAATAGACAGTAAACATAAATTGCACAGTAAAACTTTAAGTAAAGAGAGAGAGAGAGAGAGAGAGAGAGAGAGTTCCATCAAGGGGCAGCATAATGACTAAAGGTAATTTCACCCTGTTTAGTTACAGCTTTGGGTTCCACTTCCTGGTTGATATTCTTCAGACATTGTAGAGAGATATTTGGGGCCCAAACTATTCAGTAATGCAGGGAGTCCTTCAGTTGCGTCGCACTCGACATGCTACGATTCACTAGCTCCATTAAATTAGACTGCGACGCCTGCACTCCAGGTTGTGGAATTTGGCATGTTTCATTAGGAGCAATGCATTGTGGACTATGTAGTGTCTGGTGCAGGAAAAGAGGTGGACAGAGAGGTGCATTCTGGAAGTAGTGGCGAGAGTAGAATGCAGTTGAACACCTACTCAATGCTTTACGGTAATATAAGGAGGTGTTAGCTATATGTGCAAGTTCCGACTTAGAGGAACAGAACCTCTAAGTACCTCAAGGAACTCAGTTCTGTATCTGATTGGAAGCAGGTGTAGGAACTTGAGGTCTACAGTATTAAGATCCCAATTGTGAGTGTTGGCTTGAGAGGTTTGTAGCCCTTGTGTTGGCCTGTAGATCAGTGGAGCTGCATTATCTGGACTGTGTTCCAGAACTAATCATTCAACATGAAGTGAAAGTGAACCTGTCTTTGATTTCATTGGATGGCTAAGTGCCTACACAATTTTGGCTATTCAGTGTAGGTAAACCTAACAATTTCTGCAAGATATAGGACAGGATTTAGACAGGAAGTAGGCGTGAGGGTGTGCACATTATACACATATTTGAATATACAATTGCAAAATGCTGCAGCTCGGTTTTGGGGTGTTGGCATCTTCATATAGCCTAGGCCATCTTTATGTAGAGCAACTATCCTTTTTTTCAGATCTTCAGAGAGTTCTTTGCCATGAGGCGCCATGTTGAACTACCAGTGATCAGTAGGAGAGAGTTAACACCCGAGACATTGTAACACTACTGAGTCAGGGAGGGAAAATGTTTAATTTGGACATTTTGTTGCCAGCGGTTTAGACATTAATGACTGTGTTGAGGTATTTTGAGGGTACAGCAAATTTACACTTTTATACAATCTGTACACCGACTGCTTTGCATTGTATCAAACTATTATATTCTCAGCGTTATTTATAAAAATGTGAGGGGTGTATTCACTTGTGAGATACTGAAAGTTTAAGGGGGAAAAACACATTTGTAGACATCAAAGAAACTTTGCTTTTAGCCTCTTGTTCCAACTTTGAGAAAACTCTACATGCTTTGCAGGGAGAATCTGTTCTATGTGTGGCTAGAACCTGGTGCAAAAGGCTTAGTCTTGGCCTTACTCTTCAAACGCACAAACATGACAAAGCATGACTTTCGAGTCAGCTCTGCACACAGTCAGTTAAGCCTCCAATTGGACACAGAGGCCAAAGACTGGCAGAGAAAGTGAAGCCAGAGTTGCTGGTGTGTCAGATTGCTGGTGGAAGCTTTGTAGTCATTTCCTTCAGTCCTGAGAATGAAGACAGAGCTGAACTCATCTTTTCAAGGCATCATCCTCCCCCCTCCCCCCCAACTGTCACTGAAACCGTGTTCATATAGAACCATGAAATCAACAATAACCAAACCTGCATTAAAGAACAACAATGGCACTGAGTGTCAGGTATTGATGCACAATGGTGTATCTTCAGGCTTGTGAAATAGAAAATTGCAGTCTGTAACAACCTGTGTGATTTATTCACCCTATTTCTCTTGTAGGGCAACTTTCAAAGAGTTCTCCGAGAAGTACAGCAGGGACCCACGCTTCAAGCAGGTTCCAAAGCAAAAGGACCAGGAACTCTTTTTCTCCCAGTTTGTCGGCGGGCTGAAGAAGCGTGATAAAGAAAATCGAATGAGATTGAGAAAGATGAGATGAAGACTCTCTAAGCTGTAAATAAACTTTTTTTTTTGCAGAATACTGTTACAGGATCATCTTACAGTACGTCCTGTATTTACACTGCAAACCAACCAGTGCATCTGTAAACTGGTAACAAAATAAGTCCAGTACCTGTTTCCAATTTATATGAAAATATATGAACTAACGATTATAAAAAAGAATCAGAGGCAGTCTGGTTTGACTTTGGAGGTTCAAGTCTTGAGACGGAACCTGTTTCATATTGAAGCTCGTACTTTTCAGTGTTGCAAGATGTCACAATAACGAAGTGTAATTTCGGTTAATATGTAAACTGTATTGTTTGAAGCCATTGACCTGAGCACACAGGTAGAAACAGATTTTTAATGGTTGTAAATATATGTTGGTAACCAGGCGCCGTAATGAAACTTATTTTGTGGAGGTGTGGAGAATGTTCCAGAAAGATATAAGTTTCTCCACAGAATCTGTGAGAACTTCTGAGTTGTTGTACTTTTGGTGGATTTTTCAAATGTTGTCCAAAATGTTCACTGTGGGTTAAATTTGTAATGGTATTGTAAGGTTATGGTGTTAAGTTCGACATATAATTTGTATTCAAACTCTGACTTATAGCCAGAACATTCCAGTAAACATCTAAAAAATACTGCTCTGAAGAAAGGACTGTTCAGTTGCTTGGTATAATTTCATTGCCAATTAATTTAATTTAATAATTAATTTGAATAATTCAAGTTTTTCCATTCTGTACCTTATCGTCCACAGTGCCGTACTGTTACCATGTAACAACTGAGTGTATTTATGCTGAGTTGACTTATGGTAATTGACCTTTACATGCTTTAGCCAGAAGTCATTGCACATTTATTTTGGTTGAGTAACAATTTGCTTTTTGTTTAAATAAACTTACATTGTAATGTAAATATGTTCGCTAACATTAAACGATAAATGAAACATTTTGATGGTGATTAACATCCTTTTCAGCTGTCATCCCTTTTATTTAGTGTGATCCTAATTTGGAAAAATATATATGTTGTTGAGAATTGTTTTACAGCTTTCAAAGAAAACAACAACAGCTTTTATAATTCACACATACAAAGAGAGATTTTTATCATAAGCAGCCATCAACATAAAGATGAGAGACTTTATTTACTTTATTTTTCATCAACCTGATTTTTTTGCTTTTACTGCATATTTGTATATTTTGATACAAACATTTTCAGTTTTAGGGCCAGTATCATGGAAAATCTAATTTTACTTGCTGTTTTGAAATAAAAGTTTGATGTACTTTGAAAATATTGTTTCAAAAGTTTCTAAATATACATGCCTAGTTAATATTTGAAATTTGTCAGTGGATTTCCTCAGATGAACTGTTCAGTTCAGATTAACTTGTGGGTTAAAGTTATTACAACCACCACCATGCTTCATAGTTATGGTTCTAATTAGGGGTGGGCCACAATATCAATATTGCGATATATTGTATATTTAAATGACAACATTTGCCACCAAGCTAACTCAACGACGTCTCTACCTTTTCTTTCCTCTGGGTGGCGCTGCCCGATTGAGTGCAGGAGATTTCTGTGAGCGCTAAAGAAGATGTTTCAACAGCGTGTGTTATGCTATTAACTTTGAAACTGCAACAGTTAGATGCAAAAAAAGCTCAGCTGAGACGCCCCATCCCCATTTAAATCTAAAGTCTGAGTTTGGCTTGTCGAACAGTGGAACAGAATGTGGATTATTTTGTGACCGCCGTATCTCTTTGCGTTTCTTTCCTGCATTTCGTATGGGTTGGGTGACCGTACCTGCGACCGGTCAGCATGAGTAAACATTCCCCCGTCACAGGCACATGAGTCAATGCACTTTCACCTTGTACCCCCATGTTTTAAAATAATTTATTCCCTAAAAGGTATATAACAGCTTAAAACAAACTACTAATTTCTGAAAACAGTTATATGAGTGTAACCCACGTAGTTACACTTTTCTGCCGCGATATTTGAAGGCTCTTGAGGGATATTAAACGGCTCTTATATGTGCAGTATTATGTGTGAGTTCTACATGAAGATATGTTTATGCAATATAGAGAAAATCTGCACATGCTGAGAGAATGTATTACCGTGTATATAGCACGGTATAGACATGGTTAAAACTAGCGCACTGTAGCAGGAGGCATTTTTAATGGGGAGCAATGCACTGTGTAGTGTTCGTTTCTTCATCGTGTTGTTAGCACAATGCTAATGCTACTTGTCAAGTGGCAAAGGGGAACAGAAATAAAGCTCTGAAGCTGAAGTAGTGGTTTCTCTGCGCTTCCAACTGCAGTCGCAAAGCAAATACGGGAAAGGTAAAAACAGCATCCCCGTGCTTCTGTGTTATATCGCTACGTAATCATTGTGCAATATATCGATTAGCGCAACATTGCAATATTGCGATATTATCTTTATCGTGGGCCACATATCACGTATTGTTTCGTACCGTGAGATACCCTGTGAATCCCACCCCTAGTTCTAATGCTAGAAAGCAGTACTTATCTCCCATCATAATACTTCTCATTTAAACCAAAAAGGTTTTATCAATGGTTGATATATATATTTACTACATATACACTAAGGTTTGGACACATTCAAAATTTTTGCAATTTTCCAGACTGACTGACCTTCAGTTCTTAAAATAATGATGGATGGTCACTTTTCTTTACTGAGCTGAATGGTTCTTGAGATAATATGAATTCTAACAGTTGTCAAATAGGGCTGATGGTCCCAACCAAATTAAGCAGCAAGACATTTCCACAAATGAACTCTGACCTGGGAAGTGAAAACCATTTCAGCTGACCACATCATGAAGCTCATTTGAGAAAAGGCCAAGGTTTGCAGTGCTGTCAACAAAGCAAATGGTGTCTACTTTGAGGAATCAGAATATTAAGTATATTTTAAATCCAGACTTGCTTTTTGTTCATAGTAGATTATCTCAGTTTAAAAGGCGTTCATAACAATACTTTATGCAGTATAAAGTTTGTGGAATGTACATTATACTTTCATACCAATTCTATAATTTACGCCTTTAAAATGCGTAGGAGGTTACTGTTTCATGGATTATTTCAGTGAAACGGCTTATTTAAACTTATGGACAGTTATGAGTCACATAGCCAGAAATAGGAAAAGCACTGATTAGTTTAATTTGGGGTTTACCTTGAATTAAAAGGCAAATGAGCAGAACAATAAAAAAATAGGGAGACAGGAAAATCTCTCAAGACCTCAACTGGCAAGAAAAACACAAGAAAAATGATAAAACAGATATATACCATTAAAACCACTGACGTGTGAGCATTAATTAGCTTATGATGATATCCACGGTGCCTGTGCATGGGTGGGAAGCAGTGTTATATGTCAGGCAGCAAGTGAACAGTCAGTTTTTGAAATTGATGTGCTGGAAACAGTAGTGTAAAGATCTGAGCAACGTTGAAGTTGAAGAAGTTACTGTCATGGCTAGAGCATCTCCAAAACAGCAGGTCTTGTTGAGTGGTCCAAGTCTGCAGTAGTAAGAACCTTCCAAATGTGACGCAAGGATGGATGGAACTGGTGGATAGACGACAAGTTCATGGGCGCCCATGGCTCACTGATGCACATGGAGCATGAAACCAACAATAATAGATCCAATCCCACAAAAGAGCTACTGATACACACAGTGCCTCACAATCGTAGCTGTTCTACTGAATATTAAGAAGTTGGTGTTAATATTATGGCTGATGTGTATAGAATGATCACATAGATCACAAGCCCAGTTGATAACAATAAGGGAGGCTTCTTGATAGAGTACATGCAGTTCTTTATTAAAAATTACCATGTTCATTAAATATAATTATCTACCGTATTTCTGCAACGATTGGCTGGTCTACATTAAAGATCTCATTCAATAAGCCGCGGAAAATATTCATTTATGTATTAAAACTCTAAGATAAACCACACAATGTTATTAGATGCAGCGTTATGGAATTTACAGATGTGTAAAATCATCTAATTTGGAAAGCGTGTCCGACATCAGCGACAGCAAAGCAGCACGAATCGAGCTGTTCGGCGGTGATGATGACGTTTACAGATCTAATGTTGAAGAATTTGAAGAAAATTAAGTCTAATAATTTTAGCACTTCAGTGTTGCTAATTTTAAACTGAAGAATTTACATGTAGACGGATGATTGACAGCGCTGTACTGCAGTACCTCCACCCTCCAGTCGTTCTTTTCCCAGCCAACAATAAACTTTTGATCCTTTTATTTCTTTTACATTTTGTTTTTCCAGCTTATATTATACACTAAGATGTAATGTAATGTAGAAATTCCTGAAAAGGTTTAAGAGAGGGTGAATGCGGGAGCAGCAACAAGTAATTGACAGAACCTGCGACTTTCTGATCCCAGGGGCAAGTGTAACGTGTTGGCGAACACTGCCGCACAGGATGTAATGACATGGCCCAAACGCAAGAGGAAATGCTGTGCCACACCACCCAGTGCTGGTTGAAGCAGGGTGCCAGCGAGCCTCACGCAGGGATACAAGCGTATCTGCCAAAAAGAGGTGGAAAACAAGACCAAGGGGGACTGTGTAGCCTGGAAACGAACAGCAGGCACATCACGGCTCTCACACCAGCTCCATGGGATGCTCACCTCAAGCCCATGCTAGGTTCCCTCCCCCTACCGGCCCGCGCTTCCTCTCTCTTTAGAACAGGGGTGCTCACACTTATTCAGCATGCGAGCTACTTTTAAAACAACCAAGTCCAAAAGATCTACCACTACAAAAATACAAAACATAACTATTTTCAAATGTATTAAGGATTATTTGTATGTACAATGTATGTTGATGTACCTTGCATTACTGAA
>JBBIGC010000104.1:40445721-40459954 GCA_037576955.1 Lepidarchus adonis | reverse complement strand
GTTGAGATGATACCAGACAGATATTAAAACAGTGTAGTTACCACTTTAAATGAAAAATACTTAAATAAACTCTTAAATTTAGCAGTAAGATGACATGAACCATGATTGTTAGATCTAGATCACAGTTTGAGCTCTAAATAAACTAAAAAAAATAAAAATATGATTGGTTGATTTCATGGTCAATTAGGCTTGAAGCTAATATAATTTTAAAGTTCAACCCCTTGACTAATGATTACTCTGACTTGTCCTCATTAGGAAAAATAAATAAATAAATTTACTGTTATGCAAATTCAAGAGGCGGTGATTGAACAATATTTTAACTACAACCATAACTGTTTAAGCACAGTTTAAACATGTTTTTTATATACAGTGTGTAATATATATATTATTGAAAATAAAAAAACACTTATACAAATGTACATTATATAGAAAATATAGGAGTGTAGTTTATTTTGGGCCATGTATCATCCAAAATGTTCTGCTACTGAAATTTTTACCTACCAACAACTGGTATTGGTGCCAATGCTTATTTCAGCCAGGCTCTAAATCAGAAATAAATTGTATAATCAGAAAACAAATGAGTTCTAAATGCAGTTTCCTATTGTAGACATTAATATAAGTATCTCCTCTAAGCTTTAATCCAGAATGTGAAAACCTTTCAGATGTTTCAGTACGATAATCCTATTAGGCCCAAAGCAAATGGAATATATATTGAATTAACTTTACTTTAGCATTATTAAAATGTCCTACTGGTGCACGAAGTGAAATAGATACTCACTTGACTGTGTTTAAACTATCGATTTAATGTGACTGATTTATCATAATCATAATCAAGTGGCACTAAACATTCAAACACAAAACTATCCACTTCGGTTCCCTCTGTAGACGAAGTTGCACTTTTTCTGGGTTCAAGTCACCCGACCCTTTCTTCTGTTTGAAAGACATCCAGATCTTCAATCTGGTTTGAATGGCGTGTATCGGACAATCCCCAGTGATGTCTCTCAAAGGCTAAACAGCAAAAGACACAAGAGCCCAACTCTTCCAATCTCGAGAAGACAGGCTAGTTCATGTAAGAGCCAATCGGCCCACGGCCTGCTATTGTCCGGGATAACATTGTGCCTGGCAGGTCTGAAAGACTCCGCATTCACATCTGCGTCAAAGGAAAAATCTGTGAGCATGTCTTATCTCGTCTCAACAGCATCATATTGTTTTCATGTCAGCCAAAACCAAAATGAAACAACACAGGCTGTGAAGCAGAAACAGAACTATCCATTCGTATGTCAGGTCTTTAAACGTTCCACTACGCAAAAAAAATGTAATGCCAGAGAACTGTTTCCGTATCTTTAGGATACAACGTCCTACATTAAATGCAATATATTGGGAACACCGGGCCCTTTAACTCAGAACATTTTCGAGACGTGCACAGTGTGCTAAAAGCATTCGCTCAAAAATCGCTCGCAGTGAAATGATGAAATTGATAACAAGCCCTTCAAATTACACAAGCATATGAGGCAGCAGGAGAAACGCTGGGGAGTCTGTCTCAAAAGACTTCACCGTTTCACTCCTGCTTCCCCTAGCACTTAAATAAAGCAATTAAATTTCATTATCAGAAATTTAATACGAATGTTTATTTTTAAAAACCCAAGAGGGAGCTGCATGGAAAATAAAGAGAAAATAGCAAAAGCCCATAAAAACATTTAACAGAGGTTGATTAGGTCTTTATTGTAAGGGAAAACTGGAATTTTCATATTTTCCCCATTTCTGCACAGCAAGCCTTATGAATTAATTAGACATTTTAGTCCAGAGTAATGGCAAAGGACAAGAACTGTTCTGTTTGCCCATGTGTCTGTTTTTCTAAATGGGTAAATGTATTTTTCTGTTCATGGTTTTATTATTTGAGACAAACGTCATCGTTATCCTCCTCCACAGTTTTGATTGGTTGGTTATTTCTCAGTATAGATTTACAGCAATGATGATGATGGTGCAATAATTGTCAGTCCTAAAATTATGCCTCATTAAGCTCTTATGCGATCAGCTGTCACTCTGTCAGAGTAATCACACGTGCTTGGTGCTGGGGGGCTGTTCTGAATCTTGTGAGGGGTGAGACTACAAAAAGGCCACAGATAATGAGATTCACTAATTAACACCTGTAGTTTTACACACACACCTCGTCCTGTATTCCCCTGGCTTAGACTCTCTCCGGATTTCTTAACATATGCATTGGTGTTTTGGCAGATGGCATGAGTCTGAGCTTTCTGGTTCATTATTTCATTAAGTACGTGATGCTAGTGGATCACGGTAAATAAAAAAAACAACAACTGAGGTGAGATTTTGTGATAAATGCAATATATATACATACAGAGGGTCCTCAACTTACATTAGGCTCCATTTCTCTGAGAATTTTGACGTTGAAACCTGCTTAAATAAGCACCTGTGTGTGTAATACCCTGGGGTCATTCCTCTGTCCATCCACCAGAGGGAGGGAGACACCCACATGAGGCTCTGTTTTGCCATTTTCTGATCATTTTATTCTATTTACTTTCACTTTCACATTCAATTTTACATTGTAAATGTTTTTTTAAAAGGTTGGGGGTGAGGAGGGGGGCAGTAACCATGAATTTCCGTATGTCGAGTATGACATAATTCGATGACCCCCTGTATATGTATACACTATTAAACAAATGCAGAAATTTCAGATGCGACTGCACATGGAGATGTACATACATACAGACACAGTCACAAAATGCAAGTCAAGGGTATTGACAATAATATGTCTCAAATAATAACACAAAATTCTGATCTTTTTATGTCTTTATTGAGAACAACCATAAACAACTCATATTGCTAGTGGAAAAACAATGAAAGTAACAAAAAGCCAACAAGTAAGTGCACCTTCACAAATACTTGCATTATTGTGAAGGAACCACTGTCTCAGAGGTGAATATTGGGATTTTAGAGATACACTTGCTGTCATGAAGGTGGCATCTGTTAGCGGGAAGTACGTCAGCAAAGCAACGCTAAGCTTCATTCTTCATAGACACTGAGACATTGTGTTTTTGACAGGTCTGCAAGCAGCTCAGATCTGTCAACTACAGATAATGTATAGTTTAAAGGGTCCAGCTTACAATGCACTCAATTTACGATGATTCGTATTTACTGTTATATACAGTAGCAAAATGCAGTTGAAAGCCTATTAAATGCTTTACGGTAATAATTGACTCTGGCAGATGAGCTGTTTGCAGTGTGTGTGTGTGAAGGGTGAAGTGATTTTTCTGTCATTGTGAACACACAACGTCACCACACAACATCACCACAACGAAATCTGTGCTCTGCATTTAACCCATCACACGTGCACATGTGGAGCAGTGGGCAGCTATCAACAGCGCCCGGGCAGCAGTGAAGTGAGGACAGTACTTTGCTCAAGGGTTCCTCAGTGGTGCCCGGGCTGGAACTTGAACCTGTGACTTTCTGATCCCAAGGGCAAAGTCCTAACCACTAGGCCTCCACCACTGCCCCAATTTTTTAATCAACTTGGCATTCCAATCCCAAGGAATGGGAAAAAAGAGAAAGAGTGCTGTTTATTGCTGAGATATTTATGTTTTATTCACCGTTAGTGTTGAATAAGAGTTAATGTAGATTGGTTGGTGAGATGGGGGGTTAATAGTGCACTGTGCTAAGGCAACGTCAGTGTCACCTCTCCATGGTGTTTATTGCTGTGGTGGTATTTGGTTTCATCCGCCAAGTATGTTGAAGCATTAAAAAGATAATTTCTATCTGGAGCAACGTTTACGAAATGCTTTACTGTAATATGAGACGTTCAGGAGAGAGACTGGTGTTTGTTACTGTATATACATGCTGCTCGTTCGTGTATTTTGCAGTTAATAAAGCACAGTGCTAGTTAATAAAGCCTCCACAGCCTCGTTAAATGCACAAAGTGAAAGTGAAAGCAGATATAATAAAATGCTCATAAAAGGGCAACATGCCAACAAACACCACAGGAATACAAGTCAGTAATTGTTCACTTCATTACTGTCTTGCGAATGTGTTCCATTTGAGTCACGTAGACACTTATGTAATGTCACGTCAAAATACAACTTATGACGCACGCTGAGGAACTCAAGTGTAATTCAAGTGTATTATGAAGGGGAGTATCAAACAATGGAGACCATTGCAACTAATTTCTTGTATTAAGCAAAAGTTTCACTTAAAAAAGTACAACAGTTCAGGATCTTCACATATGGTTACAGTTTTGCTAAGAATCTTTATTTTTCTCTGTAAAATTTCTGTAAAAGTCTTCAAGTCACAAATTCTTTTTATATCACATTGCACATAACTTTTAAACGTTTAGGGAAATCTGTCTAGTTAATTAATAATTACATATTTGAATTAGTTTTATCACTTTTTTATATAGTGGTATTATAAGTCAGACATTTCTTTAAAAATATATAATTAAAAAATGGGCCTTTAAAACATTAAGAAAATCACAACCAATAGGGGAGCTTATTTCCACATTGAACGATCAATTTATATTACAAACCTTCTGTCAGTTTATTCATTTCTGAGCTGTTTAAACTAACTGGTTCAAGAGGATGCTGGAGCCGCTCCCATGCGTTCACATACCCACATAAACAAAGGAACATATATCATTTCCAATCCACCCGACTTGCATTTCCTGTTAGAAAAGACACCGAAGAAAGGACCATTCAGAACATAGTTGATTCAGAACCCAGGACCTTCTTCCTGTGAGATGACAGTGCCAACCACCACACCGCCCTCTGCCCAGTTGTTAAAGGCGGTTATATGTTTAGGTATGGAAGACGTTATACTATGCAAACACTGCAGGGTTTTTCCAGATTGTGTTTTACTTTTATGTGCCATTATTGATTAAAAAGTTTTAGCACCCATGCATAAATGTAAAGAAATTCAAAGACACCCTTGGGCTACAGACAGAAAAGCCTGAAGCTGTCTGTTCACTCATCCACAAACCCTCCTTAAACACTGCATCAAAATGAGCCATATATACATGTATATGAAAAAGGAGGTGAGTTCTGTTACTGCTCATGTGGTTTTCGTAGTTTTCTTCATGTTTTGTACCATATTAAAGTGAATTTCTTCAAAGAATTGTCCTTTTTAACATGGAAATAAACATGTAAACTATAAGAAACTATAAGTAAAAATATAAGACTTATTTTTGGCTCATATTTACACTCTCTCCGCCTTGTTTCTTTAATTTTAAAGACACTCCCTGCCATTTTCTTCTTATTTTTCTCTATTATAACCTGTAGTTGAAGGGTTTTGTCTCTCTTCCTTTGCTTTGTACCCTTTACTACATTTCTATTCTGTGGGCAAAAGAAGTAAAACAGCAGATTGAGAGTGTGCCTCTTTGCCAGCTTCTGAAAGCCGGCTTATCCACACCAGCTGAGATCTGTCTAATGAGTATGGATCAAACTGCAGAAAGAAAAAGAAAGCATTTGAAATGATTCGCAGTTCTACCTTTCCTATGATCTTGTTTCATGTGTTGATTAGAACCACTTAATTGACTTCTCAAGGAAATTATTATAGTCATATAAAAAAATTAGGACACCCCATTAACTATCCAGTTCTTTCGATCAATGTCTAATCTTTTTATTTATTTAATTTTTTTATATCAGATAAACAGAAAGTGATTTAATTGTTAAGACACCCGACCCCCTAATAGCTAGTGTTACCACCTTTGGCTGAAATAACTGCAGTGAGACGCTTTTTTTAGCATCTTTCAGTCCCTGACTTTGGTCTGAGGTAAGATTGTCCCACTCCTCAATGCAGAATTGTTCAAGCCGTGAGATGTTTGAGGGTTTATTGCATGTACAGCTCATTTGAGGTCACCCACAGCATCTGGGATTAAGACCTGGGCTTTGACTCTCCAATTCTCAGACAGTCCTTGGTGGATTTACTGCTATGTTTTGGGTCATTGTCGTGTTGCAGGGTTCAGTTCCACTTCAGCTTTAATGTTCTTACAGATGGTTTCAGATGATCCTCAAGCTCCCTCAGATACAACTAGAATTCATAGTGAATTCTATGATGGTGAAATTGCCATGTTTGCAAACCATGACACTTCCACCACCATGTTTCACAGTTGGTAGGTTATTTTCCTGGATGCTGTATTTGGTTTACGCCAAATGACGTCCTCAGTTTTGGTGTCCTAATAATTTAATTTTAGATGCATCTGTCCAAAGAACATCATTCCGGTTGTAGCCTTTCTCCACATTCTCTCTGGCAAACTTCAGTCTGGTCTTTATGTAAAGGTTTCCTTTACAGAGACATGCACTTTTACATCAACAGTAGCAAGAGCTACTGTCTGATCTTCTTCCTCTGGGTCTGGATTATAGCTGTACAGCTTCCAGCAGTAGTCAGGATCATCCTCTCATTCCAGAAACCTTGGAAGCGATGCTCCATTGAGCTCTTCACTCACTACCTAGATTTTCTGAAAAGATCTCAAGAAGGGAGCAGGAAGTGGATTTTCAATCACATGCCACATCCCAGTTTCTGCTCTGAACAAAGCAGCTTCTGAACACCTTCATCGTGTGCAGGAGACTTATGGCCCAGAAAGTTCTTGTAGAGCCGTTCCAGAGGAGCTGGGCAGCTCTGGCTGAGACTGATTCAACCAAATATACAATAGATCATCAGCTTCATCACAATAATTATACAGTCTAGAAAAAAAATAGAAACAGATCCGAATGAGAACATTATAGAACCTGCAGAACATCATGAGTGATGAAGCAAATGGGGTCAGTTTTTGATAGCACTGCAGTCTACAGAATGGGTGCCAGATTCTGGTTCTATCACTCAGCAGAGTTTAGCTCTGATCTAACACACCTGAAACAGTAATTAAGGTCTTCAGTGGTACCTAAATATTATGGCCAGATGTGCTGAACCAGATGTCTCAGGGGCTACCTCAATAGTGTAACATTATGTCATAATTAGCTTCAAGAAGCATCGTATTGGTTTACAGTGTGGGCCACCTGAAGAAACCTGAAACCTAGTCTGAGAACTACTGATTTTAAAAATTTCACACTCAATTAGTTTACATTCCAGCCCATATTTGCTCAGAATATTTCATGAGTGCCCCCAGATGTTCTGGTTACAAAATCACTTTGGACCACTTGTTTCTCCACGAGTGCACTTCACATAATAAATACATGTCCTATCCTGCAGTCCACACTTGTTAAGAGCTTAAGAGAACACTAACATGGCATATTTCCAAATGAACTTAAAGTGTACAGACATGTATAAATATCTCAGGTCCTTGTGGGGCACACAGTTGCCAGTATTCGTGATTGTAACATGCTTCTCAGCAACCAGGACCACTTCAGTGTGGTTCTTCTGGAAGGGCTTGTTTAGTGTAGTTTTAAGGTGGTCTGAACATGACCAAAACCATGCGTGAACTTTGGGACACATTGCAAATGCTTTTGATTCTTTTGCAAGAAAGTTTATCTTTTCAGGTGAGTAAGTGGTTCTTCTAACATCTATAGAATGTGTCTTTGAGGTGTTTTATAAAAGTGCTAGTGTTTGTACATGTTTGAAAATGTTACACTTGTGGCAAAAGCTGTGGACACGCTAGCAGATTTCAATAGCTGTAGAACAACTGCTGCATTACTTCTTTGTGTGTTTGTAGTGTTACATGGTCTTGGAAAGGGTGTTGCATTGTTAAAAAACGTTATTATTCCGGAGGAAATTGCTTTTGCAGCGACTACACATGGAGACATTACATACATGGACTAACACACTGAGTACAATAAAAAAATATAGAAAAGAATTTAAATAAAAAAGCCAGAGGATAAATAGGGCAAGATGGTAAGTGTGAGTAAAAATATACTGTAATTTGTAATGAATACAGTAATTGCACATTATGTCCAGGCTGGTAGTGAGAAATCAATTATTGCACATTGAGGTATTGTGTAGATGAGTGACAGAGTAACATGTTTCCATAGCATACTGCTTTGCTTTATTTTTGAAATAATATCTTATCAAAAAATTATATCTTTGTATTGGTTGACATAGGTGTCAATCTATCAAGCTTGACTCAGTGGTGGCTGGTTTATAGACAGAGCAGTCAGAAGGAAGGACGGGGACCATCTCTAGAGTTCAGTCCAAGAATCAACTTATTCAGAGCCTTCGTAATTGACTTAGACACTTCTGTTATTTAAATCTTTCATCAAATCATTTACAGAATCAAGTCTGATTTAAAACAAAAAAGTGTTTGAATCGGTAAGCCATTTCAGGAAGGAGAACGATGAGAAGGTGAGTGACTGGTTATTGACTTTTTAAACCTGAGCTATTATTGAAGGTTTTTAAAGCTGGATAATGATGATTTTGTAATAATTTAGATTTTTTCTGTGCATTTTCCACACTGTTATCCAAACCATTAAGCACATTCCATGCATGTGCAAACCTACATGCCCAAATAAACTGATTCAGAGCGTGTGAATTCCAGATAGTTGGACCATTTGCATAACAAAGCGGGGCTAAGGCACTGAAGAAGGGGGCAGGTTTGTGGGTGGGTGGTAAGAGAGAGGGGCTACTTGCTGGAACAAAGTTAACCACTAGTTTAGGTCCAGTCCACACTAGAGGGCGGACATATCAGTGGTGGTTTGTTTTGTGTTGCTGTCTAGAGAAAAACACTTTAGTTTTTAGTCTGCATTTTAGTTTTTTATAATTTGTTTTTGTACATAATCACAGTAACTGGACTCCAATAGCACATGGTTGATATGACGCACCTTTATTTATGTTCATACTTTTACACATTATAAAAGAACGAAAACTTCTAAAATCATCAAATTTGGCACACATGCTCTGGAGGACGGAGATTTGAGCAAAGCTTCAAGTAAGAGTTTTAGTTTTGACAAAAATGCAATGTGTCCACAATTTTGGACAATGTTTGTAATAGAGCCTATCACTTAAATAGACTCTCTCAAGTTTACTACATAGACAGGCCACACTGGAAGAGTTGGAATGTTTGGCCAGTGGAATGTCATACAGGATTATTCAGAACATGCTTAAGGTCTATTTTCTATCTCGCATTGTGCAGCGAGGTACTTCTCTCGTTTTGACTCTTTGCAATACATTATACAGAGGGGGCATCTCAGACAGCCAGGTACATTACTTTGCTTTTAGTCAAATGAGGGTGAGCAGAGGTTAGACGCATGCAGAATAAAAGGCCAGACTGCTATGGATTAACATGGGTCAGAAAAATGCTAGGACTTTAAATCATCAGGAATGAATACGTATGGTTTATTGCTTTTCAATATTAAAACTAAGAGATGTGTTTTCACTCATCAATCATTTAAGAACATACGATGCATTTCCTTTATAGCTATAGTATGATTTCTAGCCCTAGACCTGCAATTAGAAAATATCTTCTAACTGTATTTTCTACTAATAAACAGTAAAATAAAATTATAATCTTATATATATAGTGGCTTTTACAATCAGAAGGTCGCTTGTCTAATTTACCATACTGTACTGTCTATATCTTATACAGTCAAACCTCATTGGGCTCTAAATTTAGCGAGAGGTGGGGTTAGCGAGCTATCCTAATGGGCATAAATACATGGAAGGAAATCTGTCCTGCAGCCTTTCATGACGAAAGGGGCGAGGTGAGCAAGGTAATGGGGTTTGACTGTATGTTCATAATCTTGTTAAATGTACTAGAAAGACACCATCTGCAGAAATAAATTCCATGCATGTGCAAACCTACATGCCCAAATAAACTGATTCAGACCATGTGAATTCCAAATAGTTGTTCCATTTGCATAACAAAGCGGGGCTAAGGCACTGAAGAAGGGGGCAGGTTTGTGGGTGGGTGGTAAGAAAGAGGGGCTACTTGCTGGAACAAAGTTAACCACTAGTTTAGGTCCAGTCCACACAAATGCCCCATAATCTGAATGTTCTTCCATTCTCTTGCAATAGAAGTAAGGAACATTTTTGCATTCTGGAATTCTATTTTGGAGATGTACTGTATATATAATAAAAATGACAACAGAAAAAGAACATTTAGAAATAGAGGAAAATTAATGAATGAATTGAGTAACATTCATATAAGAGAAGAAGTAGCAACGCCGGTGAGTCAACTTGGCGGCAAATGTGTACTCATTTAAATATCGATATTCGTATTGCATGAGCAAGGATGATGATATATCGCAATATCGATATTGTGGCCCAGCCCTAAAAGACACCACACTATACAAAGTGCACCACAACAAAATTTGACTTCTGCATTAAACCCATCCACAGATGGAGCAGCTAGGATGTAGTTTATTGGGACTTGAACCTTGTTCAAGGGTATCTTAGTGGTACCTGGGCCGGGACTTGAACTCACAACCCTCTGATCACTAAGCTACTGTATCACCACTGCCTATTCATGCATGGTGGTCTAATTTGATATGCTAGGTCATACTTTACGAGTGGTGTGATACAGTCCTACTTCTAATACTATTGATGGTGAGCAGTTGTAGAAAAACCAAAGAGAATCATTGGAAGCTTTTTATGTTTTGTCCTTGGGGATTTGGTGGTTAAGTCTGTTCAGGTCAGTCAATAACTTCAATCCAAGTGTAACATCCTATACCTGGGAAGAAAAAAGAGCTCATTAAATCCGAGAGGGGAAAGAACTTCCTCAATTACAACAGACACTGTAAACTCATGCCAGCTTGATCGGCAGCTGAGATCAGCATATCTCCAAAAGGTAAAAGTCAGTCGATTTGTATTCTGTTTTGCAACCAGTAGACACCTTCACAGCAGCTTAACTGGGATGATTTTTGTTGTTTGACGAGCTTGGTACTGGATGGTGGCATTCGTTAATGAAAAAAAATCAATTAAAGTTCATATTAGGACCCGATTCCTGTAATCTCAGCAATGAAATGCATCGGAGTAGCCAGTACTTTACAACAAAGAGAAATACAACACAATCATGTGGGTTTTACAAGTGACAAAGCATAGCTGCATATTTGAAAGTGTGCAAATAAATCAGGGAAACTAAATGGCCCATATAATACAGACAGGGAAATGCGGAAATAAAGCACAGATCACCAAATAGCACAACAAATAGCGTAGCAATTGCCTACAGACATCATAAATCTGTTATAGGAGACATTTCAACAGCAGCAGAAAGACACAAGAACAGCATTTCACTTCTGAAGGCCAGTGGTAGGTTGCAATCCATGGTCCTGGTTCCGTTACTGGGTGTAATTAAGTAGTGTCATTATTCTAGGATGGAATTAGCATTATTAGATTGGTTGAAAATGAAACAATCATCTTCCTAAGTGTCTGGCATGCTTGTTGACATTCTATTTTGTGTCTAATACACACTGGAAAACATTTCTGTCATATGGGATGCTTTGTAACTTTTCTTTTTTGTATTGAATATGTTGTTTTCACATTTCGCTCTTTTAGTTTTTGGATTTTGTGCGCAACTCGTTCATTTATCCCACATTAGTGAAGTTTTACATTTAAAAGGTCCTCAAGTTTCTAAGAATGATTTAATACAAATCTATACATGGGTTTTTATATTGTGTTATTATTTCATGTATTTAAAGTATATCTTCCAATAGTAGCCCCGGGGTTTATTAAAAAATTACTCAGACGACCCGGTGGTTGTTGGAGACCGGATATTATTCTTTTCGCAGATGAAATGGTGATGTCGTGCCTGAATGTTCTTTTGCATATGTTACCGAGTTTAAACACTGAATCAAATCACCGTTTCCTTCCAATCGCTCACACTACATCACCCTTATAGTTAGTATGATTGACGTGGAGACGAAAGTGCAAAATGTACAAAGAAATTTTGTTTAGACTTTCTCGCTTCTTCGATAGCATCCAACGACAAAACATTTTTAATATGAAAAGATACTTACAGTATGATTCACTACAGGAAGGCGGAGCCCAGATGCGGAAAGCTTGTTGGGTAATCGGAAATCAGAGTTTACTACAGACCTGAGCTTAAAGGAAACCGGCGTCTATTTGTCACAACGTCTCTTCATTACTGGAATTGATTATTGGAAATGGGCGTCAATAAGAGACGGGCTATTATTAGAAGATACACGGTATGTATTTATTACCTTTATGTAACCAGGAAATCCCTTATTCTTATTTTCCAAGGGAGATTTGGCCAACAATGCCACTATTACACATATAACATCAAACATAAAAACTGACAAACACTAAAACTTTAGAATAAGAGTTGCATTCTTGGTGTTTTTTGGGGATTATTTTAATCAAAGCGTTGAAATTTCTCAAGGAGGAATGCTGCATGATGCCCAGATGACAACATTACCATATCCTTAGTCTCTTGACTGCTTACAACTGCATTTTGTATATTTTACTACGTCTCTGTGTAAGTAAATGGCCACTGTACCCTTCCAATCATCTTTGGGATCAATGTGAATCCAATGAGTGGTGAACATCTCTAAATGGATGATTGATATCAACAATTTTCCTTTATAATTAATAAATGTTCCCATTTTGTCCCTGCCTGTGCTTCATAGACCTCTAACTAAATTTATGAAATTATGTCTATTTTTCCTGATCTCAAATATAATACGTTATTTTTCTTAATAAAAGAAATACATTTTTGCTTTCAAATGTTATAAATGATATTAATCTGTTGAATGAATAATGTAAAACAATCACATCCCCCAAAAGACCTTTCCTGTGAATAAACATTTGCAAAAAACTGCAAAAATAAGAATGTGTGATTTGAAGTCTCTTACACTTTAACCAATAAAATAAAAAAATAAAAAAAAAGGATTTACAATGTTTAATTAATGCTTATTTTTGTTTTTATTTGCTAATAATATTGGATATTTTAAGCCCTTGAAAACACATGATCAACAGAAGTGCAAAGTATTTTATTAACAGCAGTATTTTTGTTTTATTTTCTATTTCTGCATAAAACAAAATGGATGCCAATGTATTCTGACTCTTAACTTAAAAACGCTACAATTATACATTACACTGAACCTTAAGAACATTTCTGACCCTTAAATAACAGATTTTTAATCTTGTAAATGCAAGGAACTCAGTGAGTGGCCTGAGAAAGGTATGAGGTAATGTGGGAAGTTACTTGTTTACATTTGCATAAGGCACACATACATGTGTCAATCAAATGATTAGTTGAATTTAAATGTACTATTTACTGCAACTTGAAAAGCAATGCAAAGACAGATCAGTGATGTTCTCAATTAATTGTCGCCACATTCAGACATTACATCCTAGTGGAAAATACAAGCTGGGAAAAAAGTGGTAAAAGATGAGTTTTTAATTTTTGTTTGAACGACTGGAGGGTGGAGGTACTGCAGTACAGCGCTGTCAATCATCCGTCTACATGTAAATTCTTGATTATAAAATTAGCAACACTGAAATGCTAAAATGATTGGGCTTAGCTTTCTTCAAATGCATAAACATTGTCATCATCAATTAACAACTTGATTGTGACTTGCTGCTTTGCTGTTACTGATTTTGGACACGCTTTCGTCATCGGTTTGTCTCTCGGATTTTGCAGATGAAAACAACGACCTGGAGCTTAAATTCTGCAGTGTAGTTCTTGCGTTGTGACATGATATCTGTAAGTTCAAAATTTTATCAATTTCACAAGTTCACACTCAACTACAGTATAATTTCACTACTGGAATGGAGCTGCAAAAGGCTCCAAGCGTCAAATGTGATGCTTTTACTTCAGATCAGTAAATTCAGTAACACTGCAGCTAATAACATGGGGCGTATTATCTTAGAGTTTTAAAACATAAATGCTTATAAAATGGAGTAGCCTATAATGTAAGGCGGCCTATCGTTGGGGAAATACGGTACGTGTTTAAGTGAAAGTGACAATATATCATTGTCAATTGCACATAAAGTGCACCACAACTCAAGAATACATCCATGGTGCCTGGGCTGGGACTTGAACCTGCAAGCTAATGATCCCAGGGCCAAATTCCCAACCACTAGGCCACCACTGCTGTTTGCAATAACCTAAGATGGGATGTTACTGCATTTGATCCTTTACCCCAGTGGTCCCCAACCAGACCAGTATCGGGCCGTGGAGCATTTTGAACCGGTCCGCGATCCAGTACCGCTGCTGTACAAAAATTAAAACTTTTTTTTTAATACGATCTCAATCCTTAGCATCTTAGGCCTCATTTACACTGCAGGTCTTGATGCTCAGTTCCGATTTGCTGCCTATATCCGATTTTTTTGACCTTCT
>JBBIGC010000104.1:40405575-40417170 GCA_037576955.1 Lepidarchus adonis | reverse complement strand
GTTGGTGGAGCAGCAGATCTTAACTGAAGTCTAGGTTTACTGGTGTGAGGATGATCTTCAGCTCTGGTAGAATCTTGCATCATGATTCTCTGATAGAAGCTCCTGTTGATTTAGCTCCTCAGCTCCACCACCACATGGCCGGGGCGACTCCATTACACTTGGGTCATGTCTCCGAGTGCATGACTAGTGTCCACTTTCAGTTTCCCAAATGCACGGCTGAGATAAGGAGCCATTAAAGTTCTGCCTGAGCCATGGTGGTCCCCCACAGCCCTGGACTTGATATCGTCCACCCTCTCCTCGTTTATCACGCAGTATCTGCTGACCCGGCTCCTCGGGATTTATCTGCAGTAAGGTGACATGAACATCTGACCCCTCCGCCCACCCATAAACATGTGGAACTGTAATCTACACCGAGGCTGAAGTGGCCCTTTGATCTTACTGAGGAGAGGAGAACCTCAGGTCTGGATGGGACAGGAACCTCCAGCAATGGGAGAGATGGTTCCACAAAAAATACAGACTTTTATTAGCATCCGGGTTCTTCTACTGTAGATTACACAAAACCTCACCCTGGTAACAATGCTCTGTTCTGTTCTAATTTACTTGTGTGATATTCTACTATACTCTACTGTATTCTACTATACTCTACTCTACTCTACTCTATTCTACTATACTCTACTCTACTCTATTCTATTCCACTTTTTCTATTCTATTCTGTTCTATTTCCCATGCTGTTAGAATGAACCGTGCTAACGATGACTTTGAAGCTGATAGGCCGCGCTTTCGCGCTAAAAGTCCTTCCAGCCAATGGAAATACCGAAATCTCAGTAATCTCCGCCTTTAATGGAGTATACTCGCATCTGATTGGCTCAACCGGCTGTCTGTCATGAAACACGGGCACAACCGGAAAAACATTGAACACAGGAAAACTTGCCAGTCGCGGGAGCTCAGCTTTAGGAGCGGTCACCTTGTTTAGTTTAGTTTTGATACCGATTTAAACACGTTTTTTAGTTTTAAATAGGTAGTGCTTTTGATATGTTAACCGGTTTTATAATCTGAGGTTAAGCGCGTGGTAATCTGTGGTATCGGAGGCGAATTCGCTGGATTGTTGTTGGCGCTTTGCGTCAGTGACTTTAGAGTTTTTCTCCTTTTTTCTCGTTTTTCTAGTGAATGGATTTATTACTCTGTCCTTGAAAAGGGCCGAGGCGCCTCGGGATATCCGCTCATCATGTCCCTGGATTATATAAGTCCTCCTCTTCTGCAGCGTAAGAGAGGCCGAGAGGGAGGTGAAGGAGGTGGTGAAGGAGGAGGTGGAGACCTCCAGTCGGTAAATAAAAGTTCAGGTTTTCAGTTTGGATCCATTAACCGCTTTAAAAAGTATTGCACCCTTAGCATTAGATCATTTATTCCGGTTGCTTGCACATCTGCCTTTCATGCTATTATTAATAATGCTGTTATTAGTAAAGCTATTATTAATAAAGCTATTATTAGTAAAGCTATTATTAATAAAGCTGTTATTATTAAAGCTATTATTAATAAAGCTGTTATTAGTAAAGCTAATACTAATAAAGCTGTTAGTAATGCTATTATTAGCAGATTTAAGTTCTAACTGAAAGGGCTCCACCTCCTGATGTAGCCCCTGCACTGCTCCTGGCATTTGATTTCATCCTGATTTTCACATGTACATGTTTTTTGCTCTGAATTTGTTAGAAAAGAGTGTGCAATGGCTTGGGAAGCTGTGTCCAGCTTGAATATGGCGTCTTGACTGAAAGCCCAATGGACACATGGGAGCCCCAGCAGGTCAGGCCACTAAAGAACACCACCTTCAACCACCACCACAGCTCCACTAAGGTACACGTCCATGGCTTGTTTCACTCTAGAGATTGTGAGTCACTGGCACAAAGTTCACTCAGATCGCAGCCAGTTACTGAGGGCACGTTCTGATCAGCCTCCAGCCTCCTGTGCTTAATATTGTGACGGTTTTCTGCCTTGGATAATTGTTGAGGGAAATTTAATGCTCGAATTGGGCAACGGCCCATTGCTTTATTAAATCTCCGAAAAGTTCTCGTAAAGCAAGTGCGCCCCCAACTGGCGTAGCACACAGAACATTCGGACATCAGAACCCAACCCAACTGAACCACCGCCAAGCCACCTAACTCAATGGCTGACACATTGATGGTGGTTTGGCCCATTTCCCCCAACACTACTCCTAAATAACCCGAAATAACCCTAATATCTTCCAATAGCAGCCCTGGCGTTTATTAAAAAATTATTGGGACGGCCTGGCTTTTAATAGAGACAGGTGTTTGTTGGAGACGGGTTATTATTCTCCTCACAGACGGAATGGTGATGGTATTTACGACCACAAAATGTCCTGCAGCAGATTATTTTCACATCACGACTAAAATCATCCCTCTGTCTGTTCGGCGGTGATACTTGTCTATGATTGGCTGCTGTTATTGTAGGAGTGGTTTAGCACTGAATGCAGCGATATGTTTAAACAGAGCCTCAGATATCGCGACAGAAATGAGTAATTTTTCATTCTTCAGAAATCAGGTTTGTTTTAAGCCGTTTCACACCTTTTAGGGAATAAATTATGTTAAAACATGGAGATAGAAAGTGAAAGCTTGGAAGCGCGTGCCTGTGAAAGTTGGGGCAGGGGGAGGTGGGGTTAATATTGGATGTGTGACGACAAGCCTAAGCCTCAGCTCCGCTAATATATCTTAATATTTTAGGCTAGATCACGATGCACAATACAGTCAAACCCCATTAGCTCGCACCCTGTTATCTTGCTAATCTCTCTTTGCCATGAAAGGCTGCAGAACAGATTTTCTTCCATGTTATTTACCTTGTTAAATCACCGACCTCGCCTCTCACCATCGCCACAATGTAAAACATGTCCGGTGCATGTATTTCTCCATCTATCACTCACCAAACTCAGGATTGTGTTAGCGCTGAATGTAGCATAAAATGAGCTCAGTGTTTCTGCTGCTACTGAACCACAGCAGCTGTACTGCATTACCCAGAACTCTGCCAACCCAGTAACAACCAGTACCAACCCAGTAACAACCCAGTACATTGCTCGAGGGGTGAACAACCAGGAGAAAACTGGCGACAAATTAGGTGTCGACCAGAGGAGAATGGGTTCCTCTACTGAGCTTTGGTTCCTCTCAAGGTTTCTTCCTCAGTTCAGGGAGGTTTTTTTTGCCGCCGTCACCTCTGCTCATTAGGGGCTCGGACCCGGACCTTGTAAAGCTGCTTTGTGACGACATCTGTTGTAAAAAGTGCCATAGAAATAAAACTGAATTAAATTGAATTGTCCTTCAGTGTCTGTAAGCAGCTTGAGTAAGAGTCATGGCTACTGCTACTAGAATACGCAGGCTAACCAAAGCTAAACACACTAGCACAGAAGAGTGTAATCTTGTCCAAAATTAAGAGAATTAACAGCAGCATATGTCCATATATTTCAAACAGACGACAAAGACAAACACTGGGAGAATAAATGTTTAAACACAACAGCAGACAAACACCAGTGGGTGGAAAGCAGCAGTGAGAGTAGTTTTCTGTAGCCTCGATTCTGAGTTTGCGTACAAGTTTGTGATTTAGACCCAAAATGAAGTAGATGATGATTCGACTGGTAAATGAAAGTTGCATTCTCTGACTGGTGAGCAAAAAAAGGCAATAACTTGGAAAAAACATACAGCATCATCATAATGATTTCATTAGCCTGTTAGCCTCTCTTCAGTCTGTTGGTAACCATGGCTGAGAAGTCAATTTAATTTCTAAAATAGTATTGTTGCACTATGTATGATGGGCTGTGTTCCCATTTGACGAATAGTCACATTCACTTTAAAGGGCCGGTAAAGATTGTAAAAAAATTCAGTAAACGGTTTATTCTTTAAGCAGAATCTGTGATGACAGACCTGTTGAAATAGTTATTGGTCAAATACTCTCTGTAGTGCCCCCTGCAAGATAAGATAAGACTTTATTGTCCTGCAATTGGGGAATTACAGCAGCTGCTAAGGGAAAGTGGATAAGAAAGTTACAATGTTCCAAATGTACGTATTTATTAACATGTGTATTGTACGTGACTGCGTTACACATAAAATGTTAACTGTGTGATACCCATCACACTTTAGCTGTTTAATGTGTATTGCACAGACTTCATTGTTCTACTGTAGGGGTGTGACAAAATATCGATATATCGTCTTACTTTCTGATGCGATACGATAATCAATACACAGATGGCAATATCGATAACATTCGCCACCAATTTGATCACTTTAAGCAAGCCCCACCCAACACCAGGTTTGTAAAACTCATGTATTATCGTTGAGGAAGTTTTATTGCCATTATCTTTTTTATATTAGAATCTGCGGACGCCCCCGTGTTGAAAAAGCAATAATGGAAATGAAATCGTAGAAGTAAATAAGTAAAGACGGTTAAACAAACCGACATTAAGTACAACACGAGATAATGAATAAGGTGTGTTCATGCATATTACAATAGCGTCAGTATTTCAGTGTTAAATGTGTGAAATCCTATATAATATTAAGTTATTGACTCTGAACTGAACATTTATTTATTTATTTGTTTGTTTGTCTGTTTTAACAGGTGCTGGTAGGTGCTGCTCAACAGTGTTGCCCCAGATGCATGGCAGGAGAACCGGTAAGATATACTGGTATAAGTGTGCAAAAGTCTTAGCCTCCTGAGAAACTGGATCAGTAATATTAGAATCAATATTTATAATATTAATACAGTGAACGGTGCATGTTTGTCAGTGTGTTGGGTCTCCATCTCCAGAGTTCTCCTGGTGGAACCATGGAATTATCTGTAGGAACCAGCAAATCCCTGGTTTGGGCTCAATCATTGGTTAAATCAAGTTCTGCTGCTGAGAGAGATTCACACACAAATGTAATGACTGGAGGCACCAAACCTGCACTGTTCTAACACACACACACACATCAACTACTTTATACACACACAGCACATTTAATTTGTGTTCTTTTATGTATATACACACACCGAGCACACTAGCTTTGCCTCGTCTACAAGGCCAGAGGCCGCTGTGGCGTTATAATGGTATATAGCATATGATAAATAGCATTTATGACCATATAGTCATGCACACACTTTTTTTTGGGGAGGGGGTAACTGTATCCATATGCCCCACAGCATTATTGACTGCATTGAGATTGCCTTTGGAAATGTCTCACTTTTAGCAGATCGATACATGTTCCTGGTGATAAAAAAAGCAAAAAAAAACAACGGTTTACCTGCAGGCGGTGGCAGCCAATGGCTGATCTTCCTGCCGTCTGTTTAGATCCACCTTAACAGAAGTCAGCATATATGAATCTCAATTTGCGAAGAGGTTAATGAACATTATGTGTGAAGTGACACTTGTGCTGTGGAAAGGTGACCTGTGTCACATCAATGTTTTCTCCATGTGTGTCTCTCAGGGCCATATAAATCATATCATGCAGAGGTATTGATCGCGGGGTCATGCGGGTCCTGCCGACGATGAATAAGGAAGGAGACTGAAGGGAATGGGCCACGGTGAGAGGAGGAGTAGCCTGCACTTTGTCCAGCTCATATCACTGCACACGTTGTGCCTTGTTTATCCTCGTTTATTACTCAGAAGCACTGCATTGCTCGACAGTGATGTCACCTGCAGTTTGTATTCGCACCCTAACAGAAGCGCTGACCACATTAGGGTTCATTTCATACTTGCATCCGACGCGGATGGTAATTTGGACGCTACTACGGTGTAGTTTAACCACTGTGATTTAAAAAACTCCATGTAATATAGACTCGACTTGTTTTTATTTCATTACAAAACATTTTTTGTAGGTGATTACCCTTTGTAGAGAATATTTTGACTTATATTCATATTTGTGACGACCATTTTGAATGTAAATTTCCTTTTTTATCTAATTATATCTTTTTGGTAATTATCAGGTTTTGCCTCTAGTGGTCAAAACCGGAATTGCACTCGAACATTTCAAAGTTAATTAGTTTCTCCAAGGAATAATGTGATTCAAATTCAAATACATTTAGCTTTTCTGGATACTGCACACATTAATAGGATCAAATTCTCTAATATGATTTTTTGATTTTGCTTTGAATTGTGGGTAATATGTAATGACCCTATATTTTTATACGTATGTAACATTTAACATAAAGTCTAATTTGAGTAAGACGCTGTTGGTTCTTTCTTTATGAGGTGTTTGAATGCAGATCACCATGTAAAACAGCAGGTGGTGCTGTGCCACTCTGGAGCTCTCAGGACCAATGGATGACTACAATTACATATACTAACAAATAAAAGATGATTTTTTTCCCCCCTTTGGCAAGAATAAGCCTCCTGCCCTGAGGTTTTTTGATGAATATAGCGCAAAAGCCGCACTCTTTGAGCAGAAGACATGGTTTTATTATGGCGTTAATGAAAAGCAAGGTTATCGCCACCTGCATCCTCAGCGGAGATGCTCAATTTGACACAAACCTCCTTCCTGCAGTTTGCTATGACAAGTGCCAGCCTTATCAGACTAGCTCATAAAACAGCCCTCGCATTCAACCGCCTCCTAATACCGCCCATGTTGCTGCGAATTCATAGTTTCTGCTCTTGTAAGTTATAAAGGAATTATTTCGGGCCGTGGGGATAGGTGGAAGTTTGTGGTAAGTCAACCGAGATGGATTTAAGTGTATTACCAGCTCAATCTTGTCTGTCCTCCCCCAGTGTCGCCTCTTGTCGCCTGAGAAATGAGAGCGAGAGTGCGCTCAGACAAAGCTTGACCTCCAGGGGCCGGCTCTCACCGCCTAGATTTTCAATAATGTAGGACAATAAGGCTTAGGCCTCTAACCTGCTGCAATATGCTACAAGTGTAAAGAGCTTAGCTGCTAATAAAGGAGCCGGGGAGCATGGGAAAGAAAAAAACTCATCTTCAAAACTCATATTTGGAGATCAGACGGCCCAGAAGAGCACTTCATAAGGACGGTGATGAGATGCTGAGTGGGGCCTGGAGGCAGAGCTGGAGCTTCTCCTGCTGGTCAAGCTGAAGCCTGGACGTCGACGCCCTCTGACGGGTTATGACAGGTGCACATCTGTTTATTTTGATGTCAGTCTTTTGCCTCATAAAGACGCATCAGCGTTTTCTTTCTCCGTGTGACCCTCCGGTTGCTGGGGTGCTCCTTGGGGAGGTGAGGGACTATTACGGCTTTATTGTGGAGATCAGGAGGTCACGGAGCAGGAGAACATTTCCGCTCTCGTATTTTTCCACGATGAAAATTCAGTCAGTGTTGAAGTGCTTCGATATAATGTTCCGTCATTAAAGATGCGAAAGGAAACGATGTTAAACGTTCTTTCTGAGTCAAAAGCTGGTTCCAGGTCGCTCTTTGCAGGTTCCACAGTATCTACAGCAGTGGTTCATAACCTTGTTGGAGGAACCGAACCCCACCAGTTTCATACTCGCGTTCACCGAACCCTCTTTAGTGAAACATAAAATATGATTTTTTTCAAATTCAAGACGATATGTTTTTTACTGGTGCACAAAATGATTCGTGCATGATCACCACCTTGTTCAACGAACAAAACCAACACAATTCTGCTGGTGCGAGACTAGAGTTGCAAATCATGCAGATAGCAATCATGTGAATCCATGTTGTACATATTCGTTCGACCACTTTCTTCTTTTGCCCGACATAGTTATTATGGATTAAAATATTAACAAAAAAATCACACACAGTACTACCACGACAGTCACACGTTGACTACTGAGCTAAATTCCCCGCCGCACCTGATTGGCCAAGCAGTGTAGCATGATCATCTGCAGCCAATGGCCAAGCGGGGCGTGTCATCACGAATTTACACGATAATTCGGGTGTGTCTGGACCTCCGCGGCGGAGGCTCTGCCGAACCCCTGAGACCATCTCACCGAACCCCTAGGGTTCGATTGAACCCAGGTTAAGAACCACTGACCTACAGTGAACACAGGCTCCACACTGATGGTTCTGTTTCCTTACTTTAAGACATTCTGGGTGTTCTTCAGTGTTCTCCCCCCCAAAAAGTGTACCATCACTTTAAGGTTGTGCTGAAAGAAGGAATGAAAAGAAAAAAAATAAATGAGCAGACAGAAAGAAGGAAAAGGAGAAAAATTGATGAAATGGACAAAAAGAAGAGTCGAAAGAAAAGAAAGAATGAAGACAGGACTAAAGGAAAGGAAAAATATTCATGAAATAAAGAAAAGTAGATTAATGGAAAGTAGGAATGAAAAGAAAAATAATAAATGGAATGAAGAGGAAAGACAAGAGCAGACGGAAAGAAGGAAAAGGAGAAAATGGATGAAATGGACAAAAAGAAGAGTCAAAAGAAAAAAAAAGATAGAGTAAACGCAAAGAAGGAAAAAAGGAAACAAAAGTAGACAGACATTGAAGGGAAGAGAGGTAGAAAAATGAATGGACAGACAGAAAACAATGGAAGGAGCGGACAAAGACATGGTATAACAGGCTGTCGAAACCTCGTATCTCCGTTTTAGTCGAGATTTTTCCTTTTTCTTTATTTTTGACAGATGTGATAAATACCGGCTGCACCACAACATGTGATTTAGACAGAAAATCAGTTGAAATTAATTTGTTTTCTCCTATAAACTTGACCACAATGACACTATAGTACAGTCAGAAGACTCTGTGACTGTTAAAGACGCATTAATCATGAAGCATGAAGCATGAAAATTATTTCCAAGATAAATATACATATACAGTTTCAGAATCAGAATCAGAAAAACGTTATTGTCCCTAAGGAAATTGCTTATGTGGCGACTGCAACATAGAGACAGTGACAAAAAATAAACATACATCTTATACTAATAAAAATACAAAGGTAATAAATATAAAAGGACTAAAGATACAAGATAAAAATTACAAAAGTCATAAAAAGTACAATGGTAAAAAAAAACTACAAATGTAAACTGTTATTTTAAATGAAAAGCAGTAAAATAAGATAAATAGGATAAATTATAGTACAAAAGCAGTAAATTGCAGTGATTGCACTTATACTGTATATTGCACTTTGAGGTTGGTGATGTGCAGCATGTAGTAATGTAACAATGTAATAATGTAATGTTTTAATGCTGTAATGCTCTGAGTTATTGTATGGATGAGTGACAACGGGAGGAGTTAAAGAGTCTGATGGTCACTCAACTCTCCACAAACTCTTTTTTCTCATTTTCTGCTCTTTTCATTATAAATAGTTCGTTTTTTAAGAGACTTTGTGACTCTAAAGTTATAGATATGCACATTATTCCTGCTGAAAAGAATATGCTTTTCTTTGGTCACACTTTGAGTGAGTTTCAGTATTCTTTAAAACGTATAAATACCAATAAATATTTAAAAATAATAAAATACTCTTATTTTTTAGCCCTAGAACCTGCATAAGAGTGTAAAGTCAAAGTCCCGGTCTGGAATAGATGGTTTTGATTGGTTTAGATAATGTGCAGCCTATTTTTGGTTCCTGCATACTTCAGTAAAGGTTAATATTGCTTATATATAGTATCTGAGGAACGTACGACTGCAGGTGAGCACATGGATGCAGAACATTGTACAGTCGCGGTTGTGTTATAGCTCATATTGCTGTAACTTCAGTCTCACAGTGGAGACACCATGAAATAAATGAATGGCCTGAATGAGCAGCTCACTAAGCTGAGCTTTGTTACTTTCTCGTACCAGTTTAAAGGTTCCCAGTGAAAGAGAGTGAAGGAAACGCGCCAGAGTGACAAAATCAGTTTTGCCTCCTACGCTTCCTAGGGTAGGCCCGCTTCTTTCATGCCCATGTCCTTTGCCAGATCCCATATACTCTTACAGCGTTTCCACCTACTTTGTTTATGAGGCTTTGATCCACAATATTCCAGGCTAAGTTACACCCATGCACTGCAAGGTGAACCTATCGGCATTGTTCCCTATAGGAACCCAATACCCGTGGAGCCTTCCCTCGCTCCAGTCAAAAAAACGAGTCTCTTTAGTAACAGAATTCTCCAAAGATGCAGAACAAAAGGTCACGCACAAAGACACAATTTTATGCTCCTTTAATGAGTCAAATTTGCTCTCCCTTTCAGATGCGGCTTCTGTGCTCACTTAAAGATACATGAGCAGATTTTGCCATGTAATCCAGAGCTGCTGTAATCCTCACCCACGTGTGTAATCGATTGATTCCAGATAATTCCAGAGGAGCCGCCGTCATTGATGAAATTGCAATCTTTTCTCATTTTCTGCTCTCTTCATTATAAATAGTTCGTTTTTTAAGACTCACACACACAAACCATAGGATGTTTTCCCAACTCCCTGGATGCCTTCATATTGTGACTCTAAATATATAGATATGTACATTATTCCTGTTGAAAAGAATATGCTTTTCTTTTGTCACACTTCGAGTGAGTTTCAGTATTCTTTCAAATGTTTAATTAAGAAAAGAGCGATATTAACACCATAAATATACAATAACAGCATAATCTCACACTTGAATTTAAGTCAAGTGAATTAAAAAAATTAATCACTAAGAAATTATTGTTTAATAAAATCACAATTATTGGCAACATTAAACAATTTTACAAAATAAAAGTAATGAAGCATTTTTGTAAATTCTAGTCTAGTTTTGAAAGTTGGTCAGAGTGAATAGGAACCTTTAGTTTAAGTGTTTTTTTAAAAGTTTTATTAAGAAAAAAGCAATATTAACACAATACAATAAACCATAAAGATAGAATAACAGCATAATCTCACGCTGAAATTTTTATTTAATTCAAAAAATAAATCACTAAGAAATAATTGTTTAATAAAATCATGTGTGCCACAATTATTGGCAACATTAACAATTTTTATAAAAATAAAAGTAATGAAGCTTTTTTGTAATTTCTAGTCTAGTTTTTAAAGTTGGTCAGAGTAAATCGGAAGTTCAGTTATTAATGACTTCCTGTTTCCTCGGGGTATAAATATGATGTGACACAGAGTCATATTGCTCTTAGCCACTTGTAAGTCAGGTAATGGCTACAAGGAAATAGCTACTCACCTAAACCTAAAGCCTGTATCTACAGTCAGAAGAATAATAAAGATGTTTAAACAACTGGAACAGTGAAAATCGAGACTGGATGAGGAGGATGGTAAGAGAAGTAAAAAAATTCTCCCAAACTCAGTTAGAGAACCGTACTAAAGAGTGGTATCTTGGGGTCACATAGTCTCCATGGCAACAATAAGACCCCATCTCCATACCAACAAGATATTTGGGAAACATGCAAGGAAAAAGCATTTTCTCAACTACAATCACAAAAAAGTTTACAGCCAATCACATCAGCTGAAGTTGGAGAGAGGGATTTAATGTTGACTACACTGCGCTATATTTGCGCATTGTAGTCTCTCTCTCTCTCTTGCAGGAATTAATTGTACGTTTGACCAGAGAGTGTTCACGTTTCATTCAGTCAACACCAAACGAAAATCAACTGGAAGTATAACTTGTTCAACTTAGAAAAGTTATACTTCCAGTTGATTTTCGTGTGGTGTTGACTGAATGAAACGTGAACACTCTCTGGTCAAACGTACAATTAATTCCTGCAAGAG
>JBBIGC010000104.1:40285066-40301309 GCA_037576955.1 Lepidarchus adonis | reverse complement strand
ATTTCAAAGCTAGCTGCAGGCCATTGTACGGGAGCAGGGTGTCATTGCACCAAGAGTACCCCCCCCCCCTTCCCTTTTTTCTCACTTTTATTTGTGGCTGCTGCTCATGGAGCAGAGAGAGGAGTTAATCACTCCCAACACACACTCACACACGCACACTCACACGCACAGTGGTTTATTTAAATGGAAGAATAACCTTGAACTTGGCCCAAAAGGCACGTTGTCGAAAGCAGTGCTTTGCAGATGTGGTTGAGAGGTCTAATACATATTCACAAGCAATGATCCATGGTCCTGTTCTTCAGCGATTCGAGTGTGTAGAGGCAAACACTTTAGAATCCACTCACATTGCATCTGAAATAAAAAAAATAGGAAGACGTGTAAAGACAAAGCCATAATATTTTAAGAAAAAGAGTCTGGGTTCGAGCCATGGTGCCTTTCTGTGTGGAGTGTGTTTGTGTGGGATTCTTCCGGGTGCTCCGGGTTCCTCCCACAGAAAGGTTAAGGCTAAATTGCTCATAGGTGTGAGTGTGTGTCTCTGTGTTGTCCTGGGATGGGTTGGCCTCCTGTCCAGTGAACCCTATATTCAGCAGGGATTGGCTCCAGCTTCCCCATAGGTGGATAAGCAGTTTGGAGAATGTGTGAAGGCTAAATCGCTCTCTTTTGTCCTACAGGAGATCATTCTGAAGCGGGCGGCGGACATCGCGGAGGCCCTGTACAGCGTACCACGCAATCACAACCAAATCCCATCTCTCGCTAACACTGCGTCCCACGGCGGCATGATGGGGGTCAACTCGTTCGGCAGCCAGCTGGCGGTCAACGTCTCCGAGACCTCACAGGGTAATGACCAGGGTATGTGGCCATGTGTGAAGATAAGCTGCAACAACAACAAGGAAAAGTGCAGAAATCTGATTTTTTTGGAAGAATACAATCTATCTACTGAATATTTGGCTTCTGGAACACACCTGTTTACTGTGATACAAGTGTAGCAGATTGATCCTATGCTTCATTAATGGAGCGGTCTGTCTGCTACACTTAACTCCGAACATCTGGCTTGTGGAGCACATCAGGACATTATCCATGCAAGCCAATGACTAACATTAAGCAATGTTGAAGATGGCACAGTCCTGCTGCAGCTTAATCTTCCCTGGCTGGGTGTAGCGTGCGTCCCTAGAGGTGCCTGACCCTGTCCTCTACCCCACTTTTGCCAGCCTGCTGGTGCATACGGTGCATGCTGCGTTTACTCACGCTGCTGATAATGGCTTTACACCTGTTCTCTCCTTGCTAATGTGCAGGTTAGGGCACAGGCTAAGCATAGTGACAACAATGTAGAACACTCCAGTCTGGTAGCCGCCACAGTTTAGCTGTTTCCATGCATTTCATGCACAAAAAATTATAAATATTATAATAATTAACCATTTTTCTGTTACAATATGTCAGTTTGTTAAAAATGAATTAACTGCAGAAGAAATATGGCTAATTCTAGAGCAGCTCTGGTACTGGAGGGTCTGTGTCCTGCACAGATTGGCAATTTCCCTGACCGGTTTGACTCACCTGTTCTTCGCCAGGGAGGGGAACTACCAAACTGCACTGAACACTGTCCCTCCAGGACTGACTTTGGGCGTCCCAGACGTAGAAAATCCTAGTTTTTGTTTAAACAGGCTTAAATTGAGCCTGATTTAGTTCACCAGACCTTTAGGACTTTTATATCTCCCTTTTGTTTTAAAGTATATGTATAGTTATTATATTTTGTTTTTGTAGTTTAGATTTTATCTCTTTTTCTTTACAAATGCACCAATATATTTCAATACAATGTGTACTGTGTATCCGGCTGTATTGACAATAAAAACCTCTTGAATCTTGAATCTTGAATGAGAATTAAGTTTCAAGAAAACCATTGGCCAATGGGGTGTAGGCGTGTGGACAGGCGATGGCACCCACGTGTTGTAAAATCTCAATCTGAAACTGTATTGGCACCGAAAAGCCAACATTACCACATTGTGTTTGTCATCTGCAGTGGGATACAGCCGTAACACGAGCAGCGTGTCCCCTCGCGGCTACGTCCCCAGCAGCACCCCCCAGCAGTCCAACTACAACACCGTCAGCAACAGCATGAACGGCTACGGAAACGCAGGCATGCCCAACCTGGGCGTTCCCAGCTCACCGGGATTCCTCAACGGCTCCTCCGCCAACTCCCCCTACGGCAGTAAGTATCAAGGTAATTACCCCTCCCCTCCGCTCTCTCTG
Source organism: Lepidarchus adonis (assembly GCA_037576955.1). Taxonomy (NCBI): domain Eukaryota; kingdom Metazoa; phylum Chordata; class Actinopteri; order Characiformes; family Lepidarchidae; genus Lepidarchus; species Lepidarchus adonis. The sequence goes on along the minus strand of JBBIGC010000104.1, from coordinate 40,299,065 downwards.
TCTCCCCCACCTGTGCTCTCCTTCCTTTTTTGACACTCCTCTGTTGTTCGTTTGTTTGTGTTTGTTTGTTTTTTGGTTTATCCTTTCGGGAATGTGTGCTACTGGATAAAAGGAGGGGTGACTCTGGAGGCTGAACACCCGAAACAAGCCACATAGCAATCCTACCAATCAAATAACAGCCCAAAAAAAAAAGCCCAAAAAAAGAAAAAAAAAGAAAAAAATTACAGGCCACCAACACGAAAAAAAATTACAGCCCTCTTTCCCTCTCTCTCTCTCTCTCTCTCTCTCAACAAAATAAACCAAAAGTCCCTCAAAATTCTCTTTATTTTAAGTCAGAGTCGATAAAAACACCTATTATCCAGAAAGTGGCCGAGGCAGGACATCTCATCTCATTTTATTTTCAGTTTATCTCCATTTCTCAATCTGTTTCCTTTACCTGCAAAAGAAAAACACAACAGCAGCAGCAACGGGAACATAAAAAACACCCTCTCACCAAATTCTGACCCCATCCCAATCATTTCCTCCCTCATTTGTTTCCATCCCGTGATTATGATTTGAAAAAGAGGCGAGGCCTGGCTCTCCCTGACTCTCGTCTATGAGGAATCAAACAATATAAGTTAATAAAAGAGTAAATAAAAACAGCAACAAGAAAAAAGTGAAACTCTCTCTGAGTGGTGACTATGTTTGCTTTATTGCAGTAGTTCCGTCGAGCCCTACCATGGCAGCCTCTTCGGTCAGCCTCTCTTCAAACTGTAGCAGTACACACGGCATTTTCTCATTCTCACCTGCCAATGTCATCTCTGCAGTGAAACAAAAGAGCGCCTTTGCCCCCGTTGTCAGGCCCCAAGCATCTCCACCTCCTTCTTGCACCAGTGCAAATGGCAATGGACTTCAAGGTGAGAGCCGCCTCCCTCCTTTTATGATGCCGCACAGCCGCCTCACCTGTTGCCTAGTCTTTCTCTCTGGCTCCCAGAAAAGCTGCCCCCCATTCACCACCATGCTGCTGCTCTCCAACATGGCTGGCTTGTGTATGAATTATGTATCTGTGTGTGGATGGGTGAATGACAAGACGGATGCGAGCACATGATGCATGTGGGCATGTGGCATGAATGCGCATGTGTGGCTTTATGTATTGGTTTATTTATCTGACATTAATGATTGAGGGAAGTCAAACGTCGCGTTTCCTCGCTCTGACTTTCGGGAAAGGTTCGGCACAGTCGGGACATCGCCGTTCGGTCATTTTTCCCTGACCAACCCCACTACAAATAAGATAAGATCAGATAAGATGATCCTTTATTGTCCCACAAATGGGAAAAATCCCTTATAACGGCCTATTGTTAAAAATCCCTTATAACGGCCTGTATTTTAATATCCAAAGCCAGACTTTTATAACGAAACCTTGAAGAAAGAAAGCAAAAAACCTACCAAACTGTGTCGGCCTCCGGGACCAACCCCACTACCAATCCCTTATAATTTACCCAGTATCTTAATATCCAAAAACCAGACTTTTATAACGAATCCTTGAAGAAAGACACACACGTCAAGGTTCCCATGATTTCCTATGAATATTGTAACCAGTTAAAAATTCAGTAGTTACAGAAACGGTGGCTCTTACAGGGCGAAAGGCATTAAGATTTCATAAAGAGGCGCTGAGCTCGGGCAGAGTAAGACATTGTTTTGACAAACAGAGCATGTTCAGAAGCCACTCCGAACACGATAAGAGAACGAGAGCGAGGGCTCTGTCTCGAATCCTCGGCAGGACAGCGTCATTCAGCAAATTAACGACTTCCCCAGGCCGCTAAGTGCGCTCGTATTTGCTCGTCGTCAAGGCTGACTTGTTTGCTTTGAAAACATGTTTGAGCCATAGTGTGTGCATCCAAGATTAATAATGTTAGAGCTAATGAACTGGGAAATTAAAGTTCATGCTGCTACATGCATCCACTTATTAATATGTGGTTTGCAGGAATTAATGAGGAATGCCATGGCATCGGGTGCTTTGGCAAACTTAAAAGCACTTCAACCATGACTCTACAAATAAGTTGAAAGTAGCTAAAGGATGTTTATTTTTCTTTTCCTTTTTTTGAGCGCCCACTAGCCACCTAATTGTGGAAACGAGTGGAGTTCATCAGTCTTGGTGCCTGTGATGGCTTTAGAGCGAGGGAAGAAAATATTGGCGGCGTTATACAAATATACGACGGCATTAGACGATATAGACTTTAGTTAATGACCTCTGTGCTGGTACCACACTGGATTAGTCCTGTTCCTGTACATTTTTGATTGATTTTCTAATTAAAAACATCACATTCTTTGCATTTTAGGACTCTCGATGTGCTGAATGTCACAGGGTAAAAGCGAAACAGGGCCTGTGCAAAAGTAATGGCACCTTTGATCATTTATGCTTGAATGGAAGTGTTGGCACTTTTGCGTAAACCTCTGGACTATTACGTTTCTTAGTTTTAAAAAGTATCACGTCTGCAGTGACGGTTGAAGTTCTCATACCATCTGTGGAGAAAAGTCAACATGGGTGAGGAGCGGATACATCATTAACGCTGGCTTTATTACTGTGGCTAGTTCAGGTCAGTGGTTTTGCTATTTGATGAGCAGCCATGTTAACCTTAACCCTTTAACGACCATTGGCTTAGTTAATGTAGGGTGTCTCTGAAAATCACAAGTGCATTGTGGGAGCCCGTCTTGCCTTTTCAATAGTGCACTGGAATAAATGTTTTTTCCTTTATTTTGACCCCCCACCCCCCCCCCCATCCCATCACCCAACACTGCGGCCCTAAAGCTGGGCTTTCGATTCGGCGAATTCTAAGTGGTGTCGTCCTGCTGCCCAGAAAGCGGAGGACATGTCTGCGTGACGTTAGCCGAAGTGACCGTGTTGTTTCTCAGCTGTCAGCATGGCCGCTCCCCGGGGAGTCTGGACCCTCTGATGGCCATTAACAAAACGCTAAGAGAAATCTCACACATGTGGGAGTGGGGATACTTTCTCCTCGAAAATGTCAGAAAGCTCCTCCTTGAGAATGTCGAAGGCTTTCCAGCTTGTCTGGTTGGAAAAAGTACATACACGCAAAACCCCCACCCGTCCGACTCCCCCAAACCCCTGTGGCCTCCATCTCCGGCTCCGCGCTACAATCTTACAAACACATCTCGCGCTTTCATCGACTGCGCCAAGCCTCGTCAGTCAGAGTGTTTTGTGAAATGCAAGCGACATACTTTTGTGCTGTGTGCTGTCTTTGTCCTTCGCCTGGTACCAAGGGACATCTGGTGCTAAAATTTTTGTTCCTTTCTTTCCCTCTCTCTCTCTTTCTCTCTCTCTCTCTCTCTCTCTCTCTCTCTTCCTTCCCCTCTCTCTCTCTCTTCAGCTATGTCCGGACTGGTGGTCCCTCCCATGTAAATTGCACTTGTAAAGAAGCAACATCCGCCTCGGGGTGCATCACAGAGCGTTCTCCTGTCGTCGGTCACGAAGAAAAATCGAGTCTAAATCAGAGGGAAAAAAAAGAAAAGAAAGACTTTGTTTCAAAGATTTTATTCAAACTAATATAAATTGACATGCAAGAAACTTTGTCATGAACGATTTAATTTTATTGACTGAATTTCTTGTCATATTTTCACATTTCTCAGTCTTGAAGAAGAAAAAAAAAAAAAGCCTATTTTGTATAAACATTTCTGGTTTGATCTTGGCTATGTCTAGTACTTGTGTGGGGAGAAACTTTGTGGATATGCCATTTGATGAAAACACTGACTGAAATGTCTCTGAATGTTTCTTTTCAAACGATGCGCAGCCGTCGCACATCTCTATAATGTGAAATCATTTTCATGATATTTAGTTTTTTCTTTTTTTAATTTTTTTAAGGTTTTTTTTTTTGCTTTTTTTTTTTTATTTGTGGTGAGAAAAAAGGGGGCCAAGCCAACACATGCAGAGCCAACAAACTGGAAATAATATAGCCTAAAAATATATGATTTATGAAACATAAGCATTAAAAAAAGTGAATAGGAATGAATGGAGAGGGCCAGGCAGCGGAGATGTTATCATGCATACTTCATTTAAAATGAACTTTGTAACTTATTGTAGGTAGAAATTGTAACTTTGATATTGCAAAGATTCTTCTCTTGCCTTTAACAAGCACACTAACAGAGACGAGATGCCACTGTCTGTTGGTTAAAAAAGAGGAAAAAAAAGAAAGAAAGAAAATACTTCCACTGCTAAAGCTTCCTGTAAAGCAAGTGTGATCTGCAATGTTTTTCAACTTTTTGCTAGCACTGTATACTATTGCATTCTTAGGCTACTGTGGAGTCTGTTTCTTGTACCAGAAAGTTGTCCTTTTACTTCTAGCTCCTTATTCCCTAATGTGTTTTGTATGTGGTTATACAATTGTAGACTTTTGTGATTTTGCCAAAGTTGTAGCTAAATATTTATACACTTGTCTTGAATTTTCCAGATCCACTTAAATATTTAGTACAGAGTTTTATTCCTACTAAAACTAGGAGTAAAATAGTCTTATACATTGCAACACTTTCACACAAACACTTGCGGTCACTAAGGGGTTTTTTGTAACATATCAATTATAAATATTGTATTTATCTTTGAAATTTTGTATATTGCTTTCCATCATTTTATTTGATCTCGTATGTAATGTTTATCATGACCGATATTGTGATGCAACACAGAACGTTATGCCAAGACCCATTTTGCTTTTTTTATTTTTATTTTTATTTTTTGCTCTTCCAATAGATCGCAACGTTTATACATTATAATTGTAAATTCAAATGTTTTGTTACATTATCAAACGATTCCATCCATTCTTCCTTTCATTTGTTCATTGTTATTTCGAGGAACCGTCAAATCTATTTTTTATTTTTATATTATTTTTTAAGTTATCAGAATACTTTTCGTTTGAAATAAAAAAAACTGTTTGTTGTATAGTCAAATAAATTGTTTGTGTCACATGGCTGTAATAATATTAGTAGAAAAATGTGCATGTCAAGCAGCCCCAGGGGGGAAGATTCAATTGTGGTTGTCATTTTTTGCTTTATTTTTTGTTTGTTTTTGGTTTTATTTTCTTCTTTTTTGTAGAGTGTAAAAAGACATTTTTACCAGCCACCCATTGGCTTTGCCACATAGTTCAACCGTGTTTACAGGGATAAAAAATAAAAAAAGGAAAAAAAAAAAATCTGGAATGGAAACATACGTACGTCAGTCACTAATGTTTATTAAAATATGTCAGAAAAATGATTCTCTAATCTTTCTGCTGTTTTAATGACAACCCTACACCACAATGCCAATTATTACTCCATTCAAATGATCAATGGTGTAAAAAGCACAAGCATTTTTTTACTAAAATAAAAAAGAATTATTGTGACCCCTCATCTTTTTGACTATTTTGTCAGTTTCTTTATTTGACTTTTTTTTTTAACATTGAATTTGTTGTGCGCCCTCAATTTTTCGACTCAAAATCCAAGGGAAAAGATGAAAAAGGTTAGATTTTTGTATCATATATGAAAAGCCGGGATGAAAATGTTCTATATTGTACATGCCATTTTGTAAGTACTCCATGATTCAGTAGCACAGTAGCTAATCATAGTCAATCAATTCACGTCATCCCTTCCCCATCTCTCTCTGAAAATGATTTTGATTTCCTAGTTGTGCCAAAATCAGCAGATAAAGCACGATGATTCCTATTTTTTATCTTTTATTTTCCTTTGCACTTAACACTTTGTAAATCTCCTGTTGTACTGCTAAGTAGTCTGTTTCGAAACCAAAAGGGATGTTCCCTCTTGGCAATCTGCACACAAGTTTCCTTTAGCAGCGGGAAGCAAGGGCAGCTGTAGAAGGGAATAAGTGATGAATGTGCAATGCGTTTGCTTTGTGATAGCTCAACAAAGCTTAGCTAAGTGGAGGAGCTGGGGAAGTCACCTTGAAAGTGAGAGGAACCCAAGGTTACATGAAGTGCATTTGTGAATATCATCATTTCTGCAATCTGGTTTTGTGTTTTAGGCTAATTAGACCATGCACTCAAGTGTTTTGTTGCCGTTAGTCTGAAGAGTTCACTAAATGGTAGAACGACTCTGTAAGGGAAAAATACTATTTTTTGTTTCATGTATACATTTTTTTATGTTTATGTCAACATTTCTACATTTTACTGTACAAAGATGTTCATTTTACACAATATTTAATTAAAGTATTTCTTGTCTGTGACCAGTTTCTCCCTGCAATCTTAATTTTCATTTTTTTCCCTTCATGAGAATGCATGTTTAGAAACAGAATATTGCATAATCAAAATTTTGGCCTTTTAAATCATAACTATTGATATGGCCAACTCAAAAAGACACCAACCGAGTTTAGAAAAACTTAAAACAACTGTATTTGGTTTTAGATAGTCCCACAACTAAATGTTCTATTCCAATTTTATCAATTTTATCAATTTTTCCCAATATTTTTATTTCTGTTTTACATAATCTAAAACAACAACTTGCCCATTACACTACATTAAACTTTAATGGCGAATTCACCAATATGATTGGTCTAAAAAACACTGTCTACACTTGTTTTTTCAGGTTTAAATTAAGAACATGTAAACTTGCCATTCTGGAGATACAGGGTTTTGTTGCTACAGACAAGTTCAAATTGCAGGTGTTATTGACTTGAAGGGAAAACAAGTACAGGGACCTTAAATATGTCATTTTTCTAAAAATTTTAGTCCACGATTTATATTTTTGTTGGTTTATTTTAACAAAGAAATGAAACTAAATATAAAACAAATTAAATTTGCACTTAACACTAATTAATTATGTGTTAGATGTCTGTTCTCTCCAGAGGATGTGAAACAAAACATGAACATTGGCTGGTGTGGCCAAAATGTTACGATTGTACCCTTGAATATTTCTGGAAACTAAAGGTGAAACCCAATTTAAAACATAAGCAGGATCATCAAACGTGAAGATCGGTTGCTGTGGTTCCTCTGGAAGCGTGACGTACTGTTTGAAAGACCTCAGCTGAGGTTTATAAATCTCTGCCATTGTGACACAGTGCAGACTGAGATGGCTGCCCTGTTTGCCTGGCCTTGTTCTTGTTGTGGCGTTGGCCGAGGCACTTAGGGCTGGGTGTTTTGGGGTGAGCTGGTGACACAAGGCTTTCATCTTCCACTCCTGTGAATTCCTGGAAGAAAATGGCAGTCTCATGGGGGGTGCAGCCCTGCTCAGCCCACTGATCCCTAAAGAACAACAGCCATTTCACTTCGGACTAGCTGCTTTAGCCTAGCGCTCAATAGCATCTGGGCCAATACTCTTCCCCAGCTCTGCAGCCAATGGGAAACACGGAAGCAGAAGTGTAGATTCCATCAGCGTTAAGGAGATATCAGGGGAAGCTCTTCAGCTCCTCATGAAGTGAATTACAAGCTACAGGCACACATGGGGTTTGTCACTCATTTGCGCTTCATTAGGTAACTAGCAGCAGTAGCGCTAGCTTGAAAAGGTGGAGCGAAGCACCAGTGCTAACCTTGATGAAGGTCATAAGCTAGGTGACTACTACGTTCATCAACACTTGTCCATCTCATCAGGAACCTGCTTTATAAGTGATTCGACTGGATGCCTCATTGAGCACAGTGCTGGAAATGTAAGTTATGCAATTACAGGCAAGAAAGAGTGCAGTTAGCTCTACACAGTTCGCTTTCCTTTGAAGGGTGAAGATGTTAGTGGGATTTATTTGAGTGAGATTTTGATTTAAACACAGATTATTTCCACGTATTGTCGTTTGTAGACAGCTTGAGGATTCCTCCAACATTTAACACTCGTATAAAATGAAAATTCTACTACTATTGAAGGTAAATTCAATTTACATTTCCCAAAAATTCAACAAGAGACCTTGTTAAGGAGCTTCTTGAGCAGCCTGGGCTTGTGTTTAACTGAGGTTTTAGACCAGACCAGGCCCCACTGAGGTGTTGTAGTGAGGTCACTTTGTGTGTTGGGGTGTGTTAACAATAACGAATCACTTTTCCTTCAAACTTTTGGTCATTTTCTTTGTAAATGAGATAAAATGGTAAAAATTGTCCAAGTTAAAAAATTAACATAATGGAATATCATAATGGTTAAGATTTATTGACATGGTTATATTTGCCACATAGTTCAACCGTGTTTACAGGAATAAAAAAAAAATAAAAAAAAAATCTGGAATGGATACATACGTACGTCAGTCACTAATGTTTATTAAAATATGTCAGAAAAATGCTCTGTGGAAGCTTTTAGAGGGATTCTCTAACCTTTCTGCTGCTTTAATGACAACCATACACAAACACATATATTTTTAAACTGAAAACCTTGTTTCAATTGGATGTAATATAATTGCATAATTACTTACTCACCATCCAATCATCTGCTTGTTTCAATGCAGGTGTTACAAGACACATGTAATTAGAGGTTGACATTCCACAAATGACTTGTTTCTTGTCATTATATCTGCTGGCCTTGATCAAAAGCTTCAGAATAGGCTTTACACTCTTAATGTGACTGATACTGGAGAAGCACATTTAATTCTTACACTTCATATCGAGCCACATAAACTGTTTTTAATGACATTTTGTGTTGTTGAAATGCAGTAGTATGAATTTCCCTTTGACTGCTGTATACTGATAATAATAATATATACTTCATGATGAATGGAGCAGCAGAAAATATTCATAAATCACTACAATACACACATTTAACATCAAACCCTTATTATTTTCCATTATTTTTGAATACCCCAACTGTGTTTTTACATTTGTTTTACATTTGTTTTACATTTGTATAGAATGTTAACACACCACATTATATTGTGTTAGAATTTCATGGTGAATGAAGTAGCAGAAATGGTCCTAAATCTCTTAATAAACACACATTTTACATGAAAGATAAAGATAAAGTTGCCGTTTTTGGAGATACAAGGTTTTCATCTGATGCACACTTCTATCAGAAATCATAATTTAAGCAAAGTTTTTTAGAAATTCAGTTATTGAAAGGTGCCACAAGCAAATAAATAACAGTAATAGACTTTATTTTCCGCCAAGAACATCCCTGAAGAAGAATCCACACATTTTTTGCTGTTTTTTTCTGCTGCTGGACACACGGAAGATCTGATTTCCTACCACCAGATCATTCACATGACCTGCATGATGGAAAACCTTCCTGGACATTTCATTTCATCTACTAACCAGCTTATAGTAGGAGCGTCTATGTAAAGATTAGTTACTAGATGAAACAAAGTGAAAAGATGCATCTAGCACCTCGTACTCAAACCCAGCGAGAAAAAACAGCTGATAAATTCCATGGTCAAGGTTATCGCTTGTCTAAAAGGGGTGGTATCATTTTGAACCCTTCATAGTTCAGATGTTTGAAAAAGGCCCAAGGTGAAATCCATACTCATCAGCTGGAGAACGGGGGTCTTATAAAGACGACAGAAGAATGGCCTCCCTCTTTTAAAACAAGCACGGATGTTATCTGACTCTCTGAGTGCTTCTGGTTAGCAGGTCAGAAAATGTCAATTTCTCATCAAGACAGCGGTGCCGGCCGCATTTATTCGCCCCACTCTCAACATAGACAATTAACAGGATGCAGAGCGCTTGCATCAGTTATTTGCAGGTTATTATGCAACCGCCCGCTGGCATAGATCTGGTCCTGCCGCACATAATAGGCCTGTCTGATAGCAGCAGTGTCAATATGCCAAAGAACAACATTTGAATGTGAGCTGTTGTGCTTATTTGCCTCCAACGGATGATCTGCAGGCCGATAAGTGAGAGCCAACCTGCCGAGGACGCCGCACGGCGCCTATCTGTGTCTCACACAATTATTACAATGAACAAACCGGACAATGGAGAGGCCCCTGTCTTTATACCAGCCTGTTTTACCTTCAAATAACTTCCTTTATCTACTAAAAAAGCACTTGAGAGTAAATCTAAACTCTATCAGAGGAAATAAAACAACCCCCCAATCAGATTAGCGATCGATTTTTGGTCGTTCGCCATTGGGGGAAATATCTTTAGTGCCAGAGTGTGGAGTGACGGGTTTGAGATGTTGCCGTCTTAATATTTGGAGCTGAAATCGGTTTACGGATCAGAGTTTTCTATTATAAATACGAGAAGACGTTCACAAAATACCAAGCATGTTGAGGCTGGTTTTATTTGGCCGCATGGATGTAGACGCTCTTCGGAACGATCTGTGCAGTATCACCAGTCATAAAGCCACAGCCATTAAGGCCATTACGGCAGCAGCTGCAGGCCTGTGGTCCAGCATTGTTCTAATGTCCAGCCCTGCTTCTCGTCCTCAGTGGATTCCGTAAATGCGGAGACAGAGTCGTCCAGGCTGTGATGTGTTCCCTGTTCATCAAAGAGTGGCCTTGCGTCGGCCCCGGTCAGCCCAGCGCCTCACTCAATCACCCAGAAAGCCTCTTTATTACCGAACCCTAATGGCCGTCCTCTGCCATATTTTTTAATGCGAGCATTAAATATTTATAAAACCCGAGTCAATAATCCCTCATAACCCCAGACGGAGGGAGACGACCACTCATTCATTTACTGCGGCCGGTGCACTCTGAAATAAAGGCAAAAGGTCAATGGGGCACACAATCAAAGCGGCCTGGAGCATCTGCTGTCATTATTAGGACAATTATTTGACAACGCAAGGCTGGACAATACTGGTTTAAAGTGTGTGAATGTGTGTGTTTTATAAGTTGCATTTGCTTTGAACAGTGGCTTATGTATTGTTATCTATCATGGAGCTTCTACCTTCAATACAACACTCGCAGGCAGTAAATCAGGCCTCTGCTCACTCCCAGTGGAGAAAATCCATCTGTACAAAGGGCTGCACACCTCAGTCTGCAGAACGGATGTTAATGTGTTTAAGATCAGCCATCATAACTTCAGGACTCAAGAATATAAAACAGTAAAGATTGTACAAATGATTGTGGTTTCTTCTAGGTTGGGAAAAATTGAGTTAAGCCAGCGTTAATATCGGAGATGCAAGAAATAATGTCGTTTAGATACAATTTGTGTCCCCCAATGTGCATACACACCCACACATTTACCCATTTTTATATCACCACTGTCCACTGACTAAAAAAAATCATTTTTTGCCATGTTTTAAGTTTTACAGAATGTGAAAACACTGAAAAAAATGCTTTTCTAACTTTTTTTGTCCTGTTTTCAGTCCAAATATCAAAAAAATCTTAAATCAAGATACATTTACTAGACACATGAAATAGCATAAGAAATAGATAAGACAAATAATCTTAATAAGATATAATCTCAATTTTTCTTACTCAGTAATTTTGTCTCGTTTCCAAATATCTAAAACATCTTAAATTAAAATTACTAGACAAGAAAAATGGTATGAGAAAATTAAGTGATGCTTAAAACTTCTGACTGAGATTATATCTCATTAAGATTATTTTTCTTACCCCATTGGCAGATACTTTGGTTTGTTTTAAGCAAACAATGACTTTTTTAAGGTGTTTTTTCAGAAAACAAGAAATAATTTCTTATGCTATTTCATGTGTCTAGTAAATGTATCTTGATTTAAGATTTTTTAGATATTTGAACTGAAAACAGGACAAAACTACTAATTTAGAAAAGCATTTTTTGCAGTGAACACCAGCTGGTGTCAGAATTTTATGAGCAGCAGAAATCTATAACAAAAAGCACTTTTTATATGAACCTCCTTTGTATTTTAAGAGGGTTTTACACTTTCCTGTAAAGTTTACAGCAGTAGTATTGATGTATATACACTGATTGGTCATGATATTAAAACCACATCCCACTCGTGTTGTCAAATCAGCTTTGATCCATCAAGACATGGACTCTACAAGACTCTGAAGATGTGCGACTGAATCTGGCACCAACACATTAGAAGCAGGTTCTTCTGTAAGGCCAACATCTGGGAAATCTGGAGGCCAAGTTCATACTTCATCATGTTCTTCAATCCACTTGCAGTGTTGGAGGAAGCATCATCCTGCAGAGAGAAGCAACTGCCATAAGGAAATATAGTTACAGCAGATTTTGTGTAGACACCACTTCAAAAATGTATTATTATGTATTATTAAATCCATATGATCCATAGTTTCCTAGGAGAGAAGGTTGACTTGACTGATCAGACCAGTTTATCATAACCTGTATGAATGACTTCGCCAGGTTATGTTACAGTAGTTATTCTGTGAGATCGGACCAGACAGGCCCCATGCAAAACAAAAGCCTTGGACACTCAATTCCCTGTTGTCCGTTTACTGGACGTCCTTCCTTTTAGCAATGATCCAGTGGCCCTGGCTCACCACTTGACAGGTTCCACAGTAATGAGCTAATCAATGTCATTCACTTCACCTGTCAGTGATTTAATTTTGCAGCTCGTCAATGTTTATTTTATGCTAATAATGACTAAATAATAAAGATTTTTATATTCTTCATAGTTTGTCATTTCTGTAAATTCTGAAATAGTAATAAAGAAAAGTCAATGACTCAGAACTGTTGATACAGAGTAGGAAATAATGCTGAACCAATTAGTTCTCCCTCTTCATTTACCCCCAAAAAATATATATATAAAATAAAAATAAATAAATAAAAATCGTTATAATAATTAATAATAAATATAATAATAATAAATAAACATTTTAAACCAATCTTTAACGCGACTCGGGGATAACGAGTCGCCTCGTGGGAGTGATTCGCGCATGCGCAGCAACATCCTATAGTCTGTATTGGGACTTATTCACCTGTTTCCAGTCTTCGGGTTTTTCGAGCACGTTCGTTCGTTCATCACGTCACAGCCCCAGTTAATATTACGGGGTCACATAATGAACAAATGACTGGAAGTTCGAGCCGAAGACTCGAGAGATGAACTAATGAGTTCTGTTTCCGGTTCAGGCTGCGTAGGTTAACGTTACGGGCGGTCACGTGATGAATGAACGACTGGAACCTGAGGTGAGCGAATCATAGATTAAAGACGCAGGTAAACAATGAATTAATCGTTTCTGTTTCTTATAGCATTATAGTATTGTTTGTAGTGTGATCAGCGTGTGTGTAAGCAGTAGATGTGTTAGTGAGGTAACAGGAAACATTTTAATTATATTTTGCTAAAATGAACGAGACTCAAAGGTCCGAGTCGGTAAAATGATCCGAACTTCCCATCACTAAGTACTTCATGTGGTTTTTTTGTTAATATTTTAATCTATACTAACTATGAAATTTGAAAAAAATCATTTTATTTTTCACTAAAGAGGGTTCGGTGAATGTGCATATGAAACTGGTGGGGTTCGGTTCCTCCAACAAGGTTAAGAACCACTGATATATACAGTATATACTAAAAGTCACTATACAATAAAAATTTGTTTATTTATATTTTTAACATCAACACAGGTATCATTGCAGTTTTACTTGCCATCATGTTCCAACGCCTTGAAAACTTTCAAACTTTCTGGAATCTCCAACATTTTGCAGCTTCTCTGAAATTTGACCTCAGATCTTGTGGCTTTTTCAAACGCAAGGTTTGTTCCAAGAAGCTCCATAACCTGTCACAACTGGAGGAAAGAATCTGCACGACCTGCAGTGGGAAGGTAAATGACTTTTCCACTGTCCCATCCTTTCTGATGTGATTTTTTCCAGTGTTTTAATGCCATTATTGAAGCCACTAATGCACCACATCTTCACATTCCCATTAAAGTCTTTGGAGTGGTCCAAAAAGGTGGAGATCAGGTGGTGCTAAATCCATCATGACACGACCAGTTACTACTCCTCCCGCCTTCACCGTTTCCAAAGAGAATATAACAGTGCGGAAACTTCACGTATCGTAATTTCGGGACTAAGTTTTGATCCCTGCGCTTTATAATCCGGTTCAGCTTTTCTGTGAGTTTTCATGATTTTTGTGATATCGTAAGATGATTTGTTTCTGTATATCTTATTTCTGGATGTACAGAAAGACTTAAAATGACAAAGATGAGCATTTACGAGCGTAGTACTCACAGTAAAGCGCTACTCCACAA
>JBBIGC010000104.1:40230172-40241053 GCA_037576955.1 Lepidarchus adonis | reverse complement strand
ACTTCTTATATTTATAAATATAAATCCATATCACATACTCATATTGTAGACAGTAGATTGTATACTATTGTATATTACATTTGTTCAGTATTCTTTTCATTGTATATTTACATTGTTGTTGTTTTCCTTTATACTGTTGTGCTTGAGAGAGACTATCGACCTGAATCAAATTCCTTGTATGTGTTTACTCACTTACTTGGCCAATAAACACGATAAACACGGATAGCAATGTCGTCCATTGGCTTTCAATTCATATGCAAACTTGCTGTGTCAGTATAGGGCTCAATCCAGCACTTAAATAGTTAACCCTCTCCTTCCATTATGCTACACTTATTGGCTTTTATTAGGGAAAAAATTGAATGGAAAGTTCGTTAAGCAGTGCCTCAACTCAATTAAAAATGAAAATCAAACATTTTATAGACAGTGAACTATTAACATGAGTTGATGAATATAGGTCATACCACAAAGAGAGAGAAAAGCTTATTAATTAAATAATAAGGGCAATTCCAGCACTATCAGGCGGCGTCGAATCATTCCAGAGGAGGAAAGGTGAGGAGGAAAAGAAGTGGATGGATGGTGGGCTTGTTTGCGGTTAGTGTTGAAACGTCAGGTTAAATAGAAATCCTGAACTTCCTCGCTGGCTCCGGCGAAGGTAAGGAAAAAAGAAAAGCCTTGATTAGTCCTTAACACTGTGACACAAGCCGCATTAGGCGCCAGCGTAATCCAGGTTAGAGTGCAATAGGGTCATCACAGAAATTAACTTTTTGTTCATTAATTTGTCTGGATTAGTCGAGGGCAAAAAGACAGCAAATCTGCTCTAGTTTTTCTTATGAAAATCATTTAAAAGTGTACATCAATTGTGGCTTGTGGGTGACTTTGGGGTTAATCAGGCTGATGTGTCCTTTTAATTGCTTTCTATTCAGAGTAAATTCATTAGATAATGTTCTCTTCAAAATTCATGAATCAATTTAACTGAAGAAAACCACATTAACAGCTTTGGTTCCATTACCACGTGCCGTCATGTCAGCCGACGGAAGCCCCTCGCTTTTTCCTTTAGGCAAACGTGGTTTTTATGTACCGTGATTGCTTTCAAAAAGGGGATTTATTTCGAATCCATTTCTTTCCCCCATTACCAATTTAGCCAAATTCAGTGCCAAATTATAACAATGAAATAAGCCCCGAAACCCCTTTTAATCACGCCAGCGAGGCGATAGGCTCCAAGGCCTGGATCCGTAGCATTGCTTGTTATTTGTGGTTAATTTGGACTGATTACATTGTGGCTAGGTTTTGGCCTGGGGCGGCGGAGAGGCTGCAGAGGAGCAGGGAGGCCTCTTCAGTCATCGCACCATTGCTGGATGAATATAAAGGAGAACACTTGGCATTGTGTGACGTGAGAATTTCACAGGCCTAAATATGTCAATCACGCTTCCGCGGCACTTTGTTTGAGTCATTAAAGAGCCTGCCATCTTTGTGGATGTCTCTGAGTGATTTCGGGATGACAGAGCGAATCTAGCCCCTGGGCCCGCACTCATGACTAGCGCCTCTTCAGCTGAAGGACGGTGAATTGGAAGTGGGAAATGGATCAGTTTGAATGGACACGCTGCAATAACTTAATATATCACCACTGACCTGGGAAATGTAACTTCAGAGGAGAAAAAACTATCTGAACTGGACTGGGTTTTATTCCATTGGTCCATTCATCATGGAATTTGAAGCAAAAACAGGAATAATTTTAATTTTTTGAACCAAGGTTTTGATTTAAACAGTGGCAGTATTTTTTATATAAGAATTTAATTTTTAATTAAAATGACCTGTGTTGTAGATTTTCTACACTGTAATTTATTTCTTTAAATTTAAATTCTAATTTGAAAATTTTTAACGTATAATTTCGTGTCAATGGCAATGGCGCCACAGAGATACACTTTTCCACTTTTTCCACTTTTTTTTTGTAATATATATATATATATATATATATATATATATATTCAGAGCAAAGTTTGCAAAGAACAGCAGCAAACTATCAGAATATCATACAAACTTTAGAATTGCACCAAAACATCATCGCTTTTCCATGAAAATAAAAACTTATTTGATGTTTAAGACAATTAGGTTAGTTTTTAGCCTAAAATACTGAATCTTTTTTTTTATTACTACTTACATACAGACAAAATATGCACATGATTAGGGGTGGGGAACATAATTTATTTATTATTTTATTTACTTTTATTTAACCAGGAAGGTCCTATTGAGATTTGAAACTTATAGTACAAAATAGTTTAAAATTTCACAGTTAAGATACAAAACAAAAGACAGATAAAAGAAAAATAAAATGTACAGACAAACTATGCAAATGAGCAAGTAATGGAATTGGCCTCAAAAACTTTCAGTCTGGTTTTAAATCCACTTAAAGGTATCAGTTTGTCAATTTTCCAATTTTTCTGCAACATATATACAATATAAACATACTATATATATATATATATATACACAATATACAGTAAATAACTTATAAACTTTAAAATGCTTAGTGGTGTGTTCCCTGTACTCAAAATAAAAAAAATGTCAAGTGATACATATCACTAGAAGAGGAATGCCCAAACTTTTGCAGAGAAAATACTGTATATGAACACAACTGCAAATGATTCCATGTGATGTATTGACGTTTTCAGTGCCGGGTTCTTTTTTTCAGCTCGGCATCTTTTGTAAAAAGCATGAAAAAAACCTCAACTTTGCTCATTTGCATAAACTGAGACTGTTGTATCGAACGGTGGTGAAGAAATGAAAGAGGCAGAGTGTCTCATGGCAATCGGCACGGCTCTGTTCAGGTTTGTTTTGATTCTAATTAATTCTCCGATGCTGTCAGCTTTATTAGCAGATACGTCCCACGGTTTTTCTGTTCTTTTAAAAACAGCCCCCACCTCCTCCCTCTGTAAAAATCCATCCCCTACCCTACAGCCACCCAGCCCCATGCAGAGCCAACACATAATCAAGGTAATTTGCCTGAACTTGGGGGAATATTTACCAAATCCGGAGCGGCCCGGCTTGATTGATATCCACCCATGTGACTTATTAGGCTTTGTCAGAGCGAAGGCCCTGCGGTGGTGTTAAATAATTTTTCATTGATAATCACCCTGTCACTGCTATCAAGACAACTTTTTGAAGACCGACCCGACGGAGGGGGATTGTAAGGAAGGGGGGGGGGGGGGAGACGAGGCCTCTTAATTTGTTAATAAATGCTTCTTTAGTGTAGGACAGGGATTAGGGCCGAGAGAGCTGTCAGAGGGACAGGTGAGAGAGGAGCTGGCAGCCTTTAATTTCTCAGCCAGTGAAGATGGAGCTCTTTAGGGACTAATCTCCTTATCAACACTGAGCTGTAGCCTCAGGGCCACCCCCGCCATTCACACCAAATCGTGACCATTTTCCCCCTTTTCTTCCTCTATTTCGCTCTCTTTTTCTCCCCCTGCCTCCTGCTTTACGGACCCCCCTCATCGTTTGAGTGACAGAGTCAAGTTAGGACCGTAGGCGCCAAGTTTGGCTCTCAGTTATTCAAATGAGGGCTGGACGATGAGTTCGCTGAAGGCGTTCGGAGGCATGTGTACAGTCCAGAGCGCCGCGTTTGAATTACAGCTTCACCAGAGGCACGGCTGAGCCTCGGCCTGAACGTTTCTTTGTTTTCCGCTGTGAAACATGCAGCAGTGATTATTTGGCAGGCGAGGTCAGCCATGTTTGTTTTTTCTCGGCCTACCTGTACAGCCCCAGCCTTCAGGCCGGTTCCTTGACATTTTCCGTCTCGCTCTCAAATCTAGACCCTCACAGCTAAATACAGCGGTGTTACTCCGAGTCTAGATCACAGATGGAGGATGTTAACGAAGAAGCCACTCGTTCAGGTTGACCCAAGGCCCTTCCAGCCAATCAGCCATAACATTATATCTAGTTATTTCATTCCGCTGTCAGGGAGGCGGTCAGTTCTTAAAGGTGATATGCTGGAAGCAGAAGCGTAAGGAGCCACTCTGTCAAGGTTCTTGTGGAGCGTTCTAGGTTCGCAGTAATTAGTACCTACCAAGTGACAGGGGCACCCGAGGCTCACTGATGCATTTTGGATCTACTCAATATCAGCCTGGTGGTCTTTATGATTGTACACGTATTACTGCTGTTTTATACTATTCAAGTATAATTATGTAATCAGATTTTAACCTTTCATTCATCTTCCATCTGCATTTGATTAACTGAGACCAAAACTTGGGGCCTACTGTTCTAACTTAATCCCAGAAGATGAGGAGGACCCATAATGGATGAAGACGAAGCAGCAAAGGTAAGAGAACGGAAGCTGGGGAAAGTGTCATGAGCTGTAGAAATAATTACAAGTTAAGATTAGACCTGCGAATGTAGTGAGGTGATAGAGGAGATCACGTAAAGTGCATCAAAAGGAAACGTGACCTCACGTGGAGCAGTGTAGTGGGACGGTACCTTCCTAAATGGTTCCCCAGTGGTGGTTGGAACTGGTACCAAGGCAAGGTCTTGACCACTGGGCCACAAGTTTGGGTGTTCTGGTCAAATGGCACATTTTTCTGGTTTTGACAGTGTAAAAAATGTAATTTAATGCACAATTATTGTTTATTTGCTGAATTTAACAAACTTAAACTTAGTCTGAGAGTGGCATACTTGGTTGGGACCATGATCCGAATGTTGTAGGTTCTAGTCCCAGCCCAGGCACCACCGCAGTACCCTTGAACAAGATCCCATCCCATTACACTGCCCCCTGGGCGCTGTGCATGGACGGACAAATGCAGAGGTCTCATTTTATAGTGGTGCACTTTCTGTTTGATGATGTATTAACAATGACAAATTGTTCCTTTCACTCCACTTATATGCAAATGAATAGAAACTGCACTGAAATATGCAGGGAAATACTACATTTATGTTTGTTCCATGTAGTAGATGTAATGGCAGCACATCTAATTTAACCGTTAGATGTATATTTGGATTTTTGTGTTTGTTTCAATCACATTTTCTTTCCATAAATCGAAGGATATAATCAGTTTGAACTATAATAAGCTTTGTCTACTTATACACACCACCATCTTACTACTGGAGGGTAATGCTCTCCACAATGTGCATTGTCTGAGAAGTGATTAAAACGAAATGCACCCTGCTTGGGTTATTGCTGGAGATTATACATGACCTTGAGTTGAAGGCATCACTGTGAGTGTACTCTGTTCGCACTGTAAAGGGAACTTGTCTATGAAGTGTTGGAGTGTGGCCCTTTCAGCCTCCACTCTCTTTCCTGAGGCGCAGGCTTGTGTTCCGCCGCTGCTGTGTGTTGTCTTATGTTTAATATTAATGAGGCCATAGCTGTAAATGGGGGAGTGGTGCATGTTTAAGGCAGGTAATGTGACATGGCATGCTGAGCTATTCTACAGTGGCCATTGAGCACTATCTCCTGCTGGGACATCACCCTAAACTGCTCCTCAGACTGTATCAATTACTGCAGAGGACAATGACAGCCTGCATCCACCATGGCATACCTCTGTGCCTGGCTGCCTGACTCTTTAACAGCATCAATGCTGAAACTAATCCAGCACAGCTTAACCTATTCTCTTATACTCTTCTGAGAACATCTAGAAGCTCATCAGTCTGATTATGACTAGAAAATCATAAATAAATAAATAAATAAAACTAATAATAATAATAAACATTTAATTTCCAACAATTTTTACACATTTATAATTATAATACACTGCAATTAAAATGTATGTAACACTATTCATAGTTGTTTAATGTAACATTATGCTTTGAGGAGAAGTTTGCACACCAGAATTGTACAGATATTTCAGCTAAATATTTTGATAAATAAAGGAAACTTTAGTTTTTATATTTTACATTTATTTTTAAACCAGGGTGGCTGTTGCCTCACAGGTGTATTTCTGTGTGGACTGTACAAGCTCTCCCTGTGTGGGCTTCCACCAGGTTCTCTGGTTTCCTTCCACAGTCCAAAGGCTTTTTAGAAGAAGTGTTTAAAGGGGGAAATATTTCCTCATGATTAAAAGCCCATTCTGTTTTGCTGCATTGACTTTTGGCCAAGGGAAAGGAGCTTCAATAGCTCATATATCGTAATTGTTAAAAAATTGTTTTGTAGATTAGTGTGAAGGTTAATGACGTTTAAAGAACGTGTACGTGATGTAAAGGTTTCATTCACTTACACAGAGGGTCATTGACTTATGTCATACTCAATTTATAAAAATTTGTGGTTACATTACTGGCCTTTTTTTATGATTTACTGTCATATATGGTAGTAGAATGTAGTTGATTGTCTACTAAATGTTTTATGGTAATACGCAGGAAGGGGGACAAAGAATGGGGTTTTGCACTGTTTTTCACTATTCTTGCTGTGATGTTTATGTTTTATTCACTGTTAGTGTTGAATAAGAGTTCATGCAGATTGGTGGGTGAGATGGGGGGTTAATAGTGCACTGGGCTAATGCACCGCCACTTTTCCAATGCGTTTGCTGCTGTGGTGAATGTTGAAGTTGTTAAAAAGAGCATTTCTATCTGGAGCAATGCTTCCTAAATGCTTTACTGTAATATGAGACTGTTCGTGCATGTTGTCGACTGTTGTCGCGTCAAAATTCGAGAAACTCATAGGAACCTGACGTAACTCGAGGACTTGAGGAAGTATGCAACCAACCAAACACCACTTTTGCCACTTTATTTGTAAGAGCTTAGGTGGTAGTTGGTTATATTTGTAGTTTAACTATGTTTAACCCTATTTCTATGGACAGTAGTGGTGGATAGAACCTTGCCTTTATTACCGGAGGGTTGAAGGTTCAAGTCCCAGACCAGATACCCTGAATACCGTCCTGCTTTACTGCTCCCTGGTGCTGTTTACAGCTGATGGGTTAAATGCACAGGTCACATTTGGTTATGATGATGCGGTGTGTTCATAAGTCACGTTTACTTATATCATTGGAAATATAATTTTCAAGCGAAACTTTCGTGCCTCAAACTGCAAACTGTCCTACACTTACTATAAGCTTTTAAATTATGAATGGTCAGAAATAAGCACTGGAAACTGTAGAGCTGCTGTCATAACCAGACATGTTCACTATACTACAGCCAGGCTCTTATGACCTAAGGGGTAAATCCATAAAACCTCTCCTCCAGCTTTGTATGGTGGACCAGTATACAGGAGCTCCAGTGTATTAAGCTCTCTCTGCAGGTCTACCTGTCTCGTGGGGTTAAAACAATTTCTCGGGCCGGCTCGGGAAAGCACCTCTTATGTAGGCCGTTTTAGGTGGAGCAGGACCCCAGTAATCTCCCATACTTAATGAAAAGTTTAAAGCGCACGGCGCGGGGTCAGGACCTCACAGCGAGCCGGAGCACCAGTGTAAATTGTTTAAATAAAGTGCGAGTCGACCCCTCTGAAATGGTATCCCAGCGAGGAGCGGCGGTACACGCCGTAAAGACGCTACAGCTCGTTAAACTCCTCCTCAAAACAGATTACCCTGCTAGTGGCCACCGGGGAATCGGTACAGTCCCATTGGCCGGGGCCGCATTTGTCCGTATTGATCAGGTAAAACCAATCACCTGGGTTTATGTCCACTATTGTGGCAACTATTTATGAAGGAGGCATTAGCCAGTCACTGAGCTTGTGCAATGGGAGAACCCAGCTGGGGCCACTTTAAAAATCATGCTTTTATTAGAGCAAGAGCACCTAAATCAGTAGAAAACATCTCGTCCTTCTCATTTATTTATTTAACTATTAATGCATTTTCACCAACCGATCTGCCACAGTCTGCAAGGCTATAATAAAATATGAAAAAAAATTCTTATGTGAAAGTTATGAACATATTCTAAGTAAATTCATTTCTAGTGGTGTTTTATTTGAACCGAGACAATTATTTTTACTCCTGAAGCATTTCTCGTGCCCTTGATTTCTCGTTCCTTGTTGAACAATGAAAGCCACCTCATTTGGCCCGCTCATTATCAGAGTAATTCATGACCTGTGGTAAGACATGGAACTTTCTCGCTTCTCCGTTTCTTACCCAGACGTCTTCCTATTAAGTTATACTCATACGCTGCTTTACCCCCTTCTTTCTCTCTTTTCTGCTTCCTCGACATCTGTAGTAAGACCCCATGCTGGAGTGCTTTGAAAGATCTCTGCATCAAGGCAGTGTGGCCCCTAATGATTAGCTCGAGAGGGAGGCTTTCATTTCCCCATTCCCCCTTAACATCACAAGGGAGGAATAGCAGCACCCTTTTGCTCCTCTGCCGAGAGGACGTGATTAAAAACTTAAGGGTGAATAGCACAATCAGAGGCTTTAAAGAAGCCCTCCTCTACTCCTGTCTTCTCCCAGAGAGCCTCTACCTCCATTACTGAAGGATGCATCACTGATGGGACGCATAATTTGCACATCGCTACCATTCCATGTGCTATGCCAACCATACTGCATAAGATTTTGATCCATATATTAAAACCTCAGATCTCCAAAATGTTCTCAACTTTAATGTACACGATTCAAGTAATTCTGGATTCTTTTTTATTATGCTGTTGATTACAAAATGTAGGAATTTTTCAAAAAATTAAGGAAAAAAAGTTGAATTTCTTGATCTGCTGACCTGGCTACAGATCGGTTGCATAGGTCACAAATTCCAAGGCTTAATAAATACATGTATAAAACAATGAATGAATGAAAAAGCAGCATAAATAAAACATATTCCTTGGTGTAAAATGTGGTGCCTCTCTGGGAACCAGACATCTTTTTTTTCTCAGTGAGGTAAAAGCAGTGATGAAATCAGTAGCACAAAGATGACATTCAGAAAAAACGAGCCCAGCTAAGTGAATAAATGTGCAATAAGTAATATTTTCATGTTTTTATTATCAGTTTTCACTTTTTTGGATTGTGACTTGACCTTGAACCCTTCCAGAGGCATTAAACCATAATTTCACTACACATCATATTCCTTATACATCAAATATCAATTCAAATACGATATTGTATTCCCCCCACACACACACACATTATAGGCCCCATTCTAAAAGCCACAGAAAATGCTCATTTATGTTTTAAAACTCTAAGATAAACCACCCCATGTTATTAGCTGCCGTGGCACCTTTGCAGCTCTATACCCGTAGTGACATTATATTGTAGTTGAGTATAAACAATTTAATTGATAACATTTGGAACTTACCGATATTATGCCGCAAAGCAACAACTACGCTGCAGAATTTAAGGTCATCGCTTTCCTGAAACGTCTGCAACCTCCAGGTCCTCTTAGATCACTAGGTTCTGGATATTTAGTGGTTTCCAGAATTAAAAAACCTACAGCAGGGGGAAGAGCATTTTCATACGCAGCCCCCCAACTATGGAATCATCTTCCAGTCAAAGTTTAGGACTCAGACACAGTCTCTGTTTTCAAGTCTAGGCTAAAAACTCGAACCCGGACCTTGTAAAGCTGCTTTGTGACAGAATCAGTAGTAAAAAGTTGAATTGAATTGAATTGAATTGAATATCTAAATCCAACATCAGCAACAGCAAAGCAGCACAGGTCGCATTTGATGACGTTTACATTTTTTTAAGCATTTGAAGAAAGATAAGCCTAATAATTGTAGCATTTCAGTGTTGCTAATTTAATACTGAAGAATTTACATGTAGATGGATAATTGACATCGTTGTACTGCAGTACCTCCACCCTCCAGTTATTCAAATGAAAATTAGTTTTCCCAGCCAACAGTAAACGTTTGTTTCTTTAATTTCTGCTACATTTTGCTTTTCCAGCTTGTATTCTACACTAGGATGTTATGTAATGTAACAAAGGGCTGAAAAAGTTGAAGAGTCTGGATGCAGCAGTGGTAATTAAGCGAGAACATCGTCACTGATCTGTCTTTGCTTTGCGTTACTTTTCAAACTGTTCATTGCTGCAGTAAACAGTACATTTAAATTCAACTAATCATTTGGGGATGTCGTCTTTTTGTGCTGAATACTTATAATGAATGTATTCATGTTTATAGATAGACCGCCCCATTTAAGCCGCACCCAACACCAGGTTTGCAAACTCAATGTATAAGTCATGGCCTATTGTTGGGGAAATACAGTATATTTTATAGGTTTATATGTTTAAATTAATCTGAGTGAGATTATCAGTGCTCTTTGCCCTTTAGTTAAACAGGGTTATGCACATGAGGGCAAAAGTGTGGTAAATACAATGTCTCTTGTTTAGAAGGGAAAATATTTCCTTATGATTAAAAGGCCATTCGGTTCCACTGCATCGACTTTTAGCCAAGGCTAAGGAGCTTCAATAGACCTCTGGAAAGCAAAGGTTTAGTCTGGGCAGTATTAGCATGTCAGAAAATGTTGACTCTCCCAACAACACAGAGGCCTGTAGTTCTTGACTGTTGATGAATCTGAGAGGTCAACAATCAGTTCCCTGGTTTACATATGTAAAGCGAGCCCACTGCTGATATACTCCCACAGGCTCATGCATATATTCCTTCACCAACACTTCAGTGTCTTATATACTTCTCAGTGTGTTAGTGTGTGTGTGTGTGTGTGTGTGTGTGTGTGTGTGTTAGTCAACATCTAATCCATATTAATATTTGTATTACATTGTATACATACTAATCTAAACTAATGTAACTTATATATAATGCAAGATAATGTGCATAGTGACCTGATTTTCTGATGATTTGAAAAAATGAGAAAAAATATTATATTTGGTCATGTATTAATTGGAAATATTCAATGACATTTTCTTGTGTGATGCAAATGTAAGGGAATGCTAGGGATTATATATATACAGGCCAAACGTTTGGACACACCATCTCATTCAATGTGTTTTCTTTATTTTCATGACCATTTACATTGGTAGATTCTCACTGAAGCA
>JBBIGC010000104.1:40213140-40226948 GCA_037576955.1 Lepidarchus adonis | reverse complement strand
GAGAGGGAGAGAGAGAGAGAGAGAGAGAGAGAGGGAGAGAGAGATAGAGAGAGAGAGAGAGAGAGAGAGATTGCAAGAAAGAAGGAAAGAAAGAAAGAAAGAAAGAGAAAGAAAGGAAAAAAAGAAATGTGAGAGAAAGACAGAGGGAGTGCTAGAGAGAGGGGTGAGGGATTATTAGAGAGAGAGAGAGAGAGAGAGAGAGAGAGAGAGCAGAGAGTATGCAAGGGAGAGGAAGTGAGATGAAGAAAGAAAGAGAAATGTGGCAGAAAGACATAGGGGGTGCGAGAGAGAGGGGTGAGGGATGATGAGAGAGAGAGAGAGAGAGAGAGAGAGAGTGGCCAAAAAGAAGAGTGAGAGAGAGGGACAATGAGAGGGAAGGGAAAAAAACAGAGAACGTGTGTTGGAGAAGTAAATAAAAAAATTGGAAAGAAAGAAAACAGAGGAAGTATAGGAATGAAGGAGAGAGGGAGTGTTAGAGAGGGAGAGAAAACAAAAAGACAAAGAGAGAGGGGGGAGGGGGGAGAGAGAGAGAGCTAGGGAGCAAGCGCATAATCTCCCATTCCAAACAGGTACTAATGAAGAATTCCATATATTCTGAAATTTAATTAAAACCCCAAAGATTTCAAATTAGATGCAATTTGAAGTGCCTGGGGCAGAAATACATGCACTTGCGTGGCAAGGGTATCAGACTGAAAGTTGATATCGTAATTGGTCTTGATGTATTTTTGTGTTGCCAAGCTGAAGCGGCGAGCTCATAACCATACAGCAATCCTCAGTAGATTACCTGCTCATTGAGGATGCCATCAGTCAGGTAGTTCTTCACTAAATTAGCCTGCCACTGAAGCGCTCGCTGCGAGCCGCAGCTGGCCAGCACCGCCGAGCCATGAGTTATGCATGCGTCGCCCACCGCACTGAAATATGCTCGGCTGAATATTAAAATATAATTGGCATTCATCCTAAGTAGCTTAAACCATTTTGATATTTTCTTTTAAAACGATTTGGAGCCTCTGCAGTCATTATTTTCAAAGAGGCAATTCATAGTCTAATGACAGGGAGGCAATCAAAAAAAAGGGGGTTCCATACTCAGATATGCAGGGGGGTGGGTACTACAAGCCTGTTTTTAATTCTTTTAAACATCCATGATTTCCTGTTCGGGATGAGAATCATCATTACGATGAAGTGAAGGGTAACTCCTAGACCTCTCAGCTTCTGAACTGTCACTTCTACTCCTTCATCAAGCACACGTCTTCTTCACTCAAGAGGCCCAAGTCAATCCATTAAACAGGAACCGAAAGTTTGCATGTGTGCACCCTTCACGTCTCGCTTTTAGAAGGCAGCGTCTCCGTTATACATGTTTAAAGTAGCTGTGAGGACGAGCTGTCCACATATGGGCTCTTCTGCTGTCACAGGATTTCCATTTTGTCACACTAATAGATGAAGAGTTGAATAATTAAATCGCAACAGTAAGGGGCCTGCAGGGGAAATGGAGGGAAAAAAGCCATTCCGAGTGTTTTTGAGATGCGTATACAACCCCCACCCTTCCCCAACGCAGGCCCCACCACCCACCGTCCCGCCTCACACACATTTTCACATGAGATTGTAAAAACGTCGACCTGCCAATCACGCGTATTTGATTTTTGCTGTTGACAGGCGTGAGTGGAGGGAGAACGGAAATATGATACGTTGTCACCTCATCATTGGGATGCCTCGTCCGGCCCAGGGAGTGAGAGTAATAATTTTACGAACGCTCACAGTTTCAAAATAACTTTTAATATTAGAGCACGGTTGGCGGGGTGGGGGCTGGGGGAACAGGTGGGGGGGGTGAAAAAAAAAGCTGTTGAATTATAAACGGCCGCCACTGTACGGCTCTGACACGGCCATCTGTCTTTTTGATGGAGATGAGAAGAGAGGAAGGGGAGGACAGAGAGGAGGGGATATCCCGCTGTAACTACAGCCCACTAAACCATCGCTGGCTGCTATGGCTGAAGCTTCCATATGGAGTCTTCGGAGGTGTGTTTGTTCAACTGCTTTGCTCGTTCCGAGCGCTTCCCAACTGTGTGGTCTACATGAGGCGAAGGCCCGTCACTTAAATTCATAACCACAAATGCGGGGTCTAGCTGTGTGCCGTCTCCGCAACTGTGCTGGGTAGAGGTGGGTTAGGGGATAAATAATAAAAAGTAGTGGGCTAAGGGTGCAACCCCGTAATTTTCCTCTCGTCTGCGTAGGAAATTGTCAGCGTAATGATGTAAGATCGTAACAGAACGGCCCAATAAGTAGCTTTCTCATGGTGACTAATTACCGGCCTTCTGTGTGTGGAATGTTCTACAGTAATTGTCCCATTCCTAGAAGAAGGAACGTCCTGCTCTCTGGCTGCATGGCACTCTAAAGCAAACAAAAGCCTCATTGAAACTAGCAGGCCGGCTCACTTTTTCACTCGCCGAGCCAACCGATGTCAAGAGTTGAGCCTGCTTTGCTTTTCGACACCTGTGCCAAGAATGAAGCGAGGTCCGGGCCAAAACTAACATGGCCACTTGAAGCAGCTTACCACTAACTAACCTTTTATAACTGCACAGTGTTATGCGAAACCTCTACATTCAGGTGCCATAAAGCAAGCCTCTGTGGCAGAAGGAGAGAGAGGGGCATGGGTTTCAGAGCTGTGAGCTGTGAGTTGTTAGCACTGAGAGACCGAGGTTAGCACAGTGCCCAGGGGTGAATGACACACAGTAAAATCTTTGCCTGGTTCAGCACTGCAGGCCCGGAATGCAAGTTGGGTGTTTAAGGCTCCCAGTCAAGAATTGTTGGAAATAGCACGTTTTTTTGGTATTGCAACACCAGAGGCATTCAAGCAATAATGTGCAGTAGGACCTCGCTCACCTTCTAAAGTAGCACTTCTACAGCGCAGCCCGAGGAAGTGTTTCCACTATTATGGCCAAGAAGACTGCCATGGAATTTTTCGTTCATTCGTCCTCAGAGCAAGCTGATATGTAATTAGCATTCCGAGAGTGCCAGCATGTTTGAATATTGTTTAAACAGGTGAATGTGTTCAATTTTTCAATTTAGGAAATCTATTTATGGAATCAGAATAAGGAGGGTGTTGCACTGCAAATAGCAGGATAAAGATTCCACAAGGTTCTGCTTATTCCACTGCAGATGGTTTTGAAGTTGGAAATTAAACTTTCCATGAAGAGGGTGAGTTATGAGGAGACACAGGACGTACTTGTACTGTAGCTTTTATTGAATATGACAATTTTCAAATGGTTTCAAGTGGTTAGGAAACTACCCTTGTGACTAGAAGGTCATGGGTTCAGGTACCAGGCCAGGTTCCACTGACCCAAATAGCAAAATTCTTTTGGGCCGTATGATCCACTCCCTCTGGAACAGAAACCATAAAGTAGTACATCAGCCCATACACGGTTTTCCCAATTTGGGCCGTAATCTGGTTTTGCTGATCTCTTATTTTTTGTAGCTGCAGAAAATGTGCAGCTCAGCCAGAATTGACCCAAATGTGCTCACTATTTTATATATATGTGCGTGTGTGTGTTTGTGTAAATGGAGGGGGTATTTTAGCTGTCCTTTTTCAAACTTGCGTCTCTGATGATTGTCAGCTAAAGTCGTCCTACACAAAAAATGCGACTGTCAGCCAGAATCACTCCAACGTTTCTGGCCCAGAGTCTTTCGCCGGTGTCGAGGGCGACACAACTGGGACGCAACTCTGTCAGAACCGGTCCACATGCACTCGCCATCTTCAGAGGTACTTTTGAACAAGGTGTAGATCAGACCAGGAAGGTCTGCCTAGAAAAGTAGCTCTTTTGTTTATTGGTGCAAGGCTACACTACTGGCGTACAAATAATTGTTGAATGCATATCACAAAAATGTAAGTACACATAAATAAACAGGATTATGTGCCTATTAATGTTTCACCAAACATCCCAAAAAAACTTTTGTGGGCAGAGGTAGTTTGCTGGTTAGGTACTTGCCCTATTGACCAGATGGTTATAAGTCCCAATCCGGGTACCACTGAAGTCCCCAAGTTTAATGTAAAGGTGTGATGAGGTGTGTTCACAAATAGTCACTTGGAAAACAGCAGGAAAACAATAAAAATGTCATACAAACATCAGAACCTCACCCAAAACCTGCCATCACTTTTGCGTGAAAAACAAAAATCAGAAATCGTAAGTCGACGCTACTTTTTGATATATCCAAGGGACTGTGCGCAGACATAATAAATAAACCCAAACAACGCAAAGACGACATGATGAATAACTGTGTGAGGAATAGGGATGATTTGCACAAAAATAACAAAAAAATGACAGACGAATGTGGAAAAACAATTCCAAAAAAGCCTCAAACTGAACCCACACTGGATGTAAATGAATAATTTAGTCCCTGATGATTAAAAAAACAATTACAATATGCACAGCTATCAGGTTAAATTTTATTCAGATGCAGCCTGTACTCATGTTTTCCCCTGATTTTTTTTCATCCGTTAAGCCCTAGAGGTTTGCATACAATTCATTATGTATGAGTCTCAACTTACAATACTTGACTGTTGATTAATAGAAAGTTTTCTGCATGTACATTGGCATCATGGTTTGCATACAATATAACTGCTTGTTGTTTTTAGACTAATTATTTACATAGAAAATGCATTTTGATGTGCGCACACACACTTGTGCACATTTATATGTAGGAATCTATTCTTAGTGCAGTCTAAAGGCCAGGAATGAGGATTATTCAGTAGTAGCGTGCAAATAAAGATATTAATACAGTAAATTTGATACTAAAAGGGCAATCTCTCTGTCTCTCTCTCTCTTTCTCGCTCCCTCATGAATAAACATAAGTACCAGCAAGACCAGAGCATCTAATCTTCATTCATTTATATTCTTTTATCCCGTATGCCACAGTTCAAATATCTGTCTAACTTAGGGCCCCTGGAACACCGGCTATAGATCTTGGCCCTCTATGTGTTATTGCATGCACTTCTGCTTGACTTTGGAAGTGCGATCGTTGTTCTCAGCCAGAATCTGACACCTCTGCCTAGTTTATAGCTTTTAATACTAACGTGCATAGCAGGAGTAGTGCAGTAAATGGCCTCTAATTGTGTTTGGCCATGGCTAAAAACCAGCTATTAGTTATTGGATTTCGGTCCAGAGGAAACCCCTGAAGTTTTCTTTACTTAAGCAATGCAAACCGCCCTGTTATATTTTACAGGGGAGGAGCACACGCAAAGGTTTTTTTTAATGTCCTTTGGCGTCTACACGCTGTATATCCTCTGATGAAATACAATCATATAACGTGAACTTATTGTTAAAATAACATCCCCATGTTCTCAGTCTCACTACACGAACAGTGTTCACTTGATATCAATGGAAATACTGTAAATAAATACAGTTACGGGGTGTATGCAAATAAATTCTAGGAATTATAATAACAAATACATTAATGTAGTACATGCAATACAGGAAAAAGCATAAATTAGGAGCTGTTTAGTTGGATGGAGAATTAAAGCTTGTTATTATAAGCTGCTGGTTCAGTCCCAGGGTGCACATCAGGGGTGTTAACCTTGCACCAGAACCCTGCAGGTTTGAGACTACTTTTTTGACCAACGGGTCTATGCCTTTAAGCGAAGTACTTAACCCTAAATGGTTCCAGGGGACTCCAGTATGGGACTGTGGAGTCCCAGGCTCAGCCACAGTAGCTCAGGCAAACTGTTTCTATGGCATTCTTTGCATGAATAGGGAATGAAGGCAAACATATCTACTTATTTCCATAAGCCTACATAAGTAAAAGTGCAGAAAAAAAGATTTTTTAATGCATAATGTTAAATTTAATACATAGTAAAAATGTATTTATATATATATAAATATATTTTAAATATATATATATAAATATATTTTAAATATATATATATATTTAAAAGAAAAATCTTTTAAAATGTAAATATATAACTATTTTGTCATTGTGAACACACCACATCACACAAAGTGCGCCACAAATACATTTTAACTCATCTACACATGGAGCTGGTATCAACAGCACCTGGGGAGCAGTGTAGCAAGATGGGACTTTGCTCAAGGGAACCTCAGTAGTGCCTGGGCTGGGACTTGAACCTGTGACCCTGGTCACAAGGACAAGGTCCTAGGCCACCACTGTCCACTACTAACCTACCATTGTTCAATATGTAATGCAAGCAATCCAAGTCATTTAATGTAATGCAATTTTAGTAATGATTTATATTTTTTCAGAATAAATGTATGTTTAAACCACAGAACCATTTAGGAACCCTTAAACGTCAATATGGACCTTATGTTATGTTACTAGTTTATCTTCCTGGCCATGCGTTTCTGTAACCTTCCACCAAAATATCCTTCTAAAACATCTTCTAAGACTAAGTGGAAAATTAAATATATAATATTCCACACATGGAACAGCTACTAACAGCAGACTGTCTGGGCTGGGATTTGAACCTGCAACCCTATGGTGACAAGGGCAAAAACTAGGCCATCACTAACCCATCCAACAATTCTCCCTTCCATTGAGAGAAGCTCAGCTAGAACCTTTATCTTGCTTTTATTTAGATAAATTTCTTGGTTCTGAGGGAAAAGGTATTGTAAACCTAAATGTAGGAATGAAGGAAACTTGTGATGAGCTTGTATATGTCTTTAGCTTGTGTCTGAATAAAACAACACAAAATATTTGAGTCAATTGTGTCTGTATTTAGGGCTGAGATGTTCATCAGCAAAGGTCCACAATGCTATGATCCCATGTTTCTCTGCTCTGTTAGTTCACTTCAAATTTTCTGATTTGGACATTGGACAATCGTTCTAAGACTGAAATTATTCATTTTATTCCACTGAAGACCATCGCACTATTGACTGGAGTTCTTGCACACACACACACACACACACACACACACACACATACACATATATACGTGCATACACTCTTCACACCAAACTATGTGTTTTAGATCCATTTGCACCTTTTAAGTTCCAAAGGTCAGACTAAGCTTTAGAGGTCACTGAGCTGAACTGGCCAAGAAAAGTCATGTCCAGATATATTTTTGAAGGACAACAATATCTGGAATATGGAGCTACACTTTAGCAATGTTTTTCATTTAATTCTTGAATATTTGAATATTTGAATTTGATAAAATCTGCAAACCTGCCCCAAGTGTTTACAAAATTATTGTGTATTTATTCAATAATAGAACATTATATATGCACATACAGTCAGACACATATGTAGACATGCATGTGTGTATGTATGTGTAGGTATATTTGTCTTTATATACTATTTCTCACCAGCACACACCAGTTTTTGCACAGTTCCGAACGCACTAACATCACTGCAAGCATTGCATCTACAGTGCACATACAGAAGACTATTAAAAATATATGGTATACACATATTTATTTCCCTTATGTGCATTGGATCAATACAATAAAACTGAGCAAAAAGCCAAACTTATTTCACAAAAAAACTGGGCCGAACAAAATTATTGGCACCTTTTCAAAATTGTGGGTAAATTGTTTTATTTCAAGCACATGATGCTCGTTTAAACTCACATGTGCCAAGAAACAGGTGCTGGTAAAGTAGCAATCACACCTGAAGCCAGTTATGGCTCAACCTTACTCTTGTGTTTGTGTGTGCCACATTAAGCATGGAGAAGTCCAAGTCCATCTCCAGAGAGCTTCATGTTCCTTTGTCCATTGTGCACAACATAATCAGGAAGTTTAGAACACTTGGCACTGTAGCTAATCTCCCTGGACATGGACAGAAGAGAAAATTAACTTCTAAACAAATTCAAGCTGTTCTGCAGACTCAGGGTGCAACGGTGTCAGCTTTAACTATTTGTAGACATCTGAACAAAATGAAACATTATGCCAGAAGACCCAGGAGGACCCCATTGCTGACACAGAAACATAAAAAAAATGCCAAAATGTACTTGAGGAAGCCAAAATCTTTCTACTGTGTCAGAGGTCATGTGTGTTCCTGCAGGACAATGACCCTAAACATTCCTCTAAAAGCCAGAAATGGTTGAATACAAAGCACTGGAGAGTTCTGAAATTCCCAGCAATGAGTCCGGATCTAAATCCGATTGAACACTTATGGAGAGATCTAAAAATTGCTGTTGGGAGAAGATCTCATGTAGTTTGCAAAAGACGAAGTGGTCGAAAATTCCAGTTGAGAGGTGTAACAAGCTTGTTGATGGTTATAGGAAGCAATTGGTTTCAGTTATTTTTTCCAAAGGGTGTGCAACCAATTATTAAGTTGAGGGTGCCAATAATTTTGTATGGCCCAGTTTTTGACTTTTTTGTGAAATTAGGTACATTTTGGCTTTTTTCTCTGGCATAAATGGTGCAATTTCTTAATAAATTCTAAGGATGCAGAATATTTCAGCCATGACTGTATCTGTAGAAAGTAACAGAAAGATATAAAATGAAAGTGACTGAGCCCAAACCAGCAAAGCATCTTCAAAACTAAATATGTACTACACTAATTTTCCAGAGGCATAATGTCAAAATAGTCAAAATGTTTGACAAAATGCGTGCGCATGCACATGGTACATACATGCTTGTCTACTCTAGAATGGGCGCGTTCCATTAACTTGTGTACAGGCTTATGAATAAATAATGCTAACACTTAAGTGACTTTCTTGTAAATTGGTTTATATAGTTCCACATAAATAATACACATTATAATTTACAGATGCTCCTCCTGACAAAGCCTTCACTTTCTGTGACTGGGTTGGGCTGTGGTGGTTTTGACCCATCTTTTCATGGTGCTCTGTTCAGGTAAAAAACAATCATCTTCAAAAAGGGATCTTTAAACATTAGTTCATTGTTGATTTTTTTTTAGTTCACTTGTCATTTTATTAAATAGGGATCTAGTCACCATTAACAATACATTAATTAATTAATTAAACCTGATTGCATTTTGTAAAGCAACATAGGCATTTTCAGGGAAGGGTATTATGCCTAAAAAATAAAAGAAGCACCCACCAAAATCTCAGTCTTTGTAATCACCTTGTCCTAAACTTTTTGAGAGAATCGTCAGTGGTTAACTGTCCTGCCAGCAGTTGTGACAAACATGTCCCAATTTTTTTGTCTGACATTAAATTTACATCATACATATTCACTTATTGTACAAATCTTTTTTTCCGGGTTTCAGAGAAAGGGGAGATGATCCCACAAAGACAGAAAACCTGAAACAGAAACCTTTGGACAGAGTGTGGAAACTCGTGGAGAACTTGTACACTCCACAGAGAAACACACCTGTGATCAACCCAGGGACTGAACCCAGGACCTTCATCCTGTGAGACAACAACCTTTACCAGTGCACCACCGGCCCCATTGCAGCTTTAAAATGCACACTGTAAATGTTTTCTCTGCATTTTGTCAGTTTCCGAGAAGTTCCAGAAGGTCTATATTTTATTAGTAGCTTAAGTGTGTTAAATGCATTGTATATTCCTGAAGAATTTATGTTTACAAAAATAACAGAATGCCTGATATTAGCTTCGTTCTAGAATCACAACACATTTCCGAATCTTCACTTTTCTCGCTGAGCTTCTATGCTGATGAGTCCAGTTAAAATAATACTAGTAACAAACCAGCCATTCCCAAACTGCAAAGACCCCTATGCATTTCAGAGCCAGCAATGGTTGCTGGGCTGTTCCAGTTTTCCAGTGAGTCAAGAGTATCAAGAGTATGACCCCTGCATGTCTGCTGACCAGTACATCACAGAAATGTGTATAGGACTTGCTTGGTTTGCAGTTATTCTACAGGGTGTAGTTTGTGAGACTTTATTCTGGTGTGGCTTTATACGGCATTTAGTGGAATTGGCATTCTGTGGGAAAAGGGTATTTTTTGGGTATACACTGCTGTTTTAATGCCAACGTATTTAGGGACTCATCTTGACCGGTGAATTTTCACTGTAACTATTGTAATTATTAAAAATAGAATGTAAAAAAAAAAACTATGACTTACATACTATTGTTTTATTAAATAAATGAATATCAAGGGTGGTGCAGTGGTTAGCTTTCACAGCAGGAAGGTCCTGGGTTCAATTCCTGGGTCAGATCGTTGTGTGGAGTATACAAGCTCTCCCTGTGTGTGTGTGGAATTCCTCCTGGTTCTCCAGTTTCTTCCCACTGTTCAAAAGGCTTGTGGTTTAGACTGGCTTCTCTAAATTCCCCATAAGTGTGAATGGTTTTCTGTCTCTGTTGCCCTGTGACTGATTGGCCTCCTGCATTCAGCCAATAGTCAGGTGGGATTGGCCCCATATACAGTATATACAAGAGTAATAATTATTAAATGTTTGTTATTAACATTTATAGTTGACTCACAGCTAACAAGCTACCATAGTGTGAAAACATGTCCCATTTTATAATGCCTGCTATCCCCATGTAGGCAGCAATGTGTCTGTGTGTGTGAAGGGGGAGCATATGGTCAAACCACCTCCATGCCCTGCAGGGCCCTTACTCCCCCATCGACCCCACTCCCTATCACTCACCCCTACCTGCGGCCTTATTAATAGGCATGAACTAATTGTATGTTGACTGAATTAATGGGGTAGAAAAACATGCATATTTCAGGCAATACATGAGAAGGAGGGTGTGTGTGCATGCATGTGTGTGTGGGGGTCTCTCCACTGATGCATTGGTAATATAAGGCCCAGCACTGGAGGAGCAGAATCTATCTCTATCTTTCATGCACACACACATACACAGCAGCACTAAAAGCCTCAGTGCTTGACCAATCAAGGGTGAGGGGGGATTATTGTTAAAAAGCCGCTGCTTGGTGTAAACACTCGGCTACGCTCGCTGAGTGACCTGCATGCCGCCTCTCTCAGAGTGATGAATAAATTATTCGACGTGGGTTCCCCCGGGGCAGGAACGCACACCTCTTCTAAACTTAAAGCAATTACCGCAGGGAGATTATTAACGTTCAAGCGGAGGCCCTGGGCTCTGCCCCGCTGACTGGCATGCGTCATTTTCAGACCATCCGGGTGGGTCTAACTCACTGTGACAGAAAATTCAATGCTGGGGTGCAGTGTGTGAAAATTTCTAACAAGTCACGTCAATACACAAGCGACCGCACACTATCAGGCTTGGAAAATCCATTTTTAATATGCAATGATTGTTTGGGTTCTTGTGGTTTGGTTAGTTTTTGGATAAGGACGTTATTCCATATGGGAGCTTATATATACTGTACATAATACACTAAGGGCATGTTTATGTGCTGATGTCCTCGTATTGTAGGAAAACCAACTTGTGACTGTGTGTGTGAATCTTCTGCATGGGACGTTTTGCGAATTTGACAACATTTCACCCCTTTTGGGAGGTGGTGTGTCCCCACCCCTCTCTCCCCTCTGCGTCTCTCATTTGATTCGTTTTTTTCCCTCTGTGTTCTGGCTCACAGGTGATTACGGGCGTGTTTTAACCC
Source organism: Lepidarchus adonis (assembly GCA_037576955.1). Lineage (NCBI taxonomy): Eukaryota > Metazoa > Chordata > Actinopteri > Characiformes > Lepidarchidae > Lepidarchus > Lepidarchus adonis. The sequence continues at coordinate 40,215,501 of JBBIGC010000104.1, read as the reverse complement.
AGGGGGTTCGGGCCAGGGGAAAATGAGATGCTAATCGCACTGTTTTCTGTTTTATGATGGATCGTCCCCCTGCTGCCGAGGCTGTTTGGGAGCGATGAGCCCGGCTGCGGTGTGAATGCATCAGTTTAAAAAACACACAAATCACACCTGAGATTAAACGCTGCATCCCATTCATGATCCATGAGCATATGAAAGGTGAGAACAATGTGTGGAAAACCTGTTGAATAGACCAGGGAGGTCTGTCTAGAGAAGTGGACACTTCACTTATTTTGAAAGGTGTAAAGCTTATACTACACAAGCACAAATAATTGTTGTTCTTTTGGTTAGCCAAGGCTGACACAAAAATATAATTATACACAAACACACACATAAAAATTTATTTATTAATGTTTCCTCAATCGTTTGGGAAGAAAAGAATGTATATAATATTAAGTGAATGTATCTAATCTAACAGTTATTCTAGGATTGCAGATAGAGTATTAATTAGAAACAGAAGTTGGCCTAATACATAGACTTGAAGAACACCATGATTGACTTTGTTTACAGTGAAAATGCCAAATAAAAGCATTAGCATGTCTTAAAGCATACCTAAAATGTCAAAGATGGCAGGTGGACAAAAGAAACATACAGATATGTATATTTTAGATAATAACAGGCCATTTTTACCCAATTTATTTATGTGAAAGATGTAAAAATATAAGACTACATGTGGGTAAATGGTCATTTAAGGCTGTCATTGAGACACAGAATATTACAAAAATATGGTGTGTATATTAATGATTCCCAAGCATTTTGGCAGGAAATTAGAGTAAATATTTTGTTTTATTCCTTTAAAAACTCTTATATTCTTTACATAATAATGTGATAGAGCGCTTTAGTCCCAATAATGCTTTTTGGTTATAACAAAAAAATAATTGCTTAAACTGTATAAGAGTCATTACAGGATTGCAACTTGCATATTAACAAAAAAAAAACTTAAAATGCCCTAGTACAGAGCCTTGGGGAACTCTGTTCATGAGCTTTGTGTGTTCAGAATAACTGTCATGATATGCATAACAATAAAAAGTTAAAATATATATAACAAATAGTTAGATAGTTTACAATGTCAACCATGGCAGATGGATATACAGAGACATGAATTTATGGTCTCTAGACAACGGATAGTTTTCACCCATGTAAAGTTTTAGTGCAGAATGTTATAGACATTATTTCTAGTGATTGATTGTAACCCCTTTGTTTGTTAGGTGGGGTTACAATATACATAGATTTGGTGACATAAAAAAATCAGAGTGATGTACAAAGTGAGCAGTTGGGGGTTAGTTGCCCTGCAGCACATCAGCCTGCTGGTTGTGAACTGGTCGGTCACAAACTTACTTCTCAAACAATTAGACCAAAGCTGCACAATTGGACTGTAGAATTCATGATAAAGACAGTTCTTTTAAACTGATAACTATTGTCTGTCTTGTTGAATTTTGAAATTTTCAATTTTCAAGTTCAATTAAATATAATGTTTTAATCTTATTTGTTGTCCAGTTTTACTCACAAAATTACTTTTAAGGTACTAACTCAAAAACCAACAGACTGCATAGCAGGTAATTACTGTGGCATTTTAAATTGGTACTACAAAGCCTATAAATGTGAAAAAGCGGATACCGCCGCTGTCCTTTGGATTTCGCTGCTGTTTTGTGGATTGTCACTTACAGAGTCATTTGTCACGCTTTGTGCTTAGCATGCTCCTCTTTAGCCCAGCAGCACTGTTAGTGGGAGAGGCTGTCATATGGTGCAGTTTTCCTGCATTTTAAAATATGTAAACAAAACAGATGTCCTACTGAAGACTGGGCGAAGCGGCATCTCGTACAAAAAAGGCCACTTTGTACACTCATGTCGTGCCATATATCTGCCTCCTGTTGTCCGAGCCCACGTGGGCGCCGCACTTTAGCTGTCAGGTCAGATCAGAGCAGCTCTGACTTTGGTAGTCCCATGATATCTGAGGCTCTGTCACATTCACTCATTTTTCCCCCTCTCTGACTCCAGAGCATCACAGGCTGCTTAATAAATAAGCAGGGCCTGGAAATGGCAGCCACATTTCAGAGGCACAGAAACCACCAGAGATAACCGAGAAAGAGGGAGAGGAAGGAGAGAGAGAGAGAGAGAGAGAGAGAGAGAGAGAGACTGTTCTGTCCGATGAGTTCCTTCAATCCCCCCTCGGTATGGCTGGCTGCCCTGTCCAGCATTTCTGTGTCATTTTACTCCCACCTTCCCTCTACATTACTTTCCATCCCTGCTCTCTCCTCTCTCTCTCTCTCTCTCTCTCTCTCTCTCTCTCTCTCTCTCTCTCTCTCACACACACACACACACACA
>JBBIGC010000104.1:40143863-40162677 GCA_037576955.1 Lepidarchus adonis | reverse complement strand
ATCTATCTATCTATCTATCTATCTATCTATCTATCTATCTATCTATCTATCTATCTATCTATCTATCTGTCTTTCTACTATCCTGTCTGTCTGTCTGTCTATCTATCCATCTATCTGTTTACCTGCCTGTCTGTCTATCTGTCTGCCTATCTATCTGTATATCTATCTGTCTGTCTATCTATGTTTTTATCTATCTTTCTACTATCCTGTCTGTCTACCTGTCTATCTATCTATCTGTTTACCTGCCTGTCTGTCTATCTGTCTACCTGTCTATCTATCTGTCTGCCTATCTATCTGTATATCTATCTGTCTGTCTATCTATGTTTTTATCTATCTTTCTACTATCCTGTCTGTCTACCTGTCTATCTATCTATCTGTTTACCTGCCTGTCTGTCTACCTGTCTATCTATCTGTCTGCCTATCTAGCTTTATATCTGTCTGTCTATCTATCTGTCTACCTGTCTATCTATCTGTCTGCTTATCTGTCTGTCTGTCTGTCTGTATGTCTATCTGTCTGTTTGTCTATCTGTATATCTATCTGTCTGTCTATCTATCTGTATATCTATCTGTCTGTCTATCTATCTGTATATCTATCTGTCTGTCTATCTATCTGTATATCTATCTGTCTGTCTATCTGCCTATCTGTCTATATACTTTTATACTTGTGTGTATATATATATACTTGGCCCAATCAAGTGCACTACATAGCTGCAAATGTGAGTAATTTCTCATGACCCCCTGCAGCCATATTCATTAACCTGCTTTGCGAGTAGGCCAGTCAGATGTGCATTCCTATCATTAATATGCGTGGCTCTCTTAATGAAGCTTAACAGACCTCCACACCCCTCGTTTGAGTGGCTACGCATGCATGCAAGCTTGAGGGAATGTCTGTACCCAGGATATAACCTGTCTCCTGTCAACTATGAATCACTCAGTGACTGCTCTCAAATTCAAGGTGGATAATGACCTACATGTTATGCTAAACTCAGGTGAATTGCTAGATTGACATAATTAGACAGTATCTAAACCAGATTAATAATTAAGGCTTTTCAGGGTTCTTTGAAATCTCCCTGTAAGAGATGGGAGTGCAGGGAATGCAGAAGAGGGAAGCTCAGGGGGAGTGAGAGAGAGAAAGAGAGGACGAGAGAGGCTTAACTGTGTTGTTTGTCCAGAAAGAGAGTTTTTTTTTTTTCTGGCTTCGTCATAGAAAATGTGCCTGTATTTATTATAGGAGTCGTGGTTAATTGAGTCGCTCTCGTTTGTTTTCTTTTTATTGTCACATTTATGTTCACCATTTAATTTTTAATGTAGAGTAATTAGGGCAGACGCTATTGACTAAATAAATAATCCCGATTAATATTGCCGCATATTAAAACGTTGATTATAAATGCGTAGACAAACTGTCACTATCAGTTATATTCGTAATCAAGTGATGTAGTGATGCAATTTTTAATTATGATTGATAATCAAACATTTATAGCCAAAAAATTATATATATAATATTCATATCTGTTAAGCATCCTCATGCCAGAAACCGCACCAACAACCTGTGGTACGTTTTAGCAGGAATTCGACTTTCAGAGCGTTTATAGCGTAATGGTGTCCATTCTTATCACCATTTTCACACGATCGGTATTGTGTGAATCACGTATTGCACTCCATTATTCCTGTGTGTGTGGTGTGTGTGTGTGTGTGTGTGTGTGTGTGTGGAAACCCAGCGAGTTTGGTATAATGGTCTAGGAGAGGATGCACAAATAAAATGACCACCTGCATTGATTTCCTCTCAGTGGAGGTGGCGCATCATAAATAATTCAGGGACAATACTGTAAATGATAGCAGCCAACACCTCTGAGGTCAGACAGGTAGGGAAGAAATGAGGTGGGCTGATGGCGAGAAGTCGCAGGCTGTCAGTGCTTCAACCCCGTAGTGATTTTATTATTAATTCCCACTTGTGGCCGCGCGCAGCGCTGTGGCCGGGCTAACGCAGAAGCTGTTTATACAGGTTAAAGAGATCAATTAGATCGTGGACCTCCTATAGCAGAATCCACTGCCAGTTTTCCATGCATTTATCAGACCAAGAGGACCTGATGCCACTTAAAAAAGTCACCCGCTGCCAAGTTTAGATACCTGGGGCACCAGAAATGGTCTTTATGACGGGAAAAGTTGTGCCCTCATGCTCTTTAGGAACCGAAAAAGTTGTATTAATTGTATTACTGCGTGGAAGACCATAAATAATTCATAAATTAAGGTAAATATTTGTGGAACTGTTGGGAATTCCACCTTAATCCTTAATAAAAAGAATCTCCCTCCGCTGAGGGTCACTTACCGCTCGTCTTTCACGGTGTGACCTGACATCTATCCATGTAATTCATCAGAACTTATTGGCCCAAAGCATATTGGATGAGCAGATTACATAACTGGCTGAACTATGAATATTTGATTTGACAAATCCCATATTATGATCATTTAATGAGATCAAATCTCTATTACCAATATTTAATCAGGGGAGGTTGGACCACCTTGGGAAAAGGCTCTTGATTCTAGATGTTGATGACGGCAGGAACCGATTGGATGTTCCAGGTACCTCCAGCAAATAATCCTCCACGAATATCTGATCTACTTCCCGAATGAACATGTAGATATTTAATGTTGTGCGAATGTTACGTAACCAATGGAAATGGGAATATGCGTCTAAAAAAACATATTCCATGAAACTGGGGGCAGCAGATTTAAGCAATAAAATACATTCCATAAGATCTCCAAGAGAACCTCTCTTCATTTTAGTGCCTTTCTACTGTCTTTCCATGCCCTATCAACATATGACATCAAACAAACTCGGATCATGACATCATCAGCCACCATACTGCCGAGAAAAGCACGCCGAATTGACCAACCTATCACTTCATGATGGTTTTGACATCAAACTTCAGAAATAAAATGGTCTCTAAATTTCCCAATGTTCTCTCCCTGACCCCAGAACTCACCTGAATAAATCAGCCTTTCCTGCTCAGCAGAGCCCAGGACCCTGAGGAGTCACGGAGAGGGGGGAGTGGAGAGAGAGAGAGAGGGAGGAAGCGAAGGAAGGAGAAGGAGCTAGAGAAGGAGCCCCACACAGATGGAGATACACAAGGTAATAAGCTGTGAATTAGATTCAAGGTCATCCAGCCAGATAAGCATTCATCTAAAGGAGCAGGTTTCAGCAAAAACTGCTTTTTGAGAAAGGTTATCACTAAATAAAAGCACTTGATCTTGATTATTTTAGTACTTCAGTTATTAAATAAGACTAATAGTAATACGCATCAATAATAAAATGTGAAATTATTAAAAGTAATTGTGTTTCAGTTATGAAGCAGTAGTCTGTAGAGGTGTAAATCACAAGTGTCCTCATGATTTCATTCTTTCTCAGTTACTTTAGCCAACGATAATTTTCAATAGCTTAAATTTGTGAATTTGGTTCGATACCGGAGTCTGTGCAAAATTTGATCAAAACACATGCAAACAGATTAGAATTCTGACATTTTATTATTAAATGTCAAATACAGTGATATAGACATGAACAAATGCAACTTCTGATAAAAAACACTGTTTAAAGTAAAATTAATTGTTATAAATGCATTGATTTTCAAATCAAATCGATAAATGCATCGATACAGATCGATTTATTGTTACACCCCTAGCAATCTGAATGCTAATGTCCTTATAGCTTCTTTGTTGTCAAGGCTTCCTCCTAATGAGAGAAGAACGGCCATATTTAAGGATATCTGATCAGGGCATTTTTAACTGGAGCATGAAGGAGCCCGATCCTTTGTTTTATGTCAGGTGTGGTTAAAAGAAGTGTGGAAATATTTAATCTGGAAAATGAAACCAGTGAATACAATAGAGCTGCTTTTAATACAACCAATTTGATACGACACCTGAAAAGTAAATATTCAGAGGAATACAACTCACAGGCACTGCACTGAAGCAACACACACTGGAGGACACTGTTAAACACAGAGAGCGACATTTCCTCGAGAAGGTATTTTATCATTACAGAACTTTGTAGCTCTGATTTGTCATAAATTTCTTGTGTAATTTAATGCATGTGCATTAGTTTCATAGATTTCATATGCTGGCCACAATACAGGACGTTTTTGTAACAATTCAATTGTCAAGCATAGGACTGACAATGAATGGATTAGTAAAACTTTTCTGTACCTGTTGAGGGCATTGTTATCTAGGAAAATACAATATCAAATCGAGACTATATCGACAATTACTCAAAAATTAATGACTAAGATTGAATACGGGGCAAAGAAACATGACTGGGACGTCCTTAGTCATAATAAAACCATTCCACACACCTACCTGCATTGTTTCAAGTCTTTTATTTCATTGAACAGTCGCACTGTATATACAGAATTATCATCCATATACTAAAATCCATTGCTTTTGGCTGCAATTTTTACATTTTTCAAATCTAGGGGATACCAATGCAGTCCCAGATAATGTCACAGGCCCAAAACACAACGTTTTTGTCAATACAAACTGTTAACACAGGCCTTTTTTTTAATTCGCATAGGAACTGCGATGTCTGTAGCATCGCATGGAGGCCCCCAGCTGTTAATATGATGACGCCGAGTTCACTAATGGCGACAGATTCCCCTCCACTCATCTCCTCCATGCCCACAGCACTGATCTCCATACTAACTAGCAGAATGCATTTTAGCGCTCATAAATCAGCGTTTGCAGCAGGCCTCACGCATGAGCATATTCCCACGCAGGCAAAGACGATTTGCAGCAAAAGAGAGGGGAAAGGGAGGGAGGGAGGGAGAGGGAGAGTGAGGGAGGCTCTGGCAAGCCCTGGCGTGTCAAAGCTGGGTGAGAGAAGCACACTGCCACCCCCACTAAGATCTTTTTTGAAGTCCACCCGGATCCCCGTGCCATCTGGACGGGCTATGCGTCTGGCCCAGATCGGGGAGGTTGCCAGCCGTCCCCGATAGCACAATATGGCCCTTTCTTTAATGAACTACTAACTGTCCGCTTTTTAAATCGAAGTGACATTTTAGCCCTTTATCGCTGACATTTCCGAGGGCCGACACATCGTCCGCTTATTTGCATTCCTTTTCAGCTGCAGGATCCTTTTCCTTGCACGGGGGGGTGTTTTTATTTATTTATCCTCCCCCCTCGAAGCTGCTGTATCATTTAAGATGCTGCATCTGCCTTGTTTTGATTCATTCTTTTTGACGGTATGCATCATATCTGCGCTGTGTTTTTCTGTCTTTTTCCCACGTCTGTGCCACATACGGCTAAACCTAAATAAACATGGGCAGTCACTGCGGACAAGCATCCAAACATTGCATAGCCGCCTTGTGCAGCAGGCCTTAAATACCCTGTTGAATTCAAGCCCGAGCCCTAGGAACCTTCCTCATTCCTTCTTCCTCTTCGCTGACGCTCTCTATTTCTGCTGCCCAAGTTATTTATAAGTGATAAAATGGACCAGGTTTTTTTGTGTGTGCAAACAGTCAGGGCGCACGATGGCAGCGAGCGCGGGTGAACTAATGCCGCATTTAAATGATGTGGACTTTACATATTTGAATTTCATTTTCAGGCTAATGCCAGCGCAAACATGCTGCAGAAGGGACTAGCTGGAGTGTAGAGGGCTGCGGTGCCAGGGTCAAACGCTGCTTGACTCAAATTGGACATTTCAATTACATGTGGTTAAACCGATACTTTAAATGTGAGGTGATTAAACCAGCAAATAAGTGTGGAGATGAGATCGATGTCTGAGTCTGTGACAGTTTTTTCACTTTTGGGAAGACAGTAGTAGCCTAATATTAATAAGCAGTGAGTAACTATTTACCAACACACACGTCACAGCTGAAATGCATCACCATAGCACAGAGAACCAGAATATTTAGGTTTCATTGGGCTCCTGTGTGTATTACACTACATGATAAGGTGCAATATAATGCTAATGTCGTCCCAGGTACTAAAGCATTAATGTATTATTATTGGCAGATGCACGCATCGATTGACGGTTTCCATACTGGCACGGCCCTATATTTGAGCAAATTTACTCTGTAGCTTTTGTGACATGGTGATATTTATCATGGTAAAATAATATGTCATTATGTCATAATGTGTTGAACATACTGTGGATAATACATTACAAAGATTATTATGCCCGTTTTACTGGATTAAGGTCAGTGTAAAAAAATAAACAATTAGATAGATAGATAGATAGATAGATAGATAGATAGATAGATAGATAGATAGATAGATAGATAGATAGATAGATAGAGATAGAGAGATAGAGAGATAGATTTTTTTTTAAATACCAGAATACCATATTTAAAACTTATGAGCACAAATGATTTTTCAGCCTATATATATATATATATATATATATAAAATATTTATTTTTTATTAATTGATTTATTTTTTAGGAGACAAAAGAGTACCATATTTAAAACGTATGAGCACAAATGATATATATCGCCCACCCTGCACATTTTTGTTTTTTTCTGAAGGTAGAATTAGTTTTTTTGTAAAGCTATAGCAATGCGGTTGTGTGCTTCTTCCTGAAGTCTGAGTATTATACCTTTCAACAGTGATCTTAAGTCCAAGGACTAATTGTGAAGATTTTTTAATACGGCAAAAAAATTGGCCAGTAGTTGCATCATACCACGTCTAATCTACTTCTGTGGAGTCTTTAACTGTGATCTGATGACACGGCCTTGTTCCCACTCGAGCACCTTTGCTGATCACCCTGCCGACTAATCTGCAGCCACTCCGTCCAGCCTTGAGGACATGAAGAACAATTGGACACGAATCCAATTGTACTCCGCTTTGTCTCTTTAAGATGGCCCCTTGAAGTGAGTTCACCCTAAGGCTACTCTATTTACAGACTAGGGAGAAAGGGGATTATCCAAATATCATTAAAGCATGCAGTAATAAAACTAGATCTGATTTATGAATGAAAATAGCATGCAAATTACTAGCAAATGTGCATGTAAGGCCAGAACGGAGAGGAGAGAGAGAGAGAGGAGAGAGAGAGTCGTATCACTTCAGTACGGAGCTGATAGTCCTTGATGGGAACAAAGCCATTTGACTAAATGGTTGAACACGGGGGTTTGCCTGCCTATTATGGTGGAGTGTTATCATGATCCCTCGTCGGAGGAGACAAGACCTCCTGTCAGAGAGCCTCTGAAGAGAGAGGGAGAGAGGGAGAGAGCGAGGCCGAGAGCGGGAGGGATAAAGCTGAGGATGGGCGGGCAGTTATTGGTGGAGCTTTGTAGGTTCAGTCTGTATACTTGTGTATTGATGAATAGGAAAATATTCATATCCTAATGTTTGTGTGTGTGTGTGTGTGTGTGTGTGTGTGTGTGTGTGAGAGGTGTGTATATGCGTGTTAGATGAGGCTTCAGTCCCTGTAGTATTTCCAAGGCGGTGCAGGAGGATTTGGTGCTTTCTGAGAGATGGAGGCTGAGTGAGGAAGCCATGGCCCAACACAGTGAGAATTTCTCTTCATTAATCACAGTCATTAATATTGATTTAGAGTGAGGAGCCCCCTCTACTGGGGTAACCACCACATTTTCACACACAGCACTGCATTGGTGCATGCCTCCTCTCCTCCCTCTCTATTCACACTGCCGTTTCGGGCTCTTTTATTGTTCTGCAGGCACATCGTTTTTAGATGATCTGTTTTTTTCGATGATGATGGAGTAAAATGACAGGAACATGCTGCCGTTTTGTCTGTAAAAGTGCTCCGCCGTTAAGCCCACACTGCAAAACAACAGGAAATGTCCTTAAGGACGTCCAGAACTATTAAATTAGTGCTGTTCTTGGACGTTATGACCATCTATTGTTGTTTTTTTTTTTGTGGTGTGTTCCAGAAGCCGCTCCTCTTCTTCCTCCTCTTCCCTTTATTGTGAGGAACATTAATTGCAAGGTGTGGTCTGCTGCTGGTTTGTTATTCTTGCAGGCTTTTCCTTCAGGACTTTTTTGTTCTGTGTGTTTGGGTGAAGTGCTGACAGACTTACAGAGCGTGACTTCCTCAACCACTCCAGATGTTTACAATATCCTCATCCCATATCACTCTGGATTGACCTGATACATACAAGAGAGAATCATTGACCCACAGGGTATTGTTATTTTTGGGGGAAAGGTTTCTTTTTTTCCCGCTTTCGTCTTCATGTTATTGGAACCGAGTGTGTTCCAATAGTGTGGTGAGTTATTAACAAAGTTATCGTTTTAATAAAGCTGATTGCAGTGAAGCACAAGACGAGTACAATAAACACACAACAAATTATTCATTCACATAAAAATACATAAAATATTAAAAGATAAGATTGCTTTTTTTTTTTTTTTTCTAACATCTGTGACTATTTAATATTATTATTTTTATTATTATTATTAGTATTTTAAGTTTGCTTTTAATTTTTTTTTCTTGCTAACATCTGTGACTATTTAATATTATTAATTTTATTTTTATTATTATTAGTAGTAGTATTTAAAAAAATACTATGCATTGTTTTATGTTAAATATTAAAATGCCTTAATTTGTATTATTTATATTTATGACTATGTTAGTGTTTACTTATTTATTGACTTTTTTATTCACTGATTTATTTATATTTACTCCTGTATATTGACACAAGTGCTTTATAGTCAGATTCTAATTCTGTTTGAACTCATGCATTAACTCGTATGGCTGTGACACTCGAGTCGTCATTGCCACCTGTCTGTAGTCATCATTAACAGCAGAGCGGCTACGAGCGAGTAGCTGGAAGGCTCTTGTTGTCATTACAGGCTTTGACTGCTGTGTTATTGCAACAGTGCTGTGCTCTTACACACTCACTGACAGAGTTCAGCCCTTAAACAGCACCAAAACAAATGTAATATCCTGAGAGTGGGGGGCGAGAGAGTAAGAGAGAGAGAGTAAGAGAGAGAGAGAGAGATGAATAAACACTGGCTGATATGGGAAAGGATATATGAGATTTCTGACAGGAATATTATTGGTGGAGTCGACTCCCCGACATGCCAGCCATAATTTGTGTCAATCAAATTACATTTACCACCGCTTCGTTCCCGGAGCTGCGGTAATTTCTCATATTGTCTTATTCCTTTCTCTTCTGATGCACAAAATCCATCATATCTGGGAAAATGGATAAGTGCTCCGCAACACTCATATCGCCTGCTCTCTCCATTACGCTGTGTTGTCATCTGATCTGTGGGCGAAAAAAAGAGAGAAAGAAAGAAAGAAAAAGTTTGAATAATAACACCAGCTGGGCTTTACGCAGTCTGCCTTCCAGTTTATGCTGTGAGCCACTTTCTTCCTCCGCAGAGGATGCGCATCAACAGGCAGGTCAATAGGTTTGACATTTAACATTTTCTGAAGGGGCCCAAGCACCGTTCCCCGTCTTCATTCTCTTCATTTTTATCCTCTTGCTTTTCTCCACCCCCCCCCCACCCCATTTAATCTCCATATCATCACCGTCGCTCCCACTGATCCCACCCCTCTCTCAACTTTTAATTGGCCGTCGTAATAAATTTCCCTGCCCCATTCTGATTGGCTGCGCCCTCAGTGGCCTTTTTTTTTTATTTAACATTTTATCCATCCTTCTCCTTGGCTTCTGGCAGTCCAGCCCCCTGTTTTTTCCTCCTTTTCTGCTTTCACCAGCAAGCAAATTAAGAGGCATGAACTCTGACAGCCTCTGCCACCGGTCGTGTCCACGCATGTCGCACAGCATAATGATTACATTACAATCTTGTGATATTATTCAAAATGACTCAGGATAAATGAATGATAAACCAGGGGTTAGGCCGTCGTTATTAGCGGGGTTGATAAGGTAGCTAATCAGTAGCCAGGCAAATGTCATTACATAAATTATGAGAGTGACTTTGATGTATATTCCCCGAGAGTTGCCGCGGAAGCATGTCATGCACGGTGGCCTCGTCTCCAACGCTGCTTACAGGAGGTGGCAGAAGAAGAAAGAGAAAATATTTATTCTGTCTCATTACTCGCCCGCTACTGCCTACATGTGTAATTGCACATGTGAATTCAAACGGCATGTGACAGTGCAGTATACAAGCGTAACATACCCGTTAGACGGGTCTGAAATCCGCAAGGTTTGTCCACCATGTAGTGTGAGTGGTGCTGAATACTCCATATTCGTGCATACAGTAGGTAGAGCTGGGCGATATGGAAAAAAAATCTCATCACGATCCTTTTTTCATATCAGTCGATATCGATATAAATCAAATCACAAATTCTGTCAAGGAGAAAATGTAGGACATTATACAGCAGTATTTCAGATGGAGAGAATGGGTATAAATATAATAAATCTTTTTAATTTCCAGTAAAAAGTGTAACAGGAGAACACAATGGAGAATGAAATTCGTTGGCTGGATCCAAATAAAATAGGCTATACAAATGCATTAATAATCTCAATTCAGTTGCTTTTCAGATTCCAGTCTGGGTCATGATTCATAAGACTGAACACATTAAAATGTTGCTTTATTTTGCCCAAAAAAAAGCTCAAAATATAAGGAGTTTGAATTATTTTTATTTCGTGTTTTGATTCTGCGATAATCGATATATAGCACGACAATGACATTGTGATACAACACAGAAACACAGGGATGTTTTATTAATTTACATAATTAACAGCAATGCTGTTATATTGGAATATTGTCACTTTTCTTGTATTTGCTTTGCAACCGCAGTCGAAAGCACAGGGAAACGCTACTTCATCTTCAGGGCTTTACTTCTGTTCCCCTTTGTCAGCCAGTAGCATTAGCATCGTGCTACCAACTGAACTACAACTCCCATAAACCAAATCTTTCCACCTTTTTTCCCTCATTAGACACTACATAGTGCACAATGCATTGCTCCCCATGAAATATGCTTTCTGCTACAGCCAGTTAGTTGAAACACTGTTTACACCAGATTAATTATGAAGAGTTATGCTTCTTTCTGTTCAAAATTATTGTTGAGCATATTAAACGCTTGATTTTGACGGGGACGTGCAGTTCTGCACACTTGGATACTGAGTCTTTCCCCCTTTTTAAAGAAGCTCTGGTAGCATCATCCAATTACTATGAAAGAAGTGCAGGAAAGAGACGCACAGAGATACGGCCATGAAAAAATAATCCATACTGTCAATTTTCTAGTCAAAGTCAGACTTTAGATTTAAATGTGGCTGCGGCGTCTCAGCCGAGCTTTTTTAACAAAGTACTTCTTGTACTTTTTCTAAGTCTCCTGCACTCAGTTGAGCAGTGCCACCCAGAGGAGAGTCAATTTGGCGGCGAATGTTTATTCATTTAAATATCAATATTGCTTTCAGTTTATTGATTATCGTATCGCGTGAGCAAGGGCGATTATATGTCACCAATATGAAATGTTTTGTCACACCCCTACTTCACAGCGTCTTACTGATGATATCACAATAGTACGCTCAGAAAATTATATCGTGACCACAATATATCACTATATTGATCAATATCGTCATATTGTCCAGCTCTAACAGTAAGGTTCAGATAGCGTTTCTCATAGCGCTTACAGTGCAGAGCAGACATAACAATGCTTTACAGTAGACACAACACACATCAGGGTCATTCATTATTGGCCAGTGGTGTGTTCACTGGTGTGCATAGACTTGTTTGGTTCTGTCTGCAGCCTGATGGTTAGAGAAGTGACCCAACTGCTCCCCCAATGCGGCTACAGTGACTGCCCACTGCTCTGGGTGTATGCTTGTGGCCTTGGATGCATAAAATGCATCTCCTCAGGGAGTATAATAAATAAAAATAAATATCAATAAACAAAAAAAACATTTTTTAATCTGTAAAAAAATGAACCAAGATGCAGGATGCAGAAATACATGATTTAAGTAGAAATGGAATTGGCTGTTGAATTTAAATATAGAAAATAAAGAAAGTGGCCTAGACGTACGTGACCTGTGTTGACCATTATACAGTTATATCCATGCACATATCAAACTAACGATGCAAAAGCAAATCTACAATCTAGAATTTGGTACTAGAATGACCTGAACTAGCATCAAGGATGAGTATTTATTTGTACAGACTTACAAATGCAGCTGCTATTTAAAATAATACATACCTCATTGATTTATCCGGTCAAATTGAAGATCATTTCCAGTCCAGTGAGAATTGTCTTTTTAAAATCAGAACATTATTATCTCTAATCCTGTTTTCTGGTGCAGTGAGTTATCTAAATGTAGCTCATTCATTAGATATTTTCATATAAAAAATATATAATCTGTATTTTCTTGAAATGTAAATTCTTTGAGTTTTTTTTCTTCATAATCGCTCAATTGGGGAAATTCTAGCGCACACTGATGACATCACTTCTCATGAAATCCGGCTCCCCGATGGTATGACATCACTCAGCGGATGACTGGCGGGTAGAGTGCGTGTGTGTGGCCAGAACTCTCGGAGGCCTGCGCTGGAGACATGTGCGCGTCTGTGGATGTGTGTTTTTTTGCCCGCGTTCACACTGTATTGTTTTGGCCCCAGGCGAGGCTGAGGGCTGTGGGGACATCCCAGGTGCTGCAAGAGTGGCTGTTTTTGATGCCATTACAGCACAAGGTGGTCACACACAATGAGCCAGATTTCGACTTTACAAGCCGGAAAAAACAAAACTGAAACGGAAAAAAAATATAGGTATTTACTTTCTGTGGCTTTACTGCACATCGCAAATTAATATCCTCTTCGCCTGTAGCATTAATGAGTGTTAATTTAATGTCAAAATTTCACAGCAGCTTACTTTCTCAAGCTTCAACTTTCTAGTGGTTCTGTCTTTGAAGCTGTTCTCTGACCAGGTCATTATGTAATAGATATAGTTACTCGTTGAAGGTTTTACATCAGCATTAGCAGTAGCAGGAAGAGTGGGCAGACGCCTTACCACAAACTAAACCATTGCCCTGAAGGCGTGGCTGAGATTCTGCCCCCCAGGCAAGACTGAAAGACTGCCCCCCAGGCCACAGTGAAGGGTTGAAGGGGCTGTTCAGCAGGGGCTGAGTCTCCCCCTCCTCTCTGTCTCTTTCTGTCTCTCCTGACAGTACTCCAGGATGTACTGTGGATGCTCTGTAAGAAATAAATATATTTATTAGCTTTTCATAGAGTATATATATATATATATATATATATATATATACATGTATATTATATTTATAAATAAATATAAAAAATATATATTATAATATATATTTATAAATAGAGATATGTACTAATTTAGGTACAAAATTGCAGAGAAAATGATTATTCTCTTAACTTACAGAAAATTTTGGTCTGTTTTCATTAAGACTATATAGTATAGTAGATTATAGAGTATAGGGGTGTGACAAAATATCGATGGCGATATATCGCCGTCCTTGCTGATGCGATACAATAATTGATACACCGACGGCAATATCCATATTTAAATGAATAAACGTTCGCCGCTAATTCGACTCACCGATGTAGCTACTTTTTTCTCCTCTGGGTGGCGCTGCTCAACTGAGTGCAGGAGATTGGGGTGAAAGCTGAAGCAAACTTTGCAACAGGTAGTGGCTGAGACGCCGTAGCCACATTTAAATCTAATCTTTTAGAACATTGATAGGACAGAGCGATTATTTTGTGATTATCTTTGTGCGTCTCTTTCCTGAACTTCTTTCATATCGACTGGATGACGTTACCATGAATCGCTAGAGAGCTTCTATAAAAACGGGGAAAAACTCAGTAATCCAAGTGTGCAAAATTGCATTTCCCTGCCAATATCTAGCATTTGCTAAACTGTCCTCAACAATAATTTAGATCAGACAGAAGTGTAACTCTCCATAATTCATCTGGTATAGACAGGGTTAAAACTAGCAAGCTGTAGCAGAAGGTGTGTTTCATGGGGAGCAATGCATTGTGGACTATGTAGTATTTGATGTGGGAAAATAGGTGGAAAGAGTTGCTTTATGGGAGTTGTAGTTCGGTTGGTAGCATGATGCTAACGCAACTTGCAAATTTAACAGAAGTAAATCCTGAATCTGATTTAGTGGTTTTCCAGCGCTTCCGTTCGCGGTTGCAAAGCAAATATGAGAAAGATAACAAGAACATTGCTGTTACTTGTGTAAATTAATGACGCATAACTGTGTTTCTGTGTTGTATCGCTCCGTCATTGTCGTGCGATATATCGATTATCATATTGTATCCTGAGATACCCTGCAATTCCCACCCCTAATAACCTATTATCATACACAAAGGTAATTTAAATGTGCTTTATTGAAGAAATAAGCTTAAAATTAGGAATGAATTACTAAAAATAAAACTAAAAATTTGCATTATGGAGAAATATAACATTTGCAGCAGCATGGCTAAAAGGTATATATTTTTGTGAATTATTCCAGTGCTACCTTAAGTGGAGCCCAGTTTCTCCATTAGTACAGTAAATACCTAATTAAATATTGACATGGAGCATAAATATAAATGTTATATTTATATAAAAATAATTAAAGTCTGATAGTTATATGATAAGATTTTACATTAAAAAAAACATTTATTTTCCAGTGTTCTAGGCCATGGTTGTAAGCACATATTGTGTCAGCCCGTCTGCTTTGTGTGGAATAGTTATTGTACATGATGGCTATGAGATATCATTGGGTTAAACATGTGGCAAAATGCATGAAATGCAATATCGCCACTATTTCTTCTTTCCAAACACACAAATCCTTACAAATGTAATTGGACAGTTTTCTGACTGGCTAATGTGAGGACAGCTAGAGAGAGAAAATAGAGATTTTGTTTTCCTTCAGTTTTGCTTGCTCATCAAGTAGCAGATCAATAGTGGCGAGCCTGTGAGCGAGTTTCAGCGAAATAAGTTTTGTCAGTCAGAGGTTTTGCTATGATTCGAGACTGCCTGAGAGAAACACAATTGATTCACCTGAAAAGGTGCACAGGGAATTTCAGTCAATAACACCTGCTTGTGTATTTTTACCAACTAACATTTAATAATGCTGTTAAAATGCAGGGGATTAAGTCAATTAGCCATTCAGAAATGTAGATTTACTACTGCAGGTGAGTCGATTGGATCTTAGGAAAAGGATTATTTTAAATTTTACTAATCAGTTTTAATTAATTAATGAATGTGTATGTGTGTGTTTGTGTGTGTGTGTGTGTGTGTGTACAGTGCAAGTGAAAAGTTTGGGCATCTTTTATTTTTTTTAAAGTGAAAATAAGGGAACAACCTTCTCAAAAGTCATGATTCTTCATATATAATGAACAATTACGGTTTATTTTCTGAATTTAACATATAAAAAATACAAAATCTACAATATTAATGGAATAATTTATATTTATAAGTATTATGTTGTTTGTGTTATTTATTAACTCAAATAGAACATATATATTAAAATGAGAAGAAAATGACATATTTAATTTTTTTTCTTTGTAAAGTGTTGGTATCTGTTGAATGTTACTGGTTTTGATCACGATACTATTTATAGATTCTAGCTCTTATTGATTCCAATTTAAATTCTAGAAATATGATTATTTTAGGCATTAGCTGGTCACAAATCATACATTAATTACTGTTGGAGAGATGTTTTCTGGTGATAATTTGTCCTGTATTTTACTGTTAACAAATAAACACCATCAATGCTCTGTAACATTATTTTAACCATTTAAAAATGCACATAAGATACATAATAAACAGAATAGGAAGGGAATGGGCAATTTTTTTGTTTAGTTTTGCCTTTATTGACAATGAGTGGCAATTTTTGCAGCTGAACATCCATGACTCAACTTGAGAACCTAGTGAGTAAGCTCAGCATGAGAGACTGCAAGGCATCATTCAGTTCAGTCTTCCAGGTGAATGCTGGACATGGTGATTTGATGTGTGGCCTGACTTCCAGACATGCTATTGCGTAGTAATGTATTCTAGCAGGTAGCCAGGCATTTCCCACCGGACAAATAGAATTTGTATATTTGCAGTCTTTATAAATGATTCTCCATTAAAAATCTAAATGTGTAACTTGACTTTTTCAGACTTCTCCATATGGCAGCATTCGTTCTTCAGCGCTTCATTAACATCTTCACTGGTATGTGCAGGTGTTATATAAATCCTTACTTAAATGTATTGCTAAAAGCAACGTTTAAACGTGATCTGTACCTGTACTTTTAATTTTGTACTAATCTGTATGATCAGCACTATTTCTTTCTCGCTTTCTCTCATTATTTATATATATATTGCTGTTTGTAATTTCTCACACATTCATTTAATCTTTTTTTTGACAAAATGACAGACATTTCCACTGTTTTCACTGAGCATATTTTTCAGCTGGGCATCACACTCATGTATTGTGCATATATAAACAAATTTAGAATTTAATGCCTACAACATACTCAAAGTTGTCACAAATATGTGTTTACCACTGTATTACATCAGCTTTTAATCACTTTTACATTTGTTTGAGTTCTAATTGTTGCAGTTATGCAAATGGGATGTTTACTGTAGCACCTGATTGCAGCATGTGACTCTCAAAAATCCCAAAATATATCTCTGCTTAATGGAAACTTAATGCAAATGCTGGTCGCAAATGCTAATCGTATGAATAATCTAATTTATATTTGGCTTTGGGAAGTTTGGTGGGTGCTCCTTTAATACATAATAGTTATACTCTGACCTGTTACAAATGTACCTATTTATCATGGAGTCTTTAAAACAGATTTATCTCTAGGATTTTCTATAAACGTCTGACTTTTTCACTTTTATGAGTGAGTTAGTGCTGTTAATAAAAAATGTAAATGTATTCATTGTCCAAAGCGACTTCCATGCTACAGGAACAATCGAGCACATGGCAGCACTGATGTGAGTGTCCCAAAGAAGTTCAACACAATAATATTACTCATTAAACACCAACAGGAAATACTATAACATGAACCGTACATGTGTTTACACGTGTTAGAGAGAGTCCAGGACATTTCTTCTCTTCGATATCAGTCAGATGTGTCTATATTTACAGATTGCAAATGATTATAAGTCATTTATTTTTATTTTTGTGAACGAAACAAAGTTATAAACTGCATAAGAAAAAAACTGTTTAACTTTATTGATGCAAACTGAAGTATCAGTGACTTAGAAAATAATGTGATATTGATTTTTAGCAGTATTGCCCAGCAGTAAGCTAACAGTCTGCACACTTTTGACAGTTGGAGTATGTGTGGGCGTGTGTGTCTGTGTGTGTGTGTTACAGTCAGAGAGTGTAAATGTAAAGAAGCAAACCCCAAAGCGTTATTTTCTGTCTGAGTGACAGCTTTAGCATGAGGCAGGCCTCCACAGTGTCTCTGTCCTTTTCTCAGCCTTGTTTTCCCTCAACCTAAACATATTCACCAGCTTCTCTCTGAATGTGGAGTGACAGCAGGTAGTTAGAGACACGAGTACACACACACACACACACACACTCTCCTTGTGCTCCTCCAGCCTATTGACTGTGCTACATCCATCCAGATGGCACATGAGAGGCATATCCTGCAGGTTGGTGACAGAAACACACGGCCGCTGCTGTTCTCTCTCGGCTGTGCGCCCTGCACACACGCCCGAGCGGCGAGCCCCGTTTGATTCCAGCCCTGACGCGACACATGAAAGAAGGCGGCGGGACGTCCCGCAGAAGAGGCGGCATGAGGAAGCGGCAGCGACAAGACGCTCTTGATGTGGAATCACACGCTCTGCACCTATCAGCCTTCAAAGCTGCCGCGTATGTAAAGTATTTGCCGCTGCTGTCGTCCTGAAGAGAAGAGGATGAGGGGAGCTTGCTGGAGAAAAAGGAACAACTGATAGACTTACACACTCCACAGCAGTGGGCCTTTGGTGCCAAACTGACTTTTGCTCTAGCGGTGGTTTGATGTGGTGTGTTTTTTTTTTTTTGTCGTTGTTGAAAGGGGGGTACCTAACATAGTGGTGTAACAAGGCCTTGGTGGTATTATGGGACGGTATATTTTATTTAGATTTTGGCAGGATGAATATAGGCCACACGTTGTACTGTTTAGTATTTACAGTGCTTTAAGATTGTGTAGGGATGCACAGGTAATGGTAGAAGTCTAATGCTGTTACAGCAGAAAAAAATCCAATTAGTCAAGGCACTTTTGGCGTGGACACCCATTGCACCATCGATAACTATTTAAACATTTAGGTGGGGCTTCTGGTGGTGTGGCACCTGGGTGAGATTGTCCACCAAGGGTCTAAAATGTCTAATTTCAGAAGTACTCTTCATGGGTACAATGTTCTCTGATTGTCATATAATTAGTAACTTTACTGGCAATTTTACTAAACAATAATATTGTTTTTTGCTCAATTGATTATATTGTAGCCATTATGGGCAGTTTCCATTGGCTGTTTGGGGAGGGGGCATCATGGGAACTCACAGTTTGCATTGTTTATGTGGTGTTATGGCTGTTTTGTGTGTCTGCAGGGAGTGGGAGGAACAGTGTTGGGGTTGTCATGCATCAGTGTTTGTGGGAGCGAGCTGATGGTGGATGTCCAAACTCACCATAGATGAGATGATTACGGTAAAAGATAACTTGGGCAGTTGGGCATCCACCATCATGCCTCGCTCACGGGTTAATGATTGTGTGTATCCTAGCCTCTAGGGAGCACCTGGTACAGGTTAGTCTTTTTAAAGACTGGTACGAGCAGGCAGTAAAAACCTGGCCAGTTCAGACTGCTTAAAAAGGCATTACTGTGTGTGGCTTTCTCTCTTGGAAAACCATTAAGATAAGATAATCCTTTATTGTCCCACAAGTGGGAAATTTCACATGTTACAGCAGCAAAAATCACACACAATAA
>JBBIGC010000104.1:40126235-40138416 GCA_037576955.1 Lepidarchus adonis | reverse complement strand
CCCCCCCCCCCCCCCCCCCCCCCCCCCCCCTCCCCCCCCCCCCCCCCCCCCCTCCCCCTCTCCCTCTCTCTCTCTCTCTCTCTCTCTCTCTCTCGTTTTCTCTCTTTGCACCCCTTTCATGCTTTTCTTGTTTATATTGTGGAATTGTTAATGCTGAAAAACACAATGCCTGTGAGGGAGAAGTGGAAGAAAAGAAAACAACACTTTTAAAACAGCGTCACAAGATCACAACCGCTCAAATTCTGACTATGGGGGACACTGGGGAGACAAAAATCAGGTCAACAATCAGTCCTAATGGGGACAAGCCTTCTGCAGGGTGCTACGGTGGCTGCAGTGGGTCATTTAAGCATGTGTGTGTGTATGTGTGTGTGTAATAGGTACAGTATGGCTGTGAGGTGAAAGAAGTGGAGGAAAGCTGGCCGCTGCAGGACCCTCGGGGGGTATTGTAGAGGAGCGGGGGGCCGCGGTGGCCAGCCAGGGGCCCCTCTCTCTCTTTCCTTAACCCCTCCTCTGACGAGGTCACCCCGAGCAGAGTGGGGAGAGTAATTCAATCCCCAGGCTTATTCAGGGCAAGGCCGGCACTCTTACTGACAACAGCCTCAAATTAGAGACAAACCAGCACACTGCAGCACAGAGAGAGGGAGAGAAAGTTCCCAGGCTCTCCCTTACAAACCTCACACACCAAATACTAATCATATGATGAATACCACTCTGACTTTCTGCAACACATGAATTTGAATCAGAGTCCGGTGTAGTTAACATCAGCGACAGGCGTGTCCTGAAGTAACAGAAACCATGTTAGTGCTCCATCAATCAAAAATGAACCATAGGATGAACCCGCACTCTTGGGTTATGATTGGTACTTTATTCTTCCATTTAAATCCAGTGGTGAGAGCTTGGCCGCTATATTTAGTTTATTTATTTTTTCCGTAAGTAAAAATGAAACCGGGAAAAATGGCAGTAATATTACATTGCAAGCAATATCCTTCAGCTTATATGATGTGGTGGTCCATAGTTAGAAATAGTTATTCCAGTTATTTAATTCATCCTGCGAAGGCAACATGCTGATTTTGAAGAACAGCGGGTTTGTAACGGGTAGAAAAATTTTTTACACTTACGCCAGGACATTTAAGAGCTGTAGGAAACATGCACACTTCCCTCACAAGGTTCTAGTTTAAATTATGTTATTTTATTTTATTTTAATTCATTTTATTTATTTATTCATTTATTATTAATTTTATTTATTTATTTATTTTTAATTTATGGTCTAACTGTTATTTATTTATTTATTTATTTATTTATTTATTTATTTATTTATTTATTTATTTATGGTCTAACTGCATTTTGCAAAGGGCTTAATGCCATCATGATTGATATCACAATGCTATTGCTCTGCCTCATTAATTGTAATGAATGAATAATGGCAGCGTATGCTTTTCGTAACTTGACAATTAGCTTTGACAAAAAAATTCAAAATGCATATATATCATTAAACTTCAATGTGTTAATTATATTCAATCTGCATTCCAATATTTGTTGAGACTTAGAACCAGTGTTGCTACATAAAAAAAATTAAATAAATAAACAGTGCAACACATTTTATTGTAATATTTGCTGTGCTGCATCTGATGCTCTGTTTATACCTGAAACCTGCTGTTGATTCTTATTTACTAACACCACCAACACAACGTAGTGCGACTCTTAACATTACATATATTCTTGTATATAACAGTGATATCCATAATTAATTTTTCTACTTCACTGACGGCCCACATCAATACTACTGTTATATTCATTAACACTGAGTCACTTTCCGACGGTTTGTACGACCTCTATCACTATACAGACATTTCTATTTATTCATACTATTCATTTATTCATTTTCCAGTTTTATCCAATTGGCTAAGGCAGGGTACATCCTGGAGAGGAGGCCAACCAATCGCAGGGCAACAGAAAGACAGACAACCATTCACAAACACACTGTCACACCTACAGAAAATGTAGAGTAGGCAATTCAACAAATCCGCAACTGTGGGGGGAACCCGGGGAACCTGGAGCAAACCCCGACAAACAGGAAAGTTTGTACATTCCACACAGAAAGGCACAGTGCTAACCACTGCACTATTTAACAGTTCCTACTACTATTATTTCAGTTGTTTTAATTTCATCTTAGAACAGCTGCACTTTATCGGGATGTTTTAAATTTTAATTGTAACATTTCTGCTTTGTTTTCCCTAATTTTCCTAAGGATTAGTAAAGTTTTCATCTAATATAATTTATCATGGCAATGCTGAGTTAACGTACTCCGTCAACAAGCATTGTGCAGGATGGGGTTAATTGTTACGATAAATTGTCATATAACATAAAATTCTTTTTTTTAATCTGCTGTAGACATTGCAGACGTTTCAATTCACTGCTGAATTGTAAAATAATTGCTATAACAATTTTCTCTGACAATTCTACAATACTACAATGCTTCTAACACTGTGGTTCTTAACCTTGTTGGAGGTACCGAGCCCCACCAGTTTCATATGCGCATTCACCGAAAAAAAATAAATGTTTTTTTCAAATTCAAGACATAGAAATGTTTTTTACTGGTGCACAAAATGAGTCGTGCATGAACATCACCTTGTTCAAAGAACAAAACCAACACAATTCTGCCGGCGCGAGACTAGAGTTGCAAATTATGCAGATAGGAGTTCACTCCATCACGTTCTGTGATACATGTGAATCCATGTTGTACATATTCATCAGACCACTTTCTTCTTTTGACCGACATAGTTATTATGGATTAAAATATTAACAAAAAAATCACACAACGTACTACCACGACAGTCACACGTTGACTACTGAGCACTAAAATCCCCGCTACACCTGATTGGCCAAACAGTGTAGCATGATCATCTGCAGCCAGTGATAACCAAGCGGGGCGTGTCTTCACGAATTTACACAATAATACAGATGTGTCCGGACCTCCGCGGTGGAGGCTCTGCCGAACCCCTGCGACCGACTCACTGAACCCCTAGAGTTTGATCGAACCCAGGTTAAGAACCACTGATCTAACTGTTATGTTTTAATACAGTTGTACCCAGAGAGCATTATTTGGGCAGAAGATACAACAAAAAACAGAATTTTCTGCTGGTTCCAAGCTGTAAAATGTCAAATTACCATGACAATCATACCATGCATTAAGGAAATAGTATTGGAATGTCATATTTCGGCCATATTGCCCATCCAAGCATGAAAAAAATCAATATTTTCTTAGTTGTTTAATGGTATCGTTGTTCTACTAACTTCCTTTAGTTGGTAGTCAGCGGCTGTTCACCCTTGTTATAACAATATTGGCTAAATTGATAAAAAAAAACTGTATACAAGCATGGCCGTAAGATTGTGCTACAATGATTTGAGAAATAACATCAAATGTATTTGTTATTACAAGCAATAACCGTGACATCTATGGGTTCACTCGGCCGATATTCGTCTTCTGTGTCATGGTGATCTATTTGGATTACTTTCATTTTCCAATATGTGAGAAATTATTGCATGCAAATGTATTTTCCTTGACTTTGCATTAGCAGTGATGACACTTTTGTTGTCCCGCCACCCACTAACCAAGAAAATGCATGGATTCCCCTTCCTATTTACATCTATAAAGCGTTATATAGCTCTAATAACTCTGTTGGCGACAGTTATAATGCAGCATAACTCTGTTTTTTGTTAGGACACTTCCCCTGTATTGTTTATGCTTTAGTACAGACTTGTTATTGCGGTTCTGTTTTGGAATGAACAGTGTGAAGTGTGACAGCTCTGTGTAACCAGAAGAGGCTATGGTAAGTAGCGTACCGCCATGCTATTATTTTTAAATGCCCCACAGTAAATAATGCATGACATTAAAGGAGGCGTCATCAGAAGATGATTAAGCTGTTAGAGTTTTTATTCTTAGGAATTTGATTAGAATGCATCGCCGCAATTCATTATCCAAACAGGGAAAATGCAACGATATGTCGTATATCTTGCTCAAATTAATGCTATCATGTCTTGTAATCACTGAGTAGGAAATCATGTTAAATGAGGAGTAAAATTAAACATTATTAAATGAATTGTGGATCGAATTGACTATTATTTTTGGCATCACATCATATTATTTGTGATTATTTGCAAGTACTAGTAATGAAAGGTGGGGGGGGGGGGGGGGGGGTTGAACACACCCAGGATATTATTAACATGTAAATTCCTGCAGGCAGCTCGCATCTGTCTGTATAGCTGATGGTAAGAGGTTGGTCCTCATATTGATTATGCAGCTGCTCTGTATTGCGCTCTACTTTTCTATGTAATACACGATGAGCTTGGTTGATCGAGGAAAAGATGCCCCTCCCACTCACCCCGACTTCCAGTTCACAGGCATTACCATCTTAATAAGGGGGGTGATTTTGCCTCCAGGCTGAAGTGGGGGGAGATGGTGAGGGTGGGGGGCCATGGGGTCAAATGTGTATGTATGTATGTGTCTGTGAGAAAGTCAGAGTCACCCAGGGGTAGTTAGCAGAGATCAGTCATTCTAAGGGCAGGCTGGATTGAACCCAGCCCATTAAAGAACATGCATGATCTAGAAAGGCTAAAGATGGGACCCGAGTTATTATGGAACATGGAACATGTGGTAAAGGTTAGAGCAACTAGAGCTGTCTTACCGCTCAATTATTCAGCTCACACTGCATACGGTTATTTACTGTAATCCAGTTCTGAGTAAGGCTTGGTATTAATGATGCACTGAAACTGATAATAATACTAGTCAATCCTGGCTGATAGTGAAAAGGGGTAACTTCTGTTTATTTTTGCATTTTAAAAGAAATTTGCTCTACACATGTGAGAGAGAAAAACAAAGCAAAACAAAAACACCTCTATGGAATAGCTCAAATTTACATTAATATAGGCAAATATTTTATATTATCTGTAATATGCTTTATTTAACAGACAAAAGCACAAAGAAATAGTTTTTGATTATTTTACTGACCAGTGTAATTGTATTATGCAAATATGCACAAATTCAGACTTGCAATACAGTCCAAAAGCATTGGGACACGGTTAAAATAAGGTTTAAAAATTGCCAAGAATATTCAAGTTACACTGGTTTAGAAGACTCCACATTAAACAGACTTATTGTTAATAGTTTGAGGTATAGTCTTATGCAGAGTTTGGGCACCCCTTGATAAATAAGAGATTTTGGTGATTTTGTAATTGTAAAGTCTCTCTAGGACATGGAAACACACATTGGTGCATGGTTACCTTTTTGCCATAAATTGAACAATTTATTATGACACTTTGCAAAAGTTTGTGCACCCTACATAATTAGTACTTAGTAACACCTCCTCTGGCAGATTTCACAGTTTCAAACGCTTTTTAGAACTAAAAGTCTTTCAGTTCTTGTACTTGGGATTTTCTCCCATTCTTCTTTGCAAAGACTTCTAGTTCTGTAATATTCTTTGGTCGTCTTGCATGCACAGCTCTTTAAAAAATTTCAATGATGTTTAAATCAGGTAACTGTGATGGCCATTTCCAAACCTTCAGCTTACGTCTCTTGAGGTCCATGGTGGATTTTGAGGTTTAGGATCATTGTCCTGTTGTAGAAGCTCATCCTCTTTTCAGCTTCAGCTTTTTTACAGATGGTGTGCTGTTTGATTCCAGAATTTGCTGGTATTTAGTGGAATCAATTCTTTCCTCCACCTGAGCAATGTTTCCTGTGCCACTGGCTGCAACACAACCCAAAATCATGATAGATCCACCCCCATGCCCCCATGTTATTTTCATGAAATGCTGCTTATTTTTTCTCCAAACATGTCTTTGCTGATTGTGGCCAAATATTCTATTTTAACTTCATCATTTCACATCACTTATTTCCAAAACACATCAGGCTTCTGTATATGCTCTGTTGCATAATTCTGACGTTGGATTTTATGATGGGGATGCAGGTAAGGTTTTCTTCTACTGACTCTTCCATAAAGGACAGTGGAACAGTGCACCACCACTCCTGAGTCTGCTAAATCTTCCTGCAGGTATTTTGCAGTCAAATGGGGATTTTGATTTGTCTTTCCGACCAACATACGAGCAGTTTTCTCTGAGAGTTTTCTTGGTCTCCAATATCTCATCTTGGCCTCCACAGTTCCCCTGAACTTCCATCTCTTAATTACATTTCTCACTGTGGAAACTGCAAGCTGACAACGCTTTGCTATCTTCTTATAGCTTCTCCTGCATTGTGGGCATCAATAACTTTTTATTTTCAGAGTCTTACACAGCTGCTTAGAGGAACCCATGATTGTTGAGTGTCTGCAAGTGTGTGCACAAGTGTAAAGCTTTGTTGCCATGCATCAGATCTAATGAGCTGATTAAGGTCTGAAACCTTAGACTTTTGAACTTTTAGGGTCCCCAGACTTTTGCACAATGCCATAATAATGTTCTTTTTTTGTTGTTGTTGTTCAATTTATGGCATAAAAACTAATTATGCATCAATGTTTGCTGAAAATATTCACTTAGTGTGTAAAAGACAAGGTCAGAAAAAACTGACCATCTGATGACACTGCTTAAGAACCCATCACGCTTCTATGACATACTCAGCCATTTGGGTTTGGGAGAACTTCAGAAAACCTCCCGTCAACACAAAAAACTTGAATTTATTTTACATGAGGACAAAGTCATACATCTCTAACAAGTTCTCCTATGTCAGATGGACCGAAAGACTGTAGAACCTTCTTCTGTTGTTGGATAAATCCATGTTTCAGATTGTTTTCTGAAGAAAATGGCAGAGTTCTCTGTGCCAATTGACCATCCACTGTTTTGAATGAAGGATGCAAAAGCCAACATCTCAAATGGCAAACAGCCTCGGTGAGTCAGATTTATGTGAAGGTATTGTTGGCATATAACCCAATTTTTCTGGAAATGTGGTTTGTAGCTAAAAGGTGGAGTCTTTCCCCACACACAGTCTGCAGTGGATCTCTCTACATTCAGTGAAGCTCCTCAAGACCATTCCGTGCCCACCTTAGCATCTAAGTCCATTGGACACGCACAAACTATTTCTACTGTTTCCAAGGTTGTGATGTTCCACTTAAGGTTCATGTTGTAGCACTTGCTGTCTTTATTTAACAACCAAGAGGAATGTGTTGGATTTCTTTGTAACACTCACCTCAGTATCGTCCTGTGCAAATAAAATGTTTGTTCCAGTAGATTGGAAGTCATTCTTTTTTTAAAGTATTTTTATTTATTTAATTTATTGCAGTTGTGTGGCTTGCACTGAGAAAAAAATAGTTCTTCATTAGGTTCTGGTTGTTGCTTAGCAACGCACTATGCATCTGTGCATTTTCTTCAGACTTTCCCTGTTTCCTGGTCTTCAAATCCCTCTAACGTCTCATATTCGACAAAAATATAAAAAATATTTTGAAACTATCATCCATGTTTGCTAACTGTGCTAATGGCGGAGTGATATGAAACTGCACAAAACCCGTTTCCATGTCAGCAGCGGGCGTTATAAGAAAATAATTCCGCACGTCCGGAACACCTTCCCATTCATATTCAATGGAGTGTTCCCCAGCGTTCAGGAGAACCGTATAATAAGCAGAAATATGAGCTCCATCACCTCAGTAGTTAATCAGACGGTTTGAAACGTTATCTAATTTAAACTTCCTTTCAACAAGACTTTCCAAATCCACTAATCTCAAACTTCTTTTCACTGCAGGCGGTGGAGGCCCAGAGAGAGAGAGCAGTCAGTCTCTGGTGAGAGAGAAAGAGAAAGAGAGAGAGCTAATTTCCCATCCTGAGCTCAAACCTGATCCAGGTCTGAACATAAAGCACTGTCATTACTCTCTAAAGTGAATAATGACCGTTCTCTCCTGGCGGTGTAAATTTGGGGAGTGATCTGCTAATCGCTCTGCTCTGCTGTTTGATGGCTGTGCTCCCTGCGCTGAGGGCTCGTCAATAGTGACTCAGTAATTAACGGAGTGGCATGGAACTGGAGGGAGATCAGACAGCAGGATTAGTTCTGCCAGGTTCTCCTCACAAGTCGATATGGACGCAGGCTGGAGCTCCAGAGCCTCTGCACTCATTAACATACCTACACCAGATAGTGCTCGCACAAATTAGCCTCTCTCTCTCTCTCTCTCTCTCTCTCTCTCTCTCTCTCTCTCTCTCTCTCTCCCCCCTCATTCCATCCCTCAGAACAATGCATAATCAACACATGATTTGAATCTAGTAGACTTTTATTAGGAGCAAGTGAAATCACAATCTCCAGAAGACCAAAACACTTTCCTCTTGAGTTTTCTCCCAGTGGTGTCTTAAGGAAACATCATTTTATCTTCTCATCATTTTCTAGTCCATAGTCCATTTGTCTAATTATAACCTCAGTCTGATTCCTCGTAGTATAACTTGATTATAAACTCTGAATTGATTTAAAGATGCGTGGTGCTCACAGCAAGAAGGTCTGGGGTTCAGTCCCCAGGTTGACCACAGGTGCCTTTCTGAGTAGAATGTGTTGGTGTGGGTTTCCTCTGGGTTCTCCGGTTTCCTCCCACTGTCCAAAGGCTTGCGGTTTAAGTTGACCGGCTGCTCTAAATTGCCCATGTGTGTGTATGAGTGGGCGAATGGTTGTCTGTCTCTCTGTGTTGCCCTGTGATGGGTTGTGTTGGGTTCTGTCCATGCTGTACTCTACCTTGTGCCCATCGGCTCCAACTTCCCTATAATTCAAATGAGATAGATAGATGAATCCATCCATCCATCTATGGATGGACAGACAGACAGATGGACGGGTGGATTGATGGACACATTTTGGTTTTGAAAGGTTTTGATAAGGAATGAATTAAAGATAAATCAGTTAAATTAATTTGCAGTTTGACTGATAAAGGTGGTCTCCACATCTCTTTATAAAGCTATGCTCAGCAGTCTGAACACTCGCCAGATCTTTCTGTTCATCCGAACAGCACGATTGACCGAAGTAAGTTCAGACCTTAAATATAATAATCTTTTAGTTTGGTCATGTGTGTTCATTGTTTTTTAAACTGATTTAATGAACACGTAGATGTTTTTATTCAACAGTGAGTGAAATTCACTTCTGATGAATTGACTAGTTGTTTTAGTGTTTAATTCAAATTTGTGTAACTATTTAGGGAAAATTAGGGAAAAACCTGAGCACAAACCTCATTGAATGTCAACGAAAATTATACAAAGAAAATGATTTTGGCCCTGATTGTAGACACACTTTGAAGAACTTTCTTTTATTACTCGTCGCTTTATTTTATTTCTAATTTGAAAACTTATTTTTTTTATACTTTTTCTCTACTCATTTACCTTTATCTACTTTTGATGAATTGTCTAAATCTCTTTTATTTCTTTTAACTATTTTAATCTGTATGCTCTTTTTTAATCTCCGTAGAGCACATTGAAGGATCTCTGTGTATGATAATTTGGTATAGAAATAAACTTCTCTTTCCTTTATTTGCCAAATATGAAGCTTTAACTATAGGTTAACACTTTAGTTTGACCCTCAGGTGCAGTGATCAAGCAAATGATTGAGGATATGTTCAGCAGCATCTTCATTCTGATTATAAAGTTAAAACTAGAGACAAACAAATTAACTTTACTATGAATTTAATGATTTACTTTTGTCTCATTATTTCATAATAGCTTTTGCTTCTCTCTTTAAAAGTGAATATGATTTTTTTAAAGTCTGAAGCCTTTAGATACACGGATATGTGATCGGGATTGTAAAATGCAAGTAGGCTCATACAAATCATTAGTAAGTGATCTGATATCTGACTGATTAGACACTTGATGGCCACTTGTGGCGCTATAGCCAAGAGCTTGAGCTAACGATGTTTGCCTGTATATTAGAAGTACTGGGATTTTAGAGAAACATATGCTGCAATCAAGGTAACATCATTTCTCAGGGAGCACATTATCATTTCAGCAACAAGGTTTTGTCTTCATTGACATTGTGTATGCTTGACTACTGCTAGATCTACCTCCTAGTGACCATGGTGAACATAACTGCAATCGATGTTTCATATTAATGTGATTTTTTTAAAGTCTGAAGCCTTTAGATACACGGGTATGTGATCGGGATTGTAAAATGCAAGTAGGCTCATTCAAATCATTAGTAAGTGATCTGATATCTGACTGATTAGACACTTGATGGCCACTTGTGGCGCTATAGCCATTTGTGGGACGTCCCGAAAGTAATGGGCTGAGCTTAGAGCACCATCACAGCACCATCAGCATGTTACTGTCCATTCTTCCCTCCTAAACCGTAAATGTATGTACTGCAAGTTGTTTCGTTGATTTGAAGCTAGGAGTCACTATGGAGGTCAGTATCGCTTCCAGGACACATACACAATAAAACTTTTCCTAAAAACCAATTACTAACCTAAATATGCACAATCCTTCTCTTCTGTTGACTGACGGTAGTATTAAAAGTATTAAAACTGTCATCTATTAGCTATTATCAATTAGTTTAATCAATTAACTCATTTTCCAGCCAATTTTATAAGCAGTACTACTGCTTTAGACTGTAACTATGCCCACCTACCGTGTACTATGTATGTATAGATGTGAGTGGTTATATCATTACTTTTTTTGCATTTATTACCCAGGCTTGATTCACAAAACAAAGTGCCATGGCTCTGTTCAGCCGTTAAACTCCAGGCTTTGAGTATTCGAGCAGGTCGAGCGGTGCTTAGCATGACCTAGACCATATTCACCATTCAGCCGTCTTACATTTTATTGCAGCTTACAGCCGGCCCCAGCAGGGCACGCTACCTTTACAGCATTACGGTTATGAAGTGGAATAGGTCAGCGTGTGGATGGGTGGAAAGGTGCTCTCGCCGGCTGCAGCGCATTACATGCTTAACCTATCATACACAATTACTGTTTGGAAGGCCCGCCTAACCTTTAACAAGAGCAGCTTAGCCTGTGCGTTTACACAGCTTTGTCCTGACAGTCTGAACAGGCTGCAGTGTGAACAGCAGTATAAAAATCCATATGGCCCAATCTAGCAGAGCTGTGCTGAATGAAGCAGTGTGCTGCTGGTTTTAATAATGGGGCTTTCCTGTCTGTGATCCGTTTGGGTTTTTTCGACAGCGTACGGAGGACCCAGCGCAGAAGGCAAATGTTAAAATGATATTACTGCCATTGATACAAAGTTTAAACAAGGGGCTGTTAGATTTATGGTTTTGTGGAGCAACAAAAGTGTATTTTAAAGAAATTACGCTCTGGTGGATGTTAAACGGGACCATTGAGAATGTTCACTTAAGGAAATTCTGAATAAGGAGGGAATAAAAGAAGGAAAAGTTGTTGTTGCGCCATGGTTTGGACGTTATGTGGTATTTAGACCTTCTGTTTGTGCTTGGGATGTTTTCACACCGGTGCTGTTTTACATGCATGAGGTAACTGTGCTGTGTATAAAGAAGATGAATAGTAAGGGAGGAGCATTTTTACAAAGCCACAAGAATCAAATAAATCTCACTTCATTATACAGCATATATGTACATATGCATACCTGCAGCTCTGCAAGTCATTTTAGATATGCACCCTCCCCCATGTAATGCGGGTTGTGCTCTCTTTGGTTACACAGTAGAATGTCCTGAGGGCAGTGTGGTTTTCACTCTAGTTCGGGACCCTCAGCAGGCAACAATAACACACACAGTCATGTAAAACAAGCAGGAAAGTAATACCTCCATGTTATATTTAAGTGGGCAGCGAAGGATATACATATTATAGTTTAAACAATATGAACTATTCTACTTTTTGTATTACATTTTTCTTTAAAATGTGTTAAATACCTTAACCAGCGAATTAAACATTATGAACACCATATGATGGAGCAGCAGGACAATGTCCAAAATTGTGTAAAATAAAGTTCGTTCACATGAAAATGTAGTATCTTTTCCTCTGGAGTTTCCAAACCGTTCTCAGGCGGAACAAAAGATGGTGAAAAGTTGACTGTTGAATCAAGTTCTCCAAGCCAAACACAAAACAGACCATCCCGATTATTATCAGTGAAAGGTGCATAACAACTTTTGTGAAAGGCGGGAGCATCAGTGCCCACGGTAAGGGTGACTAATGTATGTGTACACTGCAAAAAATGCTTTTCTAATTTAGTAGTTTAGTCCTGTTTTCAGTCCAAATATCTAAAAAATCTTAAATCAAG
>JBBIGC010000104.1:39936832-39950258 GCA_037576955.1 Lepidarchus adonis | reverse complement strand
TATATATATACACACATACATATATTATATATTATTATACATTGCATTTATTATTATTTTTTTATTTCTTTTATTTATGTTTATTTTTTTATTTATTACATTATTACAATTTATGTTTTCCTTTAGTTTTTTTGTCAGACAAAGATTTTGTGTTTTCTGTTTCCTGTGCAAATGAGCAAAGAGATGAACAGATTTAGGTTTTGCTTTTGCTGCTACTACCATTTTTAGCTACAGTCAAAGTTAAGTTATATCCTCAATATGTCAGACACTGATTTGTTAAAATGCTTGTGCTGAGACTTGGGTATTACTACACAGCTCTGCAACACAGTGTATGCAGGAGCAGAAAGACAACATACAGAGAACACTGCATGCAGAGATGAAGAATATGTGCAATCAGTAAATATGCGTATGGACAGTGTGCACGATATAGAACAGTAGATAACTTTATTGTGGCAGTGAAGGAGAGGGGTCTGTAAAAAGCAGCAGTAGCAGTGCACTGATATTTAATGAATAGATAATAAGTGTTTAAGTGTGCAATGACATGTCAAACGCTATAAACAATTTCCGATTCAGAACTGTCTATACATGGTCAGGTGAAGAGCGAATGCATTGACAGTAATGTATAGTATGTAAGTAGGAAGATCAGGCCTAAGCATCAACATGACTATTCAGACAAATTTACTTTCACATGTAAGGAGTAATGTCATTTTAATATTTCCTATATCATAAAATACATCTGATGGTAGGATAGTAAATATGGGCTTGATTTGACAAATCTGACATTCCTCTCAGTTCTGTCCATTTGAATGGGATTAATATAACCCGTAGTTATTTGTAGGTCTGGGTTTATTGAAGGTAAGAGGCAACGTACTTTTCATTACAGCAACTGACCTAGTGTCTCTGGATGGGACTCAAATCACTGCCCATGTAAAACCAAGCAGAGCAGCATGTTCAGTAGCCTTATAACCTACAGGTAGATGTTCCTTGGCCTGCTTGGCTTAGACTGGATGCTGCGGTATTGCTATGTGACATACTTTTTCCTATTTAGTGTCACAAACCATATTATCAAGTCTTTTTGAGGTCGTGTAAGTCTCCACAGTTTCAGGCATGTGTGTTATATTTGAGCATGCTGTTGACACTAATTGCTGGCCTGTGAGCTTCCATAACTTGCTGGCTCTATTATCCCAGTAGCTAAAGAAGCAGACGCCACACTTCTACAATGATGCACTATATTTGGGTTAAACCAAGGCTGGGAACATTTCAATGAGCTATAGCTTTAGTTCCGTGATGTCAGCAAGGAGCAGGTAACATCCCACTGTCCTTGACTGTGAAAGAGCATTTGGGACCGGATGGGTGCCGGAGCTCTCCGATTGGTGGATGCAGTCTCCGTCCATTGCCTGATTGGCCCCAGGTGGTCCGTGAGCCTCATTTGCGTGCGGACGTCTTCACGTTGTCTGATCAGATAATAGTCTAGCTCGGAGGCGCTCAGGGCTGCCAGTCTTGCAGATTGGATAAGATTGAAGAGTGCTGAGGGTGGCTGCTCCGTGCTTGTTTTAGGTTGGCTGGCTCGCGCCCCTCAAGGTTCTCCAGGTCTACAGCGGTGCTCCCTACTGAGCTCCACCTTCAGCTACACCCCCCACACTCCCCACCCTGCCGCTACCACCCGCATCACAGGCTAACGACCCACCCTCACCCCACGCCTGCCCCCTTCCCGGCTCTTATTATAGAGCCTAATACCGGCAGGCAGTGTATTAATATGTAAGAGATCAAGAGATTATTGATTAGAATCACTTGCCTAATATCCCCTTGTCTGTCATGTACTTCAGTGAGGCCTCTTTCATGTTTTTTTTTTTTCTCTTCCTTCTCTCCTCCCTCATTTGGTGTCACTCTATTTAAATATTCATGGCGTAGCTTGCTTTGTGCCCCTACAGCTGAATTTCTAATTAAACTGTCAAAAGAAATACAATATGGCCCTAAGGGTTATTATCATAAGGGTCAGCTTCCACTGATCGGCCCTGGTCATACCGAGGGGGTAATTACCTCTAAGCACGGAGTGTTTACCTTTTCCTATACCTGTGGCCTAGAGTAGGGGGCCCGAACGAGGCTCCCATCTGCCTTTGAGTCCCCCAAATCACCATGATGGTGAGGGGAGACGGACGAAGTCAGGGTCTATAACAACATAATCAGCAATTATGCCTGGGAAATGGAGAGAAGCGAGAATTTTATCTCATTAAAAAGACCCGTGAAGAAGTTTTTCCTCTTCTTTTTCTTCTTTCTCTCTTTCTCTCTCACTCACTCAACCTCTCACTCACACATGCTCGCTCGCTCATTCCCTGTCACTTGGTTTCTTTTGAATTCAAATGATTCTGCTTTAAAGGTGAGCTCGAGAATCTGGAAATTTAATTCCGGAGAAGAAAGCCGGAGCCAATTAGCGGGGCTCGGCGGCTAAAATATGAATGACATTTGCACCAGCTCGGCCTTAATGGAGCGAGGGCATTAGTCTTATCCTGCCACTGTCAGTTTATTTCCCGTCATTATTGTTGCCTTAGTACTTCTGTCATATTATGGCCACTAATCTGTGCGTTTTTTTACGAGGTCTGTTAGCAAGTGTCTTTAATGAGCTCCAAAAACTGACCGGTTCCACCAGGCAAAAAAAACGGGTTCCTTCCATTACGGCAAGGCATCAGAAAGAAGCTGAAACGATACGGTGCCGTGGCAATTTATCTCACACACGTTACATTATACTGTACCTCACACACTCACATAAAGGCACTTCTTTAATTTGACTTTTTATGTGACTGGTTAATGTGATCTTTTAGGGCACTCTTAATGCCCTCCAAATTTGTAGAATATCACAATAAATCAGGGCCTTGCCCATCGAATGACAGTTTATTTCATCCATTATTTTTTATTCTCCTGCCAAGTTATGGCACCTAGTTAAATGTCTTTCACTGGGACCTTTATAGGTTGCATTTTAAAAGTTAATACTTGGAAAAGTTGAAAATTCGAGAGGTTGAGTTCATTGTTGTCGCACTTCAAGAGGATCGGTTACTTTCGACTCAAATATTCCACTTTCCGAAACGAAGCGGTGAAGGTCAGAATTACGCCGAGACTAAAATCATCCAACTCTGAGATGGAAAAAGTGTGTACGGCAGTAACACGATCTAGACGGTGACTTAAGTCTAACGGAAGGTAATGGCAGAGCGTATTCTCATTTAAAATGTGTGGCCTGTAGTTATATGACACTGTACCTCCACACAGTGACCATATAAAACAGCACAGGTGGTGCTAATGGCCTTTATACCACATGTGCAGTACCTGTGTAAAGGCACATTGTTCTTTATGGTGCTGTAAGCAAGCAGCATGGTGTGAAGGTGAATTGATTGACATGGTCATTTGTCTTTTTTGTGCAACTGTGAGTTATGACTTATTGAACTTATTTTATAGCATAAGTGAGAGACTAATGCTGGCAAGTCACCTTGTTAAAAAACCTCATAAGCCAGAAGTTGGACAGCACCACTTTACAACATGACATAACTCAAAGCAATGAAAACTTATATAAGCAAAACTCCAAAATGTCACCCTTAAGTTCTGGCTTGTAGCAAAGTGCATGAAGTCCATGACGCTCATACAACTCCAAGCCCGGGAACTATTGAGCATACTTATCATAAATATTCTGTGTGTTTGGCTGCAAAATGACACTTTTGGACTCATTTATGACAAAAACAGTCCTACAGTTCAGTTTCTGATGTCATCGTTGAGATAAATTACAGTCAACAGGTCGTTCTCCTCACTGATGATGTTCTGTGGGTTCTGTAATCTTCACTTGCTGATTTCAGATTTGTGTGTAGTTGGTTTCTAGCAAATTTTTTGATGAAGTTTATGATCTATTGTATGATATTTGGTAGAATCAGTCTGCCCAGCTCCTCTGGAACAACTCTGCGAGAACTTTCTGGACCATAAGTCTCCTGCACATAAGGAAAGAGTTCAGATGATGCTTTATGCGAAGCAGACACTGTGATGTGGCTATGGATCTTTCCAGGTGAGTGAGGAGCGAGGAGAACGTTCTCACCAGGATGTTTAGTCGATGAAGTGTCGCTACCAAGGTTTCTGGAATGAGAGGATGATGCGACTACTGCTGGATGTTGTACGGCCATAACCCAGACCCAGAGGAAGATGAAGATCAGACTGTAAGTGTTTCTGAAGAAACAGTGACACCGTTCTGTAGATGGAGCCATTGTGTGCCATCACATCGCACTTAAAAGACATTGAAGAGTTTACTTCATTGGTGCTTTTCCAGGACACTATCACCTCACAGTAAGATGGTCCTGGGTTCAACCTTTGGGTCAATTTTCTTTCTGTTCCGAATGTGTATGCTCTCCCCAGGTTCTCCGGGTTCTCCAATTTCCTCCCACTGTCCAAAGGCTTGTGGTTTAGGTTGACTGGCTCCTCTAAATTGTCCATAGGTGTGATGGGTGTCTGTCTTTGTGTTACCATGTGATGGGTGGGCATCCCTGGGTTGGCGTACCCTGCCCTGGGCCATAATCTGCTGTGATTGGCTCCAGCTTCCCCACAACTTGAAATGGATAAAGCAATTTGGAAGATAACATGCAAGTACAGTCTGTCCTAAATCAAAAGCTTGACATGTCTGAAAAAAACAGAAAATTGATCTGGAATCAGCATGAAAAACTGTTTTAGAAAGTTGTATTGTGGTCTCTGATGATTACAAGAACAATGGGTTCCTTGTGTTATCAATAGCTGTTATTCATTTTGCTTGAACTTTGATATCATTTTGTCTTCAAGTCAGAAAGGTGTCGTCCCTATAAATAGATAAATCCGCTAAACAATAAAAACAACATTTGTGTCATTATACATTCCACCTCCGTCTTTGACAAAAGACGGAAAAACCGCCTTTGATTGCTGATGTGCTTAACTCAACTAATGGTCCCCAAAACGCCCTATTTAGAAGTGCTTAATTTGGCATGAAGGAAGGGAAGTGAGTTTTTTTCTTTCAGTCTGACATGAATTAAAGGCAAACAATAGCAGGGCGTAGAAAGGCACCTGATCGCGCTGCACTACGCTGTTCTCCCACGTCTCATCATCTGATGATGAACGAGCTTCATATAATTTTCAAAGAACATTTATCACGACCCAAGCAGTGTGAGAAATCTTTAAATAGAGGTTGATCTGTGCAGGAGGGGGTGCGGTTGCGTGCGGAACAAAGGCTGCCTCAGAAGTAATGATTTCCTCTTCTCTTCAAGGCGCTTGTCGGCCTGCTCGTGTCTTTAGATGTTCGCTGGCGGTTTATTGGGAGCTGCAGTTATTGTGTCATTTCTTGAGGAGGGCAGTGACATTCATTGGCTCCCAGTGAGGTTATTTACAGGGGGCTTGGTGACAGTGAAACATGTCTTTGCCATAGCACCCAGAACATGGGCATGTTTTTCTTTTCTGCAGTTTCTTTCTTTCTCCTGGAGCTGCATGACAGTGTGAGAGATAAGTGGCATCCCAGACCACAGGCGGGGACAGAAAACGGAGACAAATGACTCCACAACCCGACCTCAATAAAAACTCATTTTTTGACAGAGGGGAAAAACTTTGGGTCGACCCGCA
The DNA here is from genome assembly GCA_037576955.1 of Lepidarchus adonis. Taxonomy (NCBI): domain Eukaryota; kingdom Metazoa; phylum Chordata; class Actinopteri; order Characiformes; family Lepidarchidae; genus Lepidarchus; species Lepidarchus adonis. The sequence continues at coordinate 39,944,648 of JBBIGC010000104.1, read as the reverse complement.
ATGAGGATAAACAGGGTTATGTTCATGTGAGGTCTTGCACTATGAGTAAGTTTGATTCATTTGAATCATGTATGAGCAATTGACTCTTTCTACAAGACCATTCCTGTCAGGATTTCAACAGCAGGACGCACTGTAAAGTCGTTTATATATTTTTTTTTCTTTTTACCATTCCTTTTTCTTTTTTTCTTTATTTTTCTTTATTTTTATTTTTAATTGAGATGGCCTGGTGCTTTAAACACCATCTCAAACTGGCTCAAGCCTGTATGTGGAAAAGAAATACGATTTATTTCACATTATAGAGCACCATGTCGTGGATCATTTTCTGACACCTTGGAGTAAGACTTCAAACGAGCCCAGAGGCTTTTCTCCCGTCTCTTTTCCTCTCTGCTTCCTGCTTGTCAGCTTCACGTTTCCTCTCTTGTTGGCGCGACTCCGGCTATCAGCCCATTATACACGGCAGCCCTGGAAAAATAGGATTACAGCAGGAGATTGTGGGGCTTTATCCCAATACCAATTTTATCTGGGTGACTGATAAACTGCCTTAACCCTGCAGAGTGCAAGGGAAGCTAATGGGAAAATAAAGTGCACTCCAACACGAGAAGATCCTCGGCCCTAGTTTGAGAGGTCAGCCGCTCAGCGTAATATGCCGACGGTACTGGGATTCTTTCGGCCGGGTATTGAACGATGACCTGATGTTAGAGATCACGATTGCTGTTGACTAGGACACTGTATGAAGAGGTGCTGAGTAACCTAATGGCTTACTTTGGCATCGACCAGTCTCCTTTTCTGCAGATCGACTATTTGTAGCTATTGCATGCAGACGGATATTGGTCTACGTGTAAGCGCACACGCGTGTGTATGTATACGCATGTACAGAAGCTGGCTGGCTGCTCGGTCATGTGAATCTAGGCCAGCGGTTAATGGCGAAGCCACCAGTAGGCCTCAGCCTCTCTCCGCTGCCTATCCAGACATTAAAAAGAATTTCAGATATCCTCCACTTCTTTGAGGATGCACTTCCTTTGAGATGGGGTTTCTTTTGAGCATATCCAAAGTGTTTTTCTGCTACATGGACCACTCCACAATAATTTAGGCTACAGTACACAGATGCATAGAGGCCAGACACTGGCAATCAAAGGTACCCAAACAACGTTTGTTGCAGCCAAGGCTTAATTGAAATGATGAAACGAGAGTCTATGAGATGAGCTGGCATGGCTTCCATACATGCTCGCACCACCGTAATCATCTGAGCATATATATATCTAGATCTATTATTACAGTCTGATATACCTGCTGCATTAAACATTGTGTGCAAGTTCCAGAATGAATGGAATAATAGCAATGGTCCACAATTACTTGGAAAATCTGTCATTATAAGTGAATGTTTCTTTTTTCTTCTCTTGAAAAATGACCATTTTGGAGATATGAGGTATTGTTCCGACAATGGCAATATTAATCTGAATTGAAGTGCATATCTGTATGTGATGGGATAGTGTTTGGAGCTTCCAAATGCAATGCTATAGATGCAATTAACAAATACAAATGAAAATAAGTATTTATCAAATCACTGTAAATGAAAAAACTTTTTTTTTTAATTTTACATTAACTTCCAGAATGTTTTGCACTGTCTCTTGAAAAATTACCATTTTAAAGATGCAATTATTTGTTCTGACAACAATAATATTATTTTGAGTTGAGCGGAATACAGTATCTTTAGAGATGGGTTTGTGTTTGCAGCTTCCATACACAGTGCTATGAATGCAATAAATAAGTAAAAATGAAAATAATTTAATACGTAAAAAGTAAATATATCAAGACACTGGTTTTTTTTTTTTACATTTCTTTCCATTATAAGTCAAGACTTGTGTACTGTCTCTTGGAAAATGACCATTTTAAAGGTACAATGTTTTGTTCTGACATTTGAATTGAGTATCTTTAGTGATGGGATTGTGTTTGGAGCTTCTGTATATATCAATTAAAAGTGAAAAATAAAGTAAAAAGTAAAAATAACCAGAGTTATAAATACTTAATTGCTTAAGGTCAATATATTGGAAACTCTTTCTTGCATTAATTTCCATTATAAGTTAAGACCGTTTTGTACCATCTCTTGAAAAATGACAATATTTAAGACACATTTTGTTATATTTTAAAAGTTAAAATAAATGTATTAATAAATACTGCATTGCTCGGTATCAATATACGATGCTTTAGATATTTCGGTTGAAATTTCTTAATCGGGATGCATTGTATTATACATAAAGTGTATCAGACTTAAATGTCAGTTAATAATTCCCTTCATGCTTCTCTGTGTCAGGTTGCAGTTAGAGAACCATATTGTGGGGAAGCAGCACATTTCTGGAGTAACTTTGATTGACATTAACTGTGCATATGTGTCCAATCTGCTCCTCAGGATACGCTGGATCATGATGATCCTTATTTATGTTTTCCGCTGTCGGCGCACTGCGAGCTAACTGCCCATTCCACACTAAATTAATTAGTTTGGCAGCCTGCCTGAGATGGAAAATTGGATCCAATATGTTATTTCCAGAGGATTTCAATGAGGCTTTCATTTGAGGGTGAGGCAGATTTCAAATATTTGGGTCACAGATTTTGCATGGGCATCTTTTATTCCCTGTCTATTCCAATCCAAAAAACAATTTGTGGTGAAAACACATCATTTTTGAATGTTGGGGAACTTTAATTAAGCTTGAAGTCGTCGCACTGTTTTGATACTAGTGATTATTTCTATGATTCTTTAATACGTCAGCAGAAGATCGCTGTTAACCTTGGCCAGCAGCTTTTTAGAGAGAGTGCACCTATGTTGGCAACAGTTCAAACCTCTGTTCCTCATGAAAGGTTTTATCCAAATAAATAAATAAATAAACATCCCTGAGAGGAAAGGGGAGAGTGGGAAAAAAAAGAATGAAGAAGAAAAAGGGACTGTGGAAGCGCCTCCATCCCATGTTGTTGTGTGGAAGATAAATCCTTTGTAGTGCATGCTCTTCTAATAACAACATTGCTAATTAATAACTTCTACACAATTATAAATTAACTTCGGATCAGGACTCCGGCTTTGCATATAATTTCTCATAATCGCTAAAGCTACTGCAAAAACATGTCTCACACCAACCGTAACTCTCTTATTTAACATGGGCCGCGAGAGTCCTCACTGGGTTTGAATGTACAGCAAATTATCTCTGCTGGGACCCGGCAAGAACCCACCCCCATCCCAAAAATTTACTCCAGGATTTTTTTTTTTTTCTATGTTGCAATTTAAAGTAGCACCTTAATGATTTTTTTTGTTTCTACATATTTTGAAGGAATTAAAATAATATGTGACGCTGTTGTGGAAGAAGCAGCAAAACCCCATATTTAAATGTATCTCCCTTCTCTTTTCTTCTCTTCTCTTCTTCTCTTTTATTTCTTTTTCTTCTCATCTTTTTTCTTCTTATTTTATTTTATCTTCTCTACTCTTCTCTTTTCTTCTTTTCTCTTTTCCTCCTCTCTTTTATTTCATTCTCTTCTGTTCTTTAGTCTTCTCTTTTTTCCTTTTGCATATCTTTTCTTCTCTTTTATTTCTTTCCTTTCTTCTCTTCTCTTTCTACCTTTCTCTTCTCCTCTCTTCTTTTCTTTTCTCTTCTCTTCTCTTCTCTTCTTCTCATTTCTTCCTTTCTCTTTTTGTCTCTTTTTTCTCTTCTCCCAGTTTCTTTCTTTAACCTCTCCTCTCCTCTCCTCTCCTCTCTTCTCTTTCCATCCCTTCTCTCCTCTACTTTTCTCTCTCCTCCTCTTCACGTGTTAAATCATTAGGTCCGACTCTACACACTTATTCTCAGCACCAAATAAGTGGCAAGACACTGTGTCCATAATCACATCTTGGTAATTAAAGGGTGTGAGAGGAGGAGAAAGAAAGAGAGGACATGACAGAAGGGTGCAGGCTAGAGAAGAGAAAGAGGAGACGAGAGGAGCATGACACATACCCTGACTTCTGCTATTCCTCTGTGGTATATCAAAGGCTATTCCTTTAATGTGGAGATTATGCTTATGTACTTGTCTCTACTTGAAAGGCGTTTTCCTAATTTACTTATTAATGACATGTAAATCTATTTATACTGAGGCCCTCAAGTTTGAGGAAATGCTCCAATCTTACTTGCCATAAATCCAACGGTTTGAAAACAGAGAGGGAAGGAGGGGTAGAAAGCCCACCCTCTCATTCTTGTTCGGTTAAAAATTTATACACTCCATGTTAAATTTATTAATATTGCTTGCTGTCATTCACTTTGCTGCTCTCGAGCTGAAATATGACTTGACAGCAAGCACATTAAAGATGTATGTCATTGTATTCAACAAAGATTAATGAAGCTCAGTAAAAATAGCTGTATGAGAAAGTGAGAGAGAGTAAAAGCGAGCGAGCGAGAGGTAGTGAGTGAGTGATTGGAATGTGAAATCACTGAATTAAACAAGGCCTTGTGCTGCACAGTTTAATATGCTTCTGGGATTTTAGCTTCGCCAGGAGCTTTTTGGGGCTGGAGCTGCATTGTATGTACAAGCGTGAAAACCAGATAAAGTGCATTCTGCTCAAGTACAGTCTATCTGTCAGATTCAGAGATACAGAGCGAGGGGGGAAGAAAGATTTTTTTTCTCTCTCCCCAGAATCACTGACATCTCCAGCAGAGGAGAATCTAGAGACTTCCTTCTGACACGTGTGGTTTATTCTATTCCCACAGACATGAATGACATCTGAATGTAAACATATTTTTAAGTCAAACCAAAAATGTCAACCGCATCTCCTTCAGACGCCACCACAGCAGAAGAAACTAGGCCAGAAACCCATGGAAGAGTCTACAGATGAGCTAGGAGGTTCCTGATGATCACACGTGAAGACGACCCACTTAGCACCAAAGTACAGCTGATTGGATAAGTAGCTCTCGATCCAGGTGGTTCGCCTCTTACCTTCTGTTGGGACTCTTTGATAGTTTGGAAGTTTTGTTCTTGTTTGGGAATAGACAAGAGATTATAAAAAAGGTGTAATGCGATAATTCCTTTCTCCAGATTACTGTATATCGCCGTTTTTATTTATTAAAATGCAGGCGTAATTATGCTGTTTGTGATTTAATAGTGCAAACTTGTGTTTTAATTGAGGAACTAATATTTATTAAGTTTTTTCACAGTCATCACCTTATTTTATTAAGAGTGGTCATTAACTAAGTATATTTAGTTGAGTACTGTACTTTAATGTCATTTTGAATTATTTGTACTTTACTTGATTAATTCTATTTATGTGATCTAATTATTTTTTATTATTTTTAATATTGTCATTTTTATTGTCTCTGCTCTGTAAGGTGACCTTGGGTTTTAGAAAGGCGCCCACAAATAAAATGTATTATTATTATTATTATTATTACTATTATTATTATTATTATTATTATTATTATTATTATTATTATTATTACTGTTATTATTATTATTATTGAAACTTTACAATTTGTGAATATTATTATTGAAACTTGTGACATTTACTTCGTCTGAAAGGCAGATGACTTCACTACATCACTGTGGAGGTTTGTGCTGTTGTTACACTGAAGCAGAACAATGTGCTCGTCACTGTTAATGATTCCTGTCAGTCGAGTTGAACAGTGGGTGCTGCATTTGAACCGATGAGGTGGTTGTAATGATGGCACTGCTACAGGAGAGAAAGATTAATCCACTGACATATCTGTAGTCATGTTTGAGATGTTTGCAATGAGAGATTTATGTGGACTTCAATGTTAAACTTTCGCAGTGCCTTTAAAAGTGTGTGTAAGCAGAGGACTGTGTGTGTATATATGTATACATGAGTATTTGTATAATATATATATACATACATACACACATCAGGGTTCGGTTCCTCTGAGTGTGACGTAATATAAAAATATTTCATCTGTATTTTACTGTTGGTATAATGTTCTTGCTGTGTTACTTCTATGCCAAATTTACTGGGACACACACCTTCCAAAAAGTCAACTTTTGTCTCTTCAGTCCACAGAGTATTTTCCCAAAAGTCTTGGGGATCATCAAGAGGTTTTTTGGGAAAATTGAATTTCTTTGGATCTCTGCATGATGTCAAGCTTTTGAGGATCTTTTGGTCTAATTGACTTTGTCAGGAAGGTATGATTTAAGTGATTTCTTGATTGAGAACGGGTGTGGCAGTAATCAGGCCTGGGTGTGGCTAGAGATATTGAACTCAGGTGTGATAAACCACTGTTAAATTATGTTTTAACGTTCAATCACTTTGTCACACAGGGCCAAGTAGGTCACACAAAAACACATTTCCAAACCAGTGTATATATAGATATATACTGTAAATCTCTGAAAATCATATATATCTGGGTGACATGATGCTGATAGCCAGAAAAATATTTTTATTACTGTTAGCTTTTATTTACACGTCAATTACTTATCATATTACTTTTAATATTATACTTTTAATTCACTTAATATCCATACCATATGATTATACCAGTTTAAAAAGGACCTTCAATACTGCGTATAGCAAACGTTACATTATAAACATTGATATATTCACTTTTAAAGTTGTAGATATGTAGTTGTTTATTCACATACATATTAATGCAACACTACACAGTTATGCAATTGCTTTGTAGACTAGAGTGGGAACATATTCTTTATAATAGTTCTTTAAGGTGCTCAAGCTACTCCCTCTATAGCCCTACTGCCCCTTCTGATCAGTATGTGAACTTATATTGAGGTAAATACTTCTTTAACATTGTGTCAGCAGTTCCGCTGGCCATTTGCTGTTCGTTTTTTCCGCTCTCGTCAACTGTCAGGATGATCTAGACTCGGTTTCCGTGCTGTACATGGAGCTTTCTTGGTTCTGTGACATTCCAAACACGGCTCTCTGTACCAGCCCTCCTCAGAGAGCGAGTGAGCAACATGCAGACACACACTCATCTCCCTGGTGTTCCCTCTGAGAGTGAACACACACTGACATTCTCTGTGAGAGTGCCACAGCCAGCCCTTTCCCCAGGCATGCTCTCTGCTGATGTCATATCCCCTGCAGCTGAAAAGAGAAATCCACATTGGCCCTTAGGTGCACTCCTCATGAAACCGCACCGGTGGCCTGGGTGTTAGCGCTGCTGCAGAAGCCTGCCCGCTGCCAAAAGGCTTCTCCACCCCATGTACTGAACAGGTCATCAGAGGGCATGGGCTCCTCTCAAAGAGAATGCTAGTGTGCTTTGCATGGTTAATATGCCATGACACTGAACAGCACAGTGTTCAAGCCTCCAGCATGCCATGGACGGCCCTCTGGGAGCCAGTAAAACATTCAGCTCTACGGCTGCACAAATTGTGGAATTAGAAGATTGAAAATCCTCTCAACAAAGAGCTGATCGCGTTTTTCCCCCTTTTACAATTAAGGTCAAGAAAAAATATGGGGGAAAAAAAACAAAGCAGCATTTGTTCACTCAGCGTTTCAGTGGAGAGAGATCAACATCAGCATTCAGCATAGAGAGAGAGAGAAAGAGAGGAGGTGCAAAAGAGAGAATATCTGCCAAGCTGACTCTTTCTATTTCGCGAAAAGAACGCAGAAGGTGAAAGAGAGGAGAGATAGACGGAGATAGATTGGCCTCCCCTTTAACCAGGCCAGATACATGACGCAAAGTTTCTTCCTCAGGTTTGATGGTGCCAGTCACTGGTCACTCACTTCTGTATGGGTGTGCAAGTCAAAAATTATTGCTCACCTCATTTGTTAGATATTAGTTATTGCATTAGTTGTTTTTGCTTGCAGATTTGTATACACACACTAACATACATTAACATATAC
>JBBIGC010000104.1:39906965-39918105 GCA_037576955.1 Lepidarchus adonis | reverse complement strand
CTCTCTTTCGCACACACACACACACACACACACACACACACACACACACACACACACACACACACACACACACACACTCTGTGAGGCCCACCTGCTGGTAGACACAGATTTAGTGATGTATAATAAGTATAATCGATGAATGATGGCTGAATGGTCAGGGTTGTGGATTTTCGGAGGTGCGCAGTGTGCAGATGGCAGCTGAGGGAATATGGGAGTTTAGAGGAGGAGAGGATCACTGCGCACTCCACAATCTGCTTTTGTGCTTATAGCAACCAACACAAGCCTAGAGCACATTCACAGGTAAATTCTTCTGCTGCATCACATTAAATCAGTCGCTATTTTACTTTATTGTACTTTTCAAGACCCTTGTCCTTCTTTTAGGAATGACCTTCGCTTAATTTCTCATAAGGGGAGTCAAATTTATTTCACAATCTAATCTTAAAGGGCCCAGTTTGTCTCCCTGAAGTGCACTTTTCATTCATATTTGTATAATTCTGCAGTTTTATTTACCAAAATTCATTTTTACATTTCCCTTAAACCTCCTGTTATCCATTCAGTGTAAACAAGATGTAATTGTCCACTGTTCTGATTGGCTGATATGAAGAGCAATCAAGGCTCAAACATTATGTACTTTACTGTTATTTAAGGCCATATAGGTGGATGTTTTTATATGCATTGATTGCTGTGACATCATTAATGCAAAATGCATAAATAAGCTTCTGAAACCATATATGGATTATATGGAAATACATTTTGATACATTGCTTATATATCAGATAAAGCTTTTTATTACTTTTCAATGATGCAGGCCTAAAACTAAAACAGATAAATGGATGCATGTTCAGATACTGTTTGCTGCTCACCATTTTTCATAGCTGGGGTTTAGCTCATGTTGCAGGTAAAGGGCAAAACTAATTAACAAAGTACACTTAATTATTATTTTTTTAATATATACTTTATAACTTATCAAATGATTTTAATATTTTTATATACTATCACATTTTATATACATTTGATATAATATATAAAACACACACAAAATAATTATTTCATAATTATTAATTCATAATTTCATAAAATTTCAAAAAACACATCTAATCATGTGCTTATATATACATATTTATTATTACACATATAATCATTATGTGTTTTTTACTTTATCTTATTATTTTTATTTATTTTTTTGTATATTATCAAAGGATTTTAAATAAATGTGTCATTCTTGAACCATTTGCACTATTTAACACTCTTATTATGATTAATAGTAGAAGCTTACATGCGATTTCTGCACAATCAGCATCTGTGCTCATTACAAAAACAAAGGCCTAGAGCACTCAGGTAACAGCCACTGTTTCACAGCACATTTAGTTCCCAATTCATGCAGCTCAAAACGGTCTGCCGGCCTTATTTTCCTAATAATGTTAGTTATGAAATTGTCAGCGATTTTTTGACACATTTCTCATTTTAGTATAATGGTCAAGAACATCACTGAAAATCCGACATGTCCAATATTATCACTTTAACTACATGTATATACAACAACTGTATTTGCATGATTTTATTATTAACTTAATTATTTCTCTGACTTTAGATATTTGTTATCAAATTTAAATGGACATAACTATATTTAGTTAGTCTTGTATTGGTGCCATTTCTACAGCCCCTGCACCTCCACAGAGTAATACATGCATTATGGTTAATAGTAGGAGCCTAAATGAAGTTTCGTTTTTTTCCTCTTGAATATCAATAACTGTGTGCGTGCAGGAGTTTGTGGAGATTAGAGCGAGAGCTGTTTTTTATAATTGCTTTTCTCCCTGCGGCGGAGAGGGCCCTCAGGGTCAGATCTGAGGAACCGGAGCTGGTTCTCCTGGGGAACCGCACGGGACCCGCAGACGCAGATTAATTGTGTGCGGTTCTGGGGCTTTAATTTGCAGGGAGGAAATGGCTGCCTAACCTAATTAAACAGTGACTTGTTTCAAATATCTGTCCAGCTGCAACCCCGAACGTTTGCATCGCGCTCTGTCGCCGCATTGTAATTGCCTCATATGTGGTGCTGGTGTGAGAGGGCGGGTGGGGAAAGGCCAGGGGGGGTGTGGAGGGAGAGGGCAGGGCCCGTATTTCCTCAAGTGATCAATTTAAGAGAAAGCTCTGTAGCCCTTAATACCCCCGAACCCCACCACTCGGAGAGCAACACACCACCAATTAGCATTCGCAATTATGAATTTAGAATTATTGCGCACAGTTGGAAAGCTGTTAGGAGAATATTCTGAAACAGACTTGAGGAAGTTCACTCTGTACACCCCTCACAAGAAGATGCCATTATATTTCTCTACTATACTTCAGCATTTCCATCAATATTTCTATTTACAGTAATGCAAACTGCACATTGGGACTATCCTGCAAACATTAAGCCCAATTACACTGTCAAATGTTAAATATCTGTGACTGACATTTACTTGCAGCTCTCAAATTGCATATTACACTTTATTAATGTGACTATTCTAATTGCATATGCATTCTGTGAATCTGTAATCTGTAAGTTTTTTGTGTTTTTTTTTTTTTTAATTAATTTAATTGGACAGTTGCTATGCACATAACAATACAATCCTAAATCTTGAATTTATTTAAACACAAGCATACGCACCTATTTAGCTTGTATTTCAAGTTATATGCCCAATTTGCAACCAAATGTTGTTATTAAAATTTAATTGCATAGTAGTTAATAAAAGTCACTGTAATTACTGACTAAAAGGCCATATAAGTAACAACTGGATAATAATATTTCAGTTTAAACTTTATTACAACTTAATTGCATAGTAGTTAATAAAAGTCCTTGCAATTATAAAAGGTAACAACTGTTAATAATCTTAAAGTTTAATCCTTATAAATCAATAATCAGTTCGTTTTTTCTCACTTCTCACATCTATTATGACATATTTGTACTGTAATTTATTCAATGGAATATATTTGCATTCAATTTAAAACCTGACTCTGACATATTAGGCCTTTTGCACGTCTCAGGTGAAAATCGGCCCCATTCACTCTGTAAGTTCCGTTAATGGTTGTGTGCAAGAAAAAAGCTATTCCTGTTCTTCAGGCATGTCGAGTACATTTGAAATTCTGCAGAGAATGGGAAAGTTGTGTGCCGATATTCAGGTTAAGTCAATTTATATATAAAATACTTTTTACAACTGACATTGTTACAAAATCCAGAGCCAAGCCTCTAATGAGCAATCTGAGGGCAACAGCAGCAATACCTAAGGAACCTTGGGCGGAACCAGGATTCAGGAACCCATCCTCCTCTGGTTGACACCAGACAAGAAGTTTATGGAGGTGGGCTCAACTAAAAGGCGGTAGCTTTGAGCAATATTTCCAGCATATACATAAGTAATATGTATATGCTGGATACAGAATAGCATGGAGCTGCCTGTGGTAAGTGAAGTAGTTTCCTCCATCTTTTAATACTAGGCTTACATTTTCAGAGCAGTGTCAAAATACGTATTGAGAGATTTTACATTGTACTTTAACATGACGTGTCCTAAAGAATTCAGACTCTCCCAGCCTGTAGTCGCCCTTTCTTACTGCCTGCCCACAAGCCAGCCCCCTTCTACAGGGCCATTAAAATGTTTTGTTATGCATATGGTCCAACTACCTAGAATTACATGTAACAAGTCTACAAGCACCACTGTGTCCCCCAGCCCCTTGGTGTTCCTTTAGTACATTCAACAAGATTAAGATACAAACAGTTTAGTACAGTATAATAATACTAATACTAATACTAATACTAATACTACTACTACTACTACTACTACTAATAATAATAATAATAATAATAATAATAATGATGTTATTTTTTATTGATGATCAATTACTGATTGTTAATTATTATTATTAATGAAAAAAAGTTTACTCTATAAAAATCCATTAAAATATTGCATTTTACAGTTTATAATTATTTCAAAATGTTTATTTTAACAAGTAATTTTCTTATCATTCATAATGATTGCATGGAAAAATTAAACGTGAACATGCACAGAACTATAATTTACTGTACAGCAGCAATGTTTAACCCCCCAGGAGTCAGTTGCAGTCTGTCCTACCATTTCCCAAAATGTTATTTTAGCTAGAATAAAATAACACCCCCTGCTGAAGGTGCTGCTTGGAACTGCTTCATTTAGTAACACTTAACTGAACTTTCATGTTGTTTTGAGCTGCTGCTGTCCTTCAATTTATTTATTTTTTACTATTTTACCCATCCAAGACAGCGGGCACACACACCAGGAGCACTGTAGCAGTGTCTGGGGAGCAGGTGGGGGTTAGGTGACTTGCTCAAGGGCACTAAGTCCTGCTGTCTGGTTCAGGGAAACAAACCCATGACCCTTCGGTCACAAACCCAATTTTCTAAACATTAGGCCATGGCTAATTTATTAGTAAGTAGGGCTGCATGCATTTTCCATGATAAGCTGCAGTCTTAGTGAAATGAATGCAATTTTCAGGCACATTTTGGTTGCAAATTGTGGTCGCATCAAGGCCTTACCTGCGCTCCGTTGACAGGTTCGAATCTGCAGGTTAGAATGTTTCATTTATCTCAATGCCAAAGTGACAAATATTGTGAAGGACTTTTTTTGTCAGACTTTGTCAGAAAATTACAACCGCTGACAGGGGAACTGATGGTGCTCGAATGCAGGGGCTTTGTGTGGAGGCTACATTGAAACGAATGACATCTAATCATTGCTGCATACCAAGTATACCCCCTCCATGGCAATGGTCTTCTCTGTTGGCAGTGGCTTCTCTCATCCACTGCAAACATTGTTCTGAAACAGTCTGAGGAACATGACAAAGAGTTTAAGGTGTTGGCTTGTCCCAGATCTCAATCCCGACGAGCATCTGTGGGATGTGCTGAGCAAACTAGTCTGATCCATGGAGGCCCGTCTCAGAACTTTCTAGAGGATTTGCTGTTGACAGACGACACAGCAGACCTTCAGAGGTCTTGAGGAGTTCATACGTCCACAGCTGGACATTTCCAAGGCACAATCTGTATCAATCAGGTGTTATGGCTGATAATTATGACCTCATCCATAAGCTGATCTGCTCGATTCAGTGTTTCACATGCACGAAACGTATCATTTATGCTTCAATGTCTACAGTGCCCTGCTTGAGATGCAACCTGACAATAGGACGATACTCATGCCTCCCCCTGCAGTCCACTGGTTTGGGTGCGATTGTGACAGAAGGGTCCGTCAGAGACGAGCGCGAGCCTTTCTCCCTCGCTCAGGGCCTGCCCCCCAGCAGGCGGTTGTGGAGCGTTCCCCCGGGAGACTCCCGCCTCTCTGTTCGACACACTATCGATCCGGGAAAGTGATGAAAGAGAGCCTCACCTTGAGTCCCGCGTATCCCGCGGCAAACCTGCTCCAGCACCGCTCCTCCACCTCCCCCAGTGTGTCACATTACACCGGACGAGAGAGGCTTCAGGCCACCGGAGAGAAACTGAAAGGGAGGAAGAGAGGAGAGCAGGGAAAGTAGGGTGAGGTGGTCCATGAAGAGCAGATGAATGCAATGGTGGGTTCTTTGAGATGAATTTTTAATGCCGCGTATTTGCGACAATGAAAGAAAGATGAAACCGTGGAAAAAGTTGTTACAAAGTATCGCAAAGCGATATGGACTTATTTTAAGTCTGATTGTTGTGAAGAAAAAGAGCAAAACAGGTACAATCACGGATAGTGGCTCCAATCCCCTTACGCACCAATGTCTTCAAAGCACCCTAATCATATATGCTGCCTTTCTCTGGTGGGAATTTAATTACCTTTTTCGCCGGTGACAGGTGGTTTCTTGGGCTTAAACGAAAGTGTTGAGAGAGACGAGGGCGATTGATCAGCAATGAAACTCTACAACTGAAGATCAGAGCGAAGAAAATGGTGAGTTAAGTAGGACACCGTTCGACAATCCCAAAACACTTAGCGGGTTAAAGAGAGATAGGGAGACGGGGAAAAAAATGAGCAAATGAAAAGGAAAGAAGGTGAAGGCTTGGGAATTAAGTAAAATATAATTAATAAGTGAAATGTGGAACTTGTACTTTAATAGTGACAAAGTAAAGTAAGTCACATGGCGGGTAATCTCATGGCCCTGGGCTAGCGGAGCGTTAACTACCGGTACACAAGTGCATTTTTATTCCCAGCATCCTCCGTGGCTCTCTGGCTCAGGGAGTTTGTTGTCTGCAGCCTTGAGGGAATCCTCCAGCTTAACGCTCCTCAGATTCCGGGCTGTAGCCGGGCTTTACAAGAGCGAGAGATAGAGGCGCTGATCTGAGGAGCACAGCATGGAATCCAGGTGAGGGAACGTGCGGCGGGTGATCGGACAGCTGGGCAAGCTCCGTCGAGATCACAGACCATATTGAGCAGGAATAAACTCGCCTCTTCACGCTTTATCACTTTCAGGACCTTGTCCCTCAACCTTGAACACACGGTCCCGTGGCGAACTCACCTGGGGAAAATTTACGGGGGGAGAAAGGCGGGAGAGCCAGTTTGTTCTTAATGTTGGCTTCAAGTTTTAATCTACTGGCTCATTTTTAAACCCCCCTTGAGTGCTCTGGAGTTAAAAGACTTCCCAAAAAATGGAATTCTCCACCGTCTTCCAGGTGAAGTGAAGAGGATGTGATCTGGACATTTCCAATGCCATTTTTTCAACCTGACAGATGTGATAATGAATAAAAATATCTGTATCTGTATCTGTGTGATAGACACATGTACAGTGAATGTAAAAGCATTGAAGGTTGTTGAACATTAAATCGTCTGTTTTGTTCCTTTATCCCAAAAATCTTCCTGACTGATGATGTTCTGTGGTCTTGGGCTGATTTCAGATCTGTGTTTAGCACATATGGTTGTTGTGATGAAGCTGATGATCTATTGGATGATATTTGGAAGAATCAGGGCTGCCCAGCTCCTCTGAAATGGCTCTGTTAGAACTTTCTGGACCATAAGTCTCCTGCACATGTTCAGAAGCTGTGGATTCAGGATGTGGTATGTGACTGAAAATCTACTTGTTGCTTCCATCTAGAGATCTTTCCGGGTGAGTGAGGAGCAAGGAGAACATTCTCACCAGGATGGTGAGCATCAATGGAACGTTGTTACCAAGGTTTCTGGAATGAGAGGATGATGCGACTACTGCTACAACCATAATCCAGACCCGAGCGGAAGATGAAGATCAGACTGTAAGTCTTTCTGAAGAAGCAGTGACATCGTTCTGTAGATTGAGCCATTGTGAGACTCTTTAAAATCTTAAGATTGAACAGTTTACTTTACTTTAGTTGCCTTGTCCTATTTTCATGTAAAATTCCCCTTGACTTGAATTGTGAGATCTGAATGAGTTCTCAGTTTGCATCCATCATGCTCACCCATCCCATACTACCATGAACAATCTCCTTCTACTTTGTATGCATACGATGGGCATATTTATCCAATATATAACACCACCTCTATAAATGTAGATGCTTACAAACGTTTATTATTGCTGCCCAGTGTCGACCAGAGGAGAATGGGTTCCTGAGTTATGGTTCCTCCAAATGTTTCCTCTAGTTAAGGGAGGTCATCTTCACCTCTGTTGCCCTCCGCTTGCTCATAAGGGGCTCAGGACTTACGTCCATCCATTTTCCAAACTGCTTTATTCATTTCGTGTGATGGGGAAGCTGGAGCCGATCCCAGCTGACTACTGACAAGGCCAGGTTTCACCCTGGACAAGAGGCCAACCCATCACAGAGCAACGGAGAGACAGACAACCATTCACACACTCACACCTATGGGCAATGTAGAGGAACCAACCACAAGCCTTTGGACAGTGGGAGGAAACCGGAGAGCTGGCAAAACTGAAGTTCGAACCTGGGACCTTCTTGCTGTGAGGCAACAGCACCACCACATTCTGTAAAGCTGCTTTCTGACAATGTTAGTTGTGAAAAATGCTATAAACGACAATTTAAATAATTCGGATTCTATAAAGTTAGATTTATGACACAATTTAAAATAAACTTTAAAAGTAAGATTCTAAATGGGCAATGGATGGATGTAGAGTTTGAGATAAAGCCTTAAGCTCCAACATAAGTTGCACATGGCATGGAGGTCAAACCTTTAACCAGTTCTTCACATCATTTCACAGGATAGTTCTGCCCAGGAACCTTACATTGGATTTTTGTAGAATTTTTGTAGGAATTCATTTGTGGGTCTTTTTCTCCAATTAAGTGAAAGTGACCATTTTGTCATTGTAAACACATCCCATCTCACAAAGTCTGCATTTACTCCATCCACACATGGAGCAGCAAGTATAATCATAAGTCATTAGTTCAAGTCCCAGCCCAGGCACCACTGAAGAACCCGTTACACTGCTCCCCGGGTGCTGTTGATGGCGTCCTGCTGCTCCACGTCTGGATGGGTTATTGTGCATTGTGATTGGATGTGTTCACAATGACAAACAATCACTTCCACTAAACTTCTCCCCTGTGGACTCTGGACCTTGACCTAAATGTGTTTCAGTTTTGCTAAATAATGCTTTATAACTCTTTTTTTCATGTATTTATTTATTATATTCTTTGTTCATTATTACCATACTATTACTAAGTGCTATACAAATCAAATTGACTTAATTTTGTCAAATTTTAATTTTCTAAAAAACACCTCAACCAAAAGTAGAATTATCTGTTTTTGTGATATATATATATATATATATGTATAATTATGTTTTTGTGTTGCCATTATGGATGGCATTCTCCTGCAGTGGTTAGTACTGTCGCTACAGATCTGCTTGTTTGTGTGGGTTTATCCGGGTGCTCCTGTTTCCTCCCACAATCCAAAGGCTTGTGGTCTAGGTTAATCTAAATTGCCTCAAATAGGTGTGTGTGTGTGTGTGTGTGTGTGTGTGTGTGTGTGAATGGTTGTCTGTCTATGTGTTGCCTTGGAATGAGTTGGCTTCCTGTCCAGGGTGAACGCTGCCCTGGCTTTAGTCAACTGGGATTGGCTCCAGCTTCCCCATGACCTGAAATGGTTAAAGCGGTGGATGTTTCAATTGCTTCTAGTGCACAAATGAAACATAATGGAAACATAATGTGGAAAACATTGAAGAAAAACGCTTTTAAACTCTTTTTGTGTTTATGTACCATCATAGATCTTGCATTTTGGTTCAGATTTCTTATGCTAATCATTGTATGTGCTTATTTAAAGATCTTGGCAGTGTACAGGGCTGTAGCGTGGTGGTGGGGCATGTGTTGGTGCTGGTGTGGGGTTTTGATTAACAGAGCAGGGAGATGTGTCAGGCTCATGTGGAAATGAGGAGTGAGGGCAGTTGGCCAGGAGATGAGCCGTCTGGAGCAGAGAGTGGAGGCATTGTGGAGGGAGAGAGCGAGAGAGAGAGAAAACGCTTCCAAAACACTCACAGATCCCCTCCACTGCTAACCGCTAACCGCTAACCACGCGCTCCCTGGCACTCGGTGACGCCGGCCCATCTGGGACTGTACGCAGGATCACTTCTCTTTCATGGGCAAACATAACTTCACCTGCCCCCTCCCCGGAAAATAAATCCCCTCTAACCCCCCCAACACACACACACACACACACACACACACTTCTGCTCACCCTCCCAGCTGAGCTATGCTAATCATTCCGGCGATGGGAGACGAGGCTCGGTTAATTCAGCCAATTAGGCCCGAGCATTGTTTGTGGCCAGCGACATTTTGTATTCCTGCGAATGTGTGGAGGGCAAAATGTGCCCTGGAGCTACGGCGCCACAGTCGCTCTCCACTGGCCCCATGTCAACAAAACACGCGTGGGGGCTGATGGCTGTGCCCCCCCGACCACATATGTTTGTTGAGGTCGTGTGTGTATGTGTTTGTTTTTCTAGATTTTCAGGACTTAAATGTTACAGGTAAAACCAGGATGGACAGACAAGACATATTGTAAACATAATATTATAATGTGTGTGTGTGTCTGTGTCTGTGTGTTTCTGTGTGTGTGTGTGTGTGTGTGTGTGTGTGTGTGTGTGTATATGTGTGTGTGTGTGTGTGTGTGTGTGTGTGTGTGTTCTGACTCACTGCAGAAGCAGGTCGAGTACAGAGGAAGTGGAACCGCAGGTGAAAGCAGACATGTTAATGTGCAGAAATGAAAACTGAGGTCAGAAGCTCAAGCAAAACCAACGATTCAATAGCACAGTTCCAAAGATGCCGAACTGATCCTGGAGAACCTCCTGCCAGGGGTTCTGGGAGCAAGGAAAAGGGGTTCTCCAGTCTGGGGACTATGGAACCAAAAAAAAACCTGAAAAATTATGAAGCTTGTTCTGTCATGTCATTGTAAATGAAAAGAGATTAAAGTTTGACCTGGTGTCATGTGACTACTTCTTATATCTGTACTTTCAAAGTAAAAGTCCTCTGCAGAGTCATGTGACTTCATGACATCAACAAATTGACAAACTTCAGGACAAACACCTTCATTGTTGCAACAATCGATAAATCAACGCCCCCTTCCTCATCAACCAATCAGAACACACTGCCCCTTCCTCATCAACCAATCAGAACACACTGCCCCTTCCTCATCAACAAATCAGAACACAGCGCCCGCCTTCCTCATCAACCAATCAGAACACACTGCCCCTTCCTCATCAACAAATCAGAACACAACACTCTTCCTCATCAACAAATCAGAACTCAACACTCTTCCTCATCAACAAATCAGAACTCAACACTCTTCCTCATCAACAAATCAGAACTCAACACTCTTCCTCATCAACAAATCTGAAGACAACGCCCCCTTCCTCATCAACAAATCAGAACACACCGCCCCCTTCCTCATCAACAAATCAGAACACACCGCCCCCTTCTTATCAACAAATCAGAACACAACACTCTTCCTCATCAACAAATCAGAACTCAACACTGTAGTTAAGGTAAAGTGTAGTTAAAGTAAAGTGTTGAGTAAAGTGTAGTTAAAGTAAAGTGTTGAGTAAAGTGTAGTGTAAAGTGTTGGGTAAAGTATAGTGTAGTGTAAAGTGTTGGGTAAATTGTAGTGTAAAGTAAAGTGTTGAGTAAAGTGTAGTGTAAAGTAAAGTGTTGAGTAAAGTGTAGTGTAAAATAAAGTGTTGAGTAAAGTGTAGTGTAAAGTAAAGTGTT
>JBBIGC010000104.1:39597146-39640014 GCA_037576955.1 Lepidarchus adonis | reverse complement strand
TGCAGGTTGTTTGCCTGTGCTGGCGCCTGGTCAGGATGGTACCACCTCTGCCTCAGTTTGAGCCAGGAAAAACCCTGTTTTATCTTACTTAACCTTCCCTGCTGCCATACAAATCAAATTTCCAACCTGTGGGACAATAAAGGCTTATCTTATCTTATAACATGCATGAGCAACCACACACCCAAATCAACCAGAGAAGAAACAAACAAACAAAACTTGTCACCTAACAAGTCTACTGACAGGTTAACAGCTGCAGGCTAAGTTCCTTTATTACTGACCAGATGCATAGAGAAGATCACATTAACCAGGCTAAAATCATAAAGTTGGGGGGAAGTTAGGTCTCTTTTTATTATCTATAGGCACATTCAGCATTTTAGTCATTTGCACTGAGGCATATGCTGGTTCCTGTGAACATTTGGGAGCACATATGCTAGTGCACCTTCTGGGGAGTCTCTTTTTTTTATCATGTCTCATGTGATCTCATCTTGTGTTCACAACTTTATTACTGAGGATTTTATTACCCTGCTGCCAACTGTTATTCTAGCCTTCTGTGGCTGAAGGTAAATGAAGACCAAGCCAAATGTTCGGCTGAATATTCACGAAATGTGTTTGTCTAAATGTATTTATCTTCAACCATGTACCAACTGTCCTGAATTGAAACCTGAGAAAAATCAGCCAAAATCAAGTATGGCAACATCACAAGATGCTACTGCAGAGCTTAATATGGACAGCAGGACTCTCATTCTTACAGCTTGTGGATTTATGCTACAGTGGAGGCTCTTAATGAGAAGAGGAGCTTTCCAGTTACTGTTGCTCTTGTTGGTTTGCTGCTCTTTGATTTATTCATAGGCCTCGTGTGAGCAAGGTGCTAATGGCATTAACACAATTTGGGCTGTTAATAATTTATTGCATTAACTTTGAAAGTAATTTATATTTTGTTCCATGTAAAGTGCTCTAAATTTAGTTTAAAGAACTTCTCCTGCAGACAGACTGAATATATTACCTAGAAGTGAAGAATCAGATGTTACAAGGAGTCTCTCTCTCACATTTTACATTATTTCCATCAAATTTCTGCCATTTTTTTAAAACCAGACATGTCTGAATAAAAAGCACAACCCAAATCAGACTGATGTTGATCCCGAGCATCAGCTGTATACTTCTAAGCAACATACAAAAAATAATAATTATATACACATTATTATTAGATCTTTTCATGAGACAAAACTGAAGCTATGACTCTTTGATACAATATAAAGTAGTAAATTATACACAGCTATTAACATCTAAACCGCTGGCAACAAAAAGTGAAAATGTCCAAATTGTGAACATCATGTCGATGTTTGTGAGGCCACCATTATTTTCCAGCACTGGAGTTCACTAGAGCTTCACAGGCTGACACTGGAATCCTCTTCCATATTGTATACAAACACACACATGCACGCGCGCACAGTTTATCAGAATGTATCAGAATGTTTTTTCAATTTTTGCAGAGTTACTAGCCCATTGGACAGTGGTAAGATTGATCAGGACATGTTCCTGATTCGTTACACATAGGGTAAAGTATGTCAAGCCTTTCTTGGAATTTCGCTGATTATGGGATTCAGATAATAAAACAAATTCACTGTCTCAGGAAATTTGAATATTTTGAAAAAGTTCAATCTTGGAAAGTCATGGTGTCACACCCTAATCAGCTAATTAACTCAAATCACCTGCAAAGGTTTCTTGAGCCTTTAAATGGTCTCAGTCTGGGTCAGGAGGCCACACAATTATGGGGAAGACTGCTGACTTGACAGATGTCCAGAAGACAGTCATTGACACACTCCACAAGGAGGGTAAGCCACAAAAGGTAATTGCTACAGAAGCTGGTTGTCCCAGCAAATAGGAAACTGCAGCCTTGATAGGATCAAAGCAAAATGGACTGAGGCTGGAGTCAGAGCATCACAAACCACTACTCACAGACGAATCCTAGACAAGGGCTTCAAATGTCACATTCCTTGTGTCACTTCTGAACCTGAGTCAACACCAGAAGTGTCTTACCTGGACTAAGGAGAAAAAGCACTGGACTGTTGTTCAGTGTGCAAAGTTCTCTTTCAAATGAATGTACATTTTGCATATAATTTGGAAATCAAGGTCCCAGAGTCTGGAGGAAGAGCGGAGAGGCAAAGAATCCACATTGCTTTAAGTCCGGTGTGAAGTTTCCACAGTCAGTGGTCATGTCATCTGCTGGTGTTGATCCACAGTCAATCCAGCATCTACCAGGAAATCTTAGAGCACCTCATACTTCCTTCTGCTTTATGGAGATGCTGAATTCATATTTCCAGCAGGACTTGGCACCTGCCCACACTGCCAAAGGAACCAAAAGCTGGTTCAATGACCAGGGTGTTACTGTGCTTGATTGGGGAGCAAACCCTCCTGACCTGAACCCCATAGAGAATCTATGGAGTATTGTCAAGAGGAAAATGAGAGACACCAGAGCCAACAATGCAGACGACCTGAAGACTGAGATCAAAGCAACCTGGGCTTTCATCACACCTCAGCAGAGCTACAAGCTGATCTCCCCCATGCCACACCACATTGATGCAGTAATTCGTGCAAAAGGAGGAAAAACCATGTATAGAGTGCATAGAAATGAACATACTTTTCAGAATCCTGACATTTCTGTTTAAAATATCCTGTTTTATTGCTCTTATGTGATAATCTAATTTTTCTAAAAATTTAATTTTCTGAAAGGAATGTCAAGAAATATTGAACTTTGAGTTTAGAGGACCTACCTGCCAGGCAATTAGATCTTTTAGCTTATCAATCTTTTCCAGGTCTTCAGGATGATCTTGGGTGTATTTCTCTGTGAAGAAAGCCTGAAAAAAGAAAGAACATATTTCCACTTACTTTCATACACAAATTAAAAATAAAACACATTTAGACCACATTGTGTTTCCAGAATTTTTTTCAGAACTGTTTATCTCTGCAGAAAGTGTTTTCCCAGCAAAAACACTATATTACACAAATGCAAACATAAATGCAGTAAACGAACATAACGTGTAACAAGAAAGCTTTGGTTTAAAGAAGTAATTACTATTAGGGTTACACAAATACAGTGGAAAGAATGTGTGATTTCTCACTTGACTGCATCTATTGTAAAGATTTGTTCAGTTCCAGCACCGGACATGGTTTAATAAAGGTTTGATTAACTGGTATTGGATATCAGCTGTAATTGCTGGGCTTCCATGAGGACAGCATGGAAGATCGTGACACATAAAACCACATTGCACCGTAGATTCAGATTTACTTGTCTTTTCTGAAAACATTAAATTACAATGTGGCTTTAAATATAATTTCTTTTAAACATTAATGCATATACTACTACATTTATGTTCCCCCATGTCCTTAACTTTGACTAAACAAGACTAAAGTAGTAACTGGTACTAAATATGATAAATATCTGAGAGCAGTCTAAAATGTTCTGGAAATTAATCTTTATTAACCTCAATCTATCTTTTAAGCATCAGCAGGGTAGATGGATGTTAATATTTATTTATTAAGAAGACCTGAGAAATTAAAAACACGAGCAGAAGTCCAAACTCTAAACTCCAGAGTAGTTTTAGTGTTTTACATAACAGAGACAGATGGAAAGTTAAAGTAAACAGTTGTTGAAGTGCCTGATGAACCCTTTGCTGCTTCCTTGACGGCACTTTTGATTGTATATTTTTTGTTTTTCTTTCATTTGATTCATGCAGCACAGTCAAGGAAGATTATCCCCATTGTAACAAACTACAATGCAGGTAGAAGCCTATTAAACTGCTTCTTTACAACCTAAACAAAAGAATCAGATATTGCTGCTGATTGAAAAGAGAACTAAACGAATCTCAATGATACAAAGGCATTATTAGATTAAATGACTTTCAGATTATTTTACTGCACTTGATTTTCATTATGACTAATGACAAAGCATTATCTTTTATCACCAAGCATTTATCACTGAGCATTAAATACCCGTTAGTCCAAACGGCCTGCATGTGTATGAGTCAGATGAGATTATGGAAGCAATTAGTAAAGACTCTTCTCTAAAACACACATCATTTTGGGTTACAAACAAACAACCTCCCACCTTCTCATAGTTGGCAAACCCGCCCATGACAGCTGGATCTACAATGCCATTAAGGAGCATGGAGAGGGGGTTGATGGGAAGGTTTGGGTCGTTCAGATGACGCTGGACCATGTTGTTGATTTTTTCATTGGTTAGCTGCATAGTCTCCATGGCATTCTCCAGAGGGCTAATCTCTTCCTGAAAAAAGAGAAACAGAGAACAGAGTCAGTGTCACTTGTATAACACTAAGTACTCCACATTTATGAATTACTTCATTAAACGTCTTCAGTTTATACAATATCTCGCAAAAGTGTTTACATGCCTCACTTTCTGTAAATATTTTATTATATCTTTTAATGGGACAACACTGAATACAACTGTGCTCATAACTTTAGAGTTAAGATTTTTCAGAAAACATGAATGATAACGGAAAAACTTTTTTCGCTCATGGTTAGGGGTTGGCTGAAGCCATTTATTGTCTGTGTTTACTCTTTTAAAATCATAATGACAACAGAAACTACCCAAATGACCCTGGTGATTTGGCCTAATGACATGCACACAACTTGACACAAACATGTTTGAATGGCTATTAAAGAAAACCATCTTCACTTATGATCTGTAATTAGTGGGTGTGTATAAGTTTCTAGACTCCTGACAGACTCTTGCATTTTTCATCCAGTGCTGCACTGACATTTTTTGGATTCTAAGTTATGGTAAAAGCAAAATAATTGTCAAAGGATCTATGGGAAAAGGAAGTTGAACTTTACAAAACAGGTGAGGGATATAAGAAAACATCAAAGAAATTGAGAGCCAATCAGCAGTGTTCAAACTTTAATTTAGAAGTGGAAAATTAGGGGTCAGGTAGACCAACTAAAATTTCAGTCACAACTACAAGGAAAATTGTTCAGGATGCAAAGAAAAACCCACAAATAACTACAGGACTCTCTGAAAAATGTGATGTAGCTGTTTCAGGATGCACAATATGCCAAACAGCACAGAGACGAGCCTCAAATCTTCTGGAACAAAGTAATTTAAAGTGATGAGACTAAAATTGAAGTTTTTGGCTACAACTATAAACGCTACATTTGGAGAGGAGTCAACAAGGCCTATGATGAAATGTACACCATTCCTACTGTGAAACATGGTGGTGGATCACTGATGTTTTGGGGATGTGTGAGCTAAAAAGGTATGGAAAATGTGTTCAGAATTGATGGCAAGATGAATGCAGTAATTTATCAAAAAAATACTGCACTCATCAGAACAGAAGCTGCGCATGGGACACACTTGGAAATTCCAACATAACAATAATCCAAAACACAAGGCCGACCTGTCATTGGCTACAGCAAAATAAAGTAAAGGTTCTGGAGTGGCCATCTCAGTCTCCTGACCTCAATATCATTGAGCCACTCTGGGGAGATCCTCAAATGTGCAGTTCATACAAGACAGTCCAATAATTTACAGGAACTGGAGGCTTTTTGCAGCAAGAATGGGCAGCTTTACCACCTGAGAAGATAATGAGCTTCATCCACAACTACCACAAAATATTTCAAGCTGTCATTGATGTTAAAGGGGGTAACGCACAGTATTAAGAACTGGGGTATGTAAACTTTTGATCAGGGTCATTTGGGTAGTTTGTGTTTTGATTATGATTTAAAAAGAGTAAACACAGTTGCTTAACAATAAATGGCTTCAGCAAAACACTAAACATGCGTGAAAGAAAAGTTTGTGTGTTATATTCTCTGAAAAATGGATAATTCTGTCAGGGTATGTAAACTTAGGAGCACAACTGTATATGAAACTCATAAAATGTAGTCAATGTACAGCTTGTATAACAGTGTAAATTTGCTGCGCCTTCAAAATAACTCAACACCATTAATGTGTATCAAACACAGCTAAGTGAAAATGTCCAAATTTTGCCCAAAGTATTAATATTTTGTGTGGTCACCATTATTTTCTAGCACTGCCTTAACTCTTTTGGGCATGGAGTTCAACAGAGCTTAGTGAGGTGTGATGTAACCACTTCTGTTAGATAGAGTATAATATTCTTTTACAAATGGGGGAAAATGTTATCCCGTCATTTACCTTCTGTAACCTCTCTGCTATGGTAGGCTAAGAAAAATCCAGTCTGCAATAAGAACCTTGAAATGTCATATCTACCACAATTTGAAC
The DNA here is from genome assembly GCA_037576955.1 of Lepidarchus adonis. Lineage (NCBI taxonomy): Eukaryota > Metazoa > Chordata > Actinopteri > Characiformes > Lepidarchidae > Lepidarchus > Lepidarchus adonis. The sequence goes on along the minus strand of JBBIGC010000104.1, from coordinate 39,633,761 downwards.
AGCTAAAAAAAGAATCCTTTCGCAAAGCATTCTGATGGGGGTTTAAAGAGGTAATCCTTTCGCCTGCTTCTTTACTGCTGGGACTGCAGGGTGTTTGCCTACAGGTTGTCCATTACTCATTCACCGTCTGTGGGAAGGATTTCACACTGTGCAATGGCAGGCAGACGCTGAGATACTAAACAAATCCGTCTGTTCCTGGCTACAACACACTTCTGAAAATAGCTAATTAGAATGACAACATAAGGACTGAGAGAATAAACGACAACATATGAATATCCACAGAAATGTATAAAAAAAACAACACAGAGGCAAAGAGGAGAGTGGGAGAAATAATAAAAAAAGGAATGTTTTACCAAGTGAGCATGTAATTGAGAATCAACAAAAAAAAGATCCAATACGGGCATCAGATGGAAGAATTTGTATTAGCTGTGGCTACACACACATTCAAAAGTCAGGGAGTATAATGAGGTTCCACTGGGAAAGGAAAAGCTTCTGAGGACAATGAAAGTCCTTCCACTGCAAAGCAGCGCCCACTCTACACTCTGTCGTTTTATTTAATTACGTTGATTAATGTTAGGAGTGGGACAAAATAATCAATTGTTACATACATCACAATTGATCTCGTGAATGCTTCTGTTTTAACAATCAAAACGCAGATCCACTTATATGTTCATCATCTAGCTTGTTTTCTAGTAAATTATTTTTAAGCAGCAGCTCTGTTTTATTTAAAGGAACATGCCACAAAATAATTTCACACAAATTCTATCTTTATCATAGTTTATAATGAGTATACGGTCATGCTAAAAAGTCAGGACACCCCATTAAATACTCAGCTCTTTGTTAATAAAGGGTAACATATCAATGTCTAATTTAGTTTTTCCCTAACTTTGGAACAAAATGTGATTTAATTGCAAGTAATCAAAAAAATAACCTTGATTTATTCATTTAACAAAAGACAAATTCAACAAAAAGGTTTATTCTAACTGATGAAAAAAGTTAGGACTAATAGCTGATGTTAATCCCTTTGGCTGAAATACTGAGACACTTCTTGTAGCATCCAACAGTCTCTGAAATCAGCCTGAAGAAAATTTACAATGCAGAATTCTTTGAGCTATGAGATGTTTGAAGGGTTTCTTGCAAATAAAGCCCATTTCAAGTCACCCCACTGCGTCTCAATGGGACTAAGATCTGAGCTTTGACTCCGCTACTCCAGGACTCTCCATTTCTTAGTTTTCAGACAGTTCTTGGTGAATTTACTGGAATATTTTGGCTACAGCTTTAATGTTCTTACAGATGGTCTCATGTTCCTCAAGCAGTAAAATTCATGGTGGATTCTATGATGGCGGCCAGATCTTGCTGCAGCCAAGCATCCCCAAAAACCATGACACTTCCACCTCCATGCTTCACAGTTGGCATGAGGTTCTTTTCCTGGAATGCTGCATTTGGTTTACATTAGGCATGTCCCAGAGGACAGAGACTGGTTGAGTGGTGTGCAGACAATAACTTGGTCCTCAACATCTCCAAGACAAAGAAAGTGATTGTGGACCTCAGGAGGAGAACGACCGATTTGCAGACCATCTGCATAAACTGGGTAAATGTGGAGAGAATGCTCAGTATCAAGTTCCTAGGTGTGCACATGGACGCAGACCTCAAATGGAGCTCCAACACCTCGGCGGTCGTGAAGGGCCCAACAGCGGCTCCACTTTCTGAGGATAATTAGGAGGAGCAACTTGAAGATGGAGCTGCTGTCCGTCTTCTACTGCTGCTTCTGTGTGCTTCCCCAGCTGCACCATGGGACAAATAGGCACTACAGAGGATTATTAACACCATCCAGAAGATCATTAGCCTCCCTACAGGACCTCCACAGCACCTGAGGTCTCAGGAGAGCATGCAGCACCCAGGACATCGGGTGTTTCAGCTGCTGCCCTCTGGGAAACGTTTCAGGTGCTAAAAACTCAAACTGGCTGAGAGACCAGGGGCCATAGCCCTGTTAAATGAACATTAAATCTTTCATGTACTGTTTCCGAGTACAATAATTACATGTGCAATATGTAAAATACAACTTTCAGTCTTGTGTTGCTTACTTTTTTCCTTGTTTGCACTGAGGGAGTAGAACTGTGCACCAATTTCATTGAACTAGTGTAAAATCTGTGCAATGACAATAAAGATTCTATTCATTTCTAGTGTCCAAATAATTCAATTTTAGACTCATCTGTTTGAAGAACATTATTCCAGACGTCCTGGTCCTTATCTACATTCTTTCTGGCAAACTTCAGTCTGGCCTTGATGTTTCTCTTAGAGAGCACAGGTTTCCTCTTTGCACACCTCCAATGCAAGTTAAAGTTGTGCAGTCTCGATCTGATTGTAGAGGCAATTTCACATCACCAGTAGCAGGAGCAAGAACCTGCTGTAGGTCCCATGATGGCATTTAAAACTTCTTTAAACATCTTGTGGTCTGCTCTCAGGGTGAACTTGCTTGGAAGGTCAGACCTGGACATGCTGGCAGTTGTTTTAGAAGACCTCCACTTGTAGACTACATTCTAGACAGTAGAATGGCTAATTGCAAATTCTAAATCCCTTACCAGATTTATAAGCTGCTACAACCTTCTTTCTGAAGACCTTAGAAAGAATGTCTGAGTATTAAAAAGGGCAAACCTCCTTCAAAATGCTAAGTAACAATGTTCTAATCATGTGCACCTTATGCGCTACAACTGTATATGATTTGAGACATTTTAATTCGGAATAAAGGTGGTGGTGTCCCAATTTATCTTTAAATCTTCTGTAAAATGTAATTCTACAAAAATGTGATTTCTGGTGAGGAATAAAAGGTAGCAGTGTCCTAATTAATTTCTCACCAGGAATTTTACAGAAGATAATGAAAAGTCTTTTCTTCAGTTTTAATAGTTTAGTCGTATTACTCGGATCTCCCAGTATTGTTAAAATCGAGGTATTTCCATATGTGCAAGAATGTTACAAAAACATGCCAGCTTTTATAGGGTGTCTAAACTTTTTCACATGACTAGAAAAAAAAATTAACTGCTGAACATTTTAAATTATTGTAATTAAAATAATAATTTATTTATTACATCTTGATTAAATCAAGTGATACAGTTATAACAAGCACTGTGAAACTGGATGTGTGATGAAGCAGTACCAGTTCGACCTGGTTGGGTTTGGTCTGTAGGTATTGATTAAGTTTGGGCTTTAAATAATTGCTGGTGCAGATTTCTAGTGTAGGCTTCATTCATTTTAGTTAACACTTTGTGAATATGAAAAACACAAAAAAGGAAACTACAGCCTTTAGAAATAAAAAAAACCATGGTACATAAAAAATTTAAATCATATCTTAGCACTCAATGAAAACTGGATGAGTGTTTTTCAAAACAACTTGAGATAGATCAAAATGCTAAAACAAAAATGTAGACATGTACATTGTACATGTGAGCAAAGAATTCCAAAGAATGGAAAGGAATAAAACAACATTGAAAAAATGGCTGGACTCTCTCTGGACCAGGATGCCATAAAGAAGAAGAGAAAGAGAGAAAGCAAAGAGAAAGAAAAAGAGAGCAGTGGCCGTTGAGAAAAAAATATGTGGAAGAGAGAGATATTGACATTAGAGTGGGTCAAGCTCTCAGGAGGTGGAAGTAAGGAAGTGCCTTTGTAATAGAGACTCTCTGAAATCTTGGGGGGAAAATAGGCTAAATGAATTCAGAACACAATCCAGACTAGTTATTCTGCACAGAATGGTTAATTTTAGTGACATGAAGGAGATCCACTGTGGAACATTCTGCTAAGCTACTTTCTCTAACTGATAAAGTGGCTCTTAACATGCGGTATTGCCATTTTTGTTCCAGAGGCTTGTAATACTGCAGTAATACTACACGTAGACCGAACCTTAACCTCAGAAAACTAAGGAAAATCAGAATCAGCTTTATTTCTCAAGTATGTGAGTCTCTAGTAAAAAAATCTATCTGCTCTTATACGTTTTACAAGTAAACTGAATTTGAAAACTGCCTAGTCCTTGTGAAGACCAGCAAAATGTCCCACAAAATGAGTTTAATTATTAAAATTATTCAAATCTATACCATTGTGAATAAGGGTGTAGCAATTAATCCATCTGTATTAATGCATCGACCAAAATCCTGGGTGCAGCCGTGGCTGATTCATTAGAGAATTGGCTAAGGTGATGTCAGGGGTTTGATTCCCAGAACAAGTCAGCAGGCAAGTGCCCTTGAGCAAGGAACCTACCGCCTACTGCTCCCTGGGCACCGCTACAGTGTCTGCCCAATGCTCCGGGCACATGTGTTCACTGCCTCAGGTAGGTAAAATGCAGAGAATAAATTTCCCCACATAGGGTAATAAAGGATTAAAATTAAAATTAAATTTAGAAAATTCAAATTCAACGTATCAATTTGACCCCAGAAAAAAAATGTGTTAATTTTCCAATTCCTCATGTACAATGTTTATTACTAAGAAGGTACCTTTGCTTATGACTTTCTCCCTGTATTTGACCCTTAAAACAATTTTTTTTTAAATTACAATCTATTTGCATGAGAGATTTGATTGTGACAGATTGTGTAAAATGTTATACTATTTTAGACTGCAGACCTTAGTATTAAACTGAACCATGTGACCGCAAATTTTAAGGTACTAAAAATGATCAAATAATTGGCTAAAATAAACAAAATAGTGATAGAATTTGTGATTTACATCTAATTATGGGCATATGCATGAACACAAACATGCACATGCAAACAAACACAGGTGAAGTCTGTTAAATGTTGGTATTAACTAATATTACAAGTTTGTTTGGTTGTTGTATATATTACAAAATGTATAGCTACAGTAAAACCTGTGAGATACAGCAGAACACTGCCAGGTCTACATACCGTGGACGTAGATATGACCTCAAACCAGCGGAGGATACCAGGGAGTTTGTAGGCTGTTACGTATGTGGTTCTTTCAATCCACATATTCTGTTACAGAGAGAATAACAAAGAAAGTGAGACATTATCAAAATACTACTCTCAAAATACCAAAATAACACATAGTACAATAACTACTATGCATTACAGATGACTTAGAATAACAATTTATTGTTGTGAATTTCACTAGACCTGTTACTTTCCCCTCTCAAAACCCATTTAAAATTTTCCTACCCTACACTTACAGAAAGAATACTGACTACAGACACTCTCTGGAACGTTTATCGTCCTTTTTCTAGCTTCACCAATCCCTTCCCATTCCCCTCTACATAACAAAGACATACATACTGAAAATTCATTGTCTGGATCTTTCTCCCCTTTGCGGACAGGTCTGGAGTACTGGAACTTATTGACTTCATTTATCGTGTAAAAGCTGCAAGACAAAAATGAGCTAGAGGTTGGCGACAGTGAGACGGGAGAGGTATTACTGCATCAAGTCTCGGATGAATGGAACGAGGAAGTAGCAGCAAGTGAACGGTCATGAAGGCCAGAGGAAGCGCCTGTCAGCTGGAACAGGAAGCAGAAAACGCTTACTCCAACGAGGCGAACAGGCTTTATTTATTCATAAAAAGGTGGAAAGACTGGGTGTGCACACACACTGATACACACACAGACAAAACCCAAGTAATGATAGACACATGAAACTTCAAATTGGCTCATTGTCCTGTTTTTTCTGTCTCTGTGGCACCCATGTTCACGCATGCACACCTGTCCTAGCAATGAGGCACAGAAACACAGCTTATTTTATTCCTTGTGCCATATGGTCTTTTGAATTAGATTCTGTAATTACAGTGCAGTATGAATAAAATATCAAAATGAACAGTCAGTGTTTCAACGTCAGCCAGATCAAACTGCAGCTAGGACGTTGGGTTTTCATTCTCCTCTACTCTTTTTGGCAAGAGCTATTGATAGGATGGGAGGGGGAGGAAAGAAGAGAGGGGGGGGAAGAGAGCGGGAGAGAGAAACAGACAGAGAGAGACAGGTGGGGAGGGAGAGAGACAGAGAGAGAGAGGTGGAGAGAGAGAGAGAGAGAGAGAGAGAGTTCTTAAAAGTCGCTACCATTTCACAGGGGAACTAGAATTTCAAGCAGAGCTGGCTTGCTGCTCATAAAGCATCTGTGATTTGATGAGGTGATCAGAGGTCTAGAAGCTATCATCCTAATCATTGGATTGCGTCTGATCTTAGGTCTGAAATACGTCAGGTTTAACAGAACGTTCACACTTTGAATTCTTAAAAGGGACTGAAGTGAGCCTGTGTGATGAAAGTACTTGGTGTCACATTTGCATTGGGTTATCATATCACAGCTAATACAATCGGTTTATTAGGAAAAAAACACAGCGATTTTAAATACATCTTAATTTACAGTAGTATTGGGCTTTTTTATACTCCTGCTAAAATCGCTGTATGTCCAAGAATTGTGTTTCTAAATCTTTAAGATTTAATTACCGTATATCTTACAATAGTTGCCCCAGCGTTTATTCAAAAAATGCTTTTAATAGAGAGAGGCGTTTGTTGGAGACGGGGCTATTATTCTATTCGGAGGCGGAATGGTGATGGGTATTTATGGCCAAAAAATGTCATGCAACTTTCTATTAGAGACCAGTGTCTATTTGTTGCAACATCTCTACCAACATTTATTGGTAATGGGCGTCAATAAGAGACAGGCTATTATTAGAAGATATACGGTAATTAATCAGAATTAAAAATAAAAGTTCAAAATCCAAACATGTGAGTTAAAGTAAAACATTTATGTTTAATAAGGCTGAGAAAGTTACTAATATACTGCTTGATATTATATAATAAGATTAAGGTGCTTACAAAAATGACAAAACTAAAATTTAAGGTACCATTCATGTGAGACCCTGCTAGCACATGTTATTTATCATATATATTTATCATGTTATTTGAGCAGCAACCAATGGCAAATTAAACCTTGGATAACTTGACTTTTGCTATTAGAAAAATTCACAATTACAACACTGCTATTTACAAGTAACAAAAAACAAATAAAAATGTGCAATTAATCAAGATAATTCACAGTCTGCCATGTGATAAGTATTTATATGCAATATATATATAATTTCTAAACATAATTGTGTAAATAAAAGTAATAAAGATATTTTTTCCTTTGTCTGTTTAAAACTCCATGCTGTCAATCACACTGTTTTCATTGCTAGCACATTAGTGACGAAATTAATGTGATTATGACAATGGTGATGATACCTGACTATCTGTTCAGACACAGGCTTGTTCTGGAACTTTGGAGGGAGCTCGAGTATGGGCTTCACTGTGAAGCACTGGATATCTACAGACAAAGAGTTAAGGTAAAGAAAGCTTCATCCTAGGCTTCATGTGTGAAAAGACAAACACGACGATGAATAAAAGTCTATAAATAAACATGCTATAAGGTATGTAATAAATATATGATGTATCTAAGTAAATGGACATATCAGAGAAAGAAGTACGTAAGTGAATGTGTGTTTAATCATGTATACGAGCAAGACAGTCAATGAAAATGTAGGCTAAGTGAGCACAGAGGTAAGTGAGAAAGTCTAAGTATTTAAACAAGTGAAAGAATGATTGAAAAAATAATTTAGTTAACCCTACAGGAATAAATGGTTTAATTCCAACAAGCTCATTACATATGCTGTTTCAACTAACAGCACCATTATGGCCTTTGGTAATATTAAAGCACTTAAAAGTTAAACTACAGAAGCAGAGCTTTCCGACACTATGCCATAGGTGGTAAAATGTGCCATTTATTATGCCATTAAAATCCCATTTCCATACAACATTTGCAGAGTTAGCAATACTGCCTGCCCATTAGATCACAGTGGCTGAATTCCAAATGGCTCCCTATGTCCTATATTGTACACTATGTAGGAGGTGAAGTACAGGGTCATTTAGTGCATAGAATAATTCACAAAATGCCCAAGTGGAATCAGCCATGTCCAATCCTAAAGACATTTCGTACTATAAGGGTGTAGACATTCAAATTTGATAACTTACATGTGCACTATATAGGAATATAATGATATGGTATATAATGATAAAAATTTGAGGCAATATTTTCTTCCCGGGTGCTTTATTTGTTTGTTTTTGTCATTGCCTGGGAGCAGAGGAACTAATAACTGCATCCAGCAGATCCAGCCATAACAAGGATTTAGGTGTAGAGACCCATACATTCGTCCTGAAAGGCTAAATGCATCCAGAGCAGCAGAGAATTAAAACATGACTAGAAAATTCCAGCTTGACTTAACAATACTGTCTGGAAGAGGAGTGCTGAAATACTATGTTCTGCAATAATAGCAAAGCTGGGCTTGCTTGGAAATGTCAGGAGCAGGACGGGACTACAGTAATAATAAAATAAAAATGCCTACTGGTGGCACTTAGAAACATGGCTGCAGATATGTACTGTACATATATACAGTGGTAAAAAAAAGTATATGAACCTTTTGGAATTTAATCATTTTGTGCATTAATTTAAAATGAAATGTGAACTGGGTATTAACAAATAATGTGTCTAAAATAATTCTAAAACTGGGTATTAACAAATAATGTGTCTAAAAAAATTCTGATCTTTTTATGTCTTTATTGAGAACAATCATAAATACTGCTAGTGTAAAATTCCAAAAGGTTCACATAACTTTTCTTTCCACTGTACAGAGTTTAAGCAGCTTCAAGTTTACAAAGAGGCTAACTATTGACATAAATTGCTTAAATAATATAGTTGCGTCATGTTTTTTTTACAGTAAAAAAATATTTAAACACTGAAACTTTGTGTATAACTACTATTACTGAAAAGCATGGTGCTGAATCAGTGCTGAATCAGTGCATATAAATTATGCACTGAGCGTGGTTATATAAGTGAATGAGTTAATAAATTAAGAGTAAAATGAACATTAAATGAACAGAGAGATAAGAGCTTAGTCTCCTGCTGCACACATCTAAGTGCATGTGGTAGTTCAAGACAAATATTTTGAAAGGATACACTGGGTGGAGGATTGACGGAGGTCCTCGCTGGGAGCTGTGGTGGTCTTCATTTTCTCAGCATTGGGGAACTGTGTGAGCAGTCTGGCCTCAAAATCCTCCCTCCGCTCATACTCCTTTCCACGGTAGATAAACATCTTGTTCTGCAGAATAACACAAGTGAGAAACCTCATTAACAAAGACAAAGAGCTGCCTTCTGCAGCCAGTCCGCACGGACTAGAACAAACAAGCAGATGGTAATAAACAAGCGACGGGCCACAGGATTGAAGATGCTCTGTGCACTTGTCTACTGTGTACATAAAAACAGAATAAAGTTTACTTAGAAGCTGTTAGTCTTGTGTCAGTGTTAGTCTCAGTAAAATCCGATCATCATTAGGCCTGCAAATCTTTGGGACCTGGATTCATTTCACTGTGGAATTAAGTGGAAAAGCTCTGACTGGATGTAGGCACCACACAAATCAGCCCCACTGAACAGTACAGTCCCCATGGACAACAGTGTTGGTGTTTGAAATCAATTACATCAATGTTTTTGCCTTCAGTGGTGTGTGTCTTTCCAAATAACAATCATACTGTACAACTACAGGCAATGTACAATAAATCCACAGCAAAGTCCATCATACCATAAATCTATAGAGAAATGACAATAAAATTAACATTTATTTTGCAGTGGAAGTAAATTTATTGCCATATGACAACTGAATTCGTAGGGGCTTAATGTCTAACCAACAATACTGTATTTCCCCAAAGAGTCCAGAGATTACAGGCCACCGCATTCTATAATTCACAGAAAATACTAATTTATGTTTTAAAACTTTAGATAAGCTGCCCCATGTTATTAGCTGCAGCGTTTCTGAATTTACCGAACTGAAGTAGAAGCATCTAATTTGGCCTCTGGAGCCTTTGCAGCTCTATAAAGGTGACATTATACTGTAGTTGAGCATAAAAAATTAAATTGATAAAAATTTAAACTTATTTATATCATGTCATAACGCAAAACTACGCTGCAGAATTTAAGCTCCAGTTCGTTGCTTTCGCAAAGCAACATTCGCAAAATCCGAGACAAACAAATGTCCGATATCAGCGACAGCAAAGCAGCACAGGTCACATTTGACCTGTTTACAGATTTGATTTTGAATAATTTGAAGAAAGACTATTAATATTAGCATTTCAGTGTTGCTAATTTTATACTGAAGAATTTACATGTAGACGGATGATTGACATCGCTGTACTGCAGTGCCTCCACCCTCCAGTTGTTCAAACAAAAACGAAAAACTCCTCTTTTCCAGCCAACAATAAACTTTTGTTCCTTTTATTTCTGTTAAATTGAGCTTTTCCAGCTTGTATTATACACTAGGGTGTAATGTAAAGTAGGGCTGAAAAAGTTGAAAAGTCTGGATGCAGTGGCGTCATTTAAGTGAGAACATAGTCACTGATGTGTCTTTGCTTTGCGTTGCTTTTCTAACTATTCACCTGCAGTAAACAGTACATTTAAATTCAACAAATAATTTGGGGATGTCATCTTTTTGTACTGAATTATACTTTTAGTGAACATGTTTTCATGTTTTTAGATAGGCCGTCCCAAGATGCACCCAATACCTGGTTTGCAAAATCAATGTATAAGCTGCGGCCTCTCGTTGGGGAAATATGGTACAGAGTAAAACGTGCAGCACTGGATATCTGCAATCGTCAGAAACAAAATTATGTTATTTCAGGAGAAACCCTTGGTTATTGGACAAACACACGAGTAACACAATTTAATCAGTAAATAAGTCATTATTATATTAACATTTAAAAAAGCAATGCTAACACAGCACATTTAAAGAGGGGCCTGCAGCACTTTGGAGAAAAAAGCATGTATAAGAGTAGTGTGCTAAAGACAGATGCCTGAAGACAGATGTAGCATAATTTAAATACTGAATCTCAAATTGTGGTTGCCAGCACTTTCAGCAAAGTGCGCTTTAAAATGTATCACAGTAATCTGCAATTCAAGACGAGGATGACTGTGGAGGCACCACTCTTGGCAGCTCACTCTGAAAGCCGAGGTCATTGTAAGCTACCAGTAGCGCTCTCGTTTTAGGAAACTGGATTACTGAACGCACTCCAGACATACTTGGCAAAGCTGTCTGACTTGGGGAACTGATACGAGAGGTGGTTGGGACGGGACCCTCCCCAAATACACACCATCAATATATATATGGACATAGGGCACCTGAATAATTTCACATAGCACCTCATTAAACAGAAATTCAGGGCGATTGGTGACTGTGGTGATTCAGGGACTTAACCACTGACCATGGGTCACATCGGAGGAGGGATTCAGCTGCTTAATATGAATTACACTAAGCAAAGTGTCCATTTTTACTACTTCAGTATAGAAACCTCTGCAGGTAAATAAGAAAAATGACACAGATAAAAGCTAATTATTATAGACTACTGAGCAGAGAGGGAAATGAAATGTGAGCTAATAAAAGTCTTTTTATATTACATAAACATTTAGCAAAAAGGAATTTAATCATCTGTACTACAAAAGACCTTGGGGCTCAATCAGAAAAAGGAGGAATTATTTCCGCACCTATGTCAGTGAGAGATCTGATGCCATGTCCGCAAAGAACGAAAGCAGTTAAGAGGAACGACGACAGACTGAAAATATGCAATTAGCTTTGTTACGGAGTCAAAGCTTCCGATTCCATCAAACATGCGCTTACTTATGTAAGGCGCCCATATGTTCATACTCTAAACATATGCATTAGTATTGAAGCACCTGTATGGCTCCCCAATGTTATACAAGCACACAAGTGGGCATATGTGATGTGCCCCCGCCCCACATCACCTGAACAAACATGTTTTAGCCTTTGATTGAATGAAATGCACTGCAGAGATGAAATATGCCTGGGGTAGTTTTGAAATCTGCTTTGAGCGATAAGATGACAAACAGCAGCATGCACGCGCTCTGCACGCACGTTCACGCCAGCAGCTATTCGGGTCACAGTGGAATTAGCTGCTGCACCTCCAACAGCTCCGCATGCATACCAAAGAGGCTCTTTGAGAAAAGGAAATGCAATCGCAACACATTTTCTATTTCTCACTGCGGGAGGGAGCAGGTCTCTCTACACAGTCAGACATTAACACCAAGCTTTATGACAAGAGGTCTTTTCATAGTGTGGTTCAGCGCACAAAAGAAAAACAGCAGTAAGGACAAGACATAGCAGCTAATGATAGCAGAAGGAATATTTCGGAATGGGTAGAGAAACGTGAGCAGTTCCTTGTTCCTTGGTTCTTTTGTGATTTCCCAGAGGAGGAGTCACTGTGTTCTTGAAGGAGCTTTGGTAGGCCAGCCACTTCTGGAAAGATTCACCACTGCTTCAAGTTTTCTCGATTGGAGATATTAGATCTCTTTGTGGATCACTGGAGTCCCAGAACCTCTAAAATGGTTATGTAACCCTTTCTGAGACAAAGATTTAAAAAAAAGTTGGAAGTAAATGTAATTAAACTATTTGTGGCAGAAAGAAGTGATGAGCTTAAAACACTAAAACAAAAGATGCTTCTTTGTAAACTCTACAAACATTTAGTTGATTTGATTTATATGAACTTTTATGTAATCAGTACTATTAATGTAGTGTTTGGTGCAATTTGTCATGAAATTGACCAAATCCTGCCCCCAGTAAAAATGTTCCTGATGTGTTTACTAATCAGGTTTGCTTTGTCTCATCTGAATTAATTAAGTGTGAAAAATTATTATAACAAACTTCTGACAAGTTTGCTTTTTGTACCTGCTCAGTGTAACCAACCCACTTTAAATCAAAATTAATACGGTAAACTTACAGTGCAGTAAATGTGACAAAACCCCAGACTTTGCAAGACGTTGACAGAGCTGCAGTCCTTGCTTTAATCCTTATATAGGGGGTGATACATCCCTATTGACCTATCACTCTTCTATTAAAGAGTTGGGGGAGCTTATTTTTTTGTCCTGTAGCTTCACTTTGATAAAATCCCTGGGTGGCGTGCGGGATTGGCTGGGGTAAAAGAAGTGTCTGATTTAAAAAAAAAATGGTGTGAGGTGCTAAAGTGGGTATATATACAGTACTGACCACAAAAGATTGTAGAATAATCAAAAAGCACTGACAATATCCACACAATTGAATTCACATAGACATTCTGACAACTGAAAGCCTATTCACATTTGCTACTGAATTACATTTTAATCAATAAAATACAGTATTTAAGAAATTCAGTCTTTATCTTGCAATTCTTTAACAGCTTTACGCTAAACACAATTCAGATCTGAGTAGTATGATTTTAAAATTTTACCACATCATCATTAAAATGTTAATTAGTTGATGACATATGAGAGTGCCTATGAGATTCACACGTTCCCATCACACTGAAAAGTTCCATGTGTAATATAATTTGCTCATAAAATGAAAATATGTTATATATTAATTTACCCTAATCATTTACCAAGTTCATCTACAAATGAAATGGTGTGTCATTATGACTTGGCTTAGGATTTTAAAGTATAACATAAAACACATCTTTAAAAAAAATCTGTAATTTTACACTGTCTAACATTCTGAGTAGTACATTTCTATCTTGGCTTGATTTGGACCACAGAGAATATACATACAAACCCCATTTCAGGAAAAATTGAGTTTTGACAGAGGCCTGGACGCCACTGTATTACATTCCCCTTCCTTTTAATTACACTGTTAAATCATTTGGGAACTGAGGAGAGTTCAACTGCTCAAGAGTCAATGGCAGTTGTTCTCTGATTCTCCTCCTAATGAAGCTCCATACATTTTCAGTAGGAGGGAGAAATAGATTGCTAGCAGATGACACAAGTCTCTCTAAAATCCCAAAACATACCACTTCTAAATTATTGCAGTTGGAAGCGCCTTATTTATTGACGAAGTGAATTCAGCCAAGTCTAAAATCACTTTGATACATTGCACATATTACTCCATCTCCTGGAAAAAAAATTATTTAATCCAAAGATATTTAAACATCTATTCATGCACTCCCCTGGAGTACTTATACCCTACAGCGAAAAAGTAGAAAAAACATTTAACCAAAGTAAGTGGTTCTTGTGCTTATAGTATCGAAGAACTGGGGCAATTTTAATGTATTTATATACTTGGGCAAACCAAAGAATTCAGTGATTTTTAATAGTCCAATTTAAATCTCTATGAATGCAGAAGTAGTCCTGTCGCTTCTTTTATCCCCTCACAGTTTTCATTTCAAATATCTGGAAAATGACTTCAGTTTCTCTTCTGGGTTGGATTAATGCAATCAAACAGATTTTTCTTCTACAGAAAAGTGCATTTTTATACATTTGTTTATTTTAGCAGCGAGAGAAAGAAACAAAAAATCCAGAAAATCACATTACATAAAATATATAAATTGATTTGCAATTCATTGAGTGAAATAAGTATTTGATCCCCCAGCAAAACAAGACTTGGTACTTGATGGCAAAAGCCCTGTTGGTATTTCTTGCAGTTGATGACCAGGTTTTTGCAAATAGCAGGAGGAATTTTGGTCCACTCTTATTGGCAGATCAGCTCTAAATCATTAGGGTTTCAAGGCTGTCACTTGGCAACTTGAAGCTTCTGTTCCCTCCACAGGTTATCTATGGGATTAAGGCCTGGAGACTGGCTAGGCCACTCCATGACCTTAATGCGCTTCTTCTTGAGCCACTCCTTTATTGCCTTGGCTATATACCTATTTTCAGGGAAGGAGGTTGTCACTAACGATTTTACGATACGCGGTCCTGTTCATCCTCCCGTTAATGAGATTAAGTTGTCCTGTGCTTTAGCAGAGAAACGCAACCAAACCATAAGGTTTCCACCTCCATGCTTATGGTGTAGTGTGTCACCAATGGTTTTCTTGGTGACTGTGGTCCCAGCTGCTTTTTTTGTGTTTCTTCCATTTACAAGCAATTGCAAAAACAGTTGTCTCCTTCTCATCCAGCTTCTTGCTTATGGTTTTGTAGCCCATTCCAGCCTTGTGCAGGGCTACAATCTTGTTCCTGACATCCTTAGACAGCTCATTGGTCTTGCCCATGGTGGAGAGGTCAGAGTCTGATGACAGGTGTCCTTTAAACCGGTGACTAGTTGAGACAGGTGTGGGTGACGAGTTGAAATTAGGAGTTTCTAACCTAAGTCTGTGGGAGCCAGATGCCTTAATGGTTGGGGATCAAATACTTATTTCACTCAATGAAATGCTAATTAATTTATATATTTTATATAATGTAAATTTTGTAGCCACCGATTCTGCAAGTTGTCCTACTTAAAAGAATAAGAGAGAGTCTGTAATCTTCATCATAGGTTGACTTCAACTGTGAGAGACGATGAAAAATAAATTCAGGAAATCACATTGTATGATTTCTTTTTACTATTTATTTGTATAATGGTGCAGAAAAGTATTTGGTCAATGACAAAAGTTCACCTCAATACTTTGTAATGTAACCTGTAGGTCTTCACCAGGTTTGCACACACTGTAGCTGGTATTTTGGCCCATTCTTCCATGCAGATCTTCTCAAGAGCTATGATGTTTTGGGGTTATCACTGGGCAACACAGACTTTCAATTCCATCCACAGATTCTCTATTGGATTGAGATCCAGAGACTGGCTAGGCCACGTTTCATCTTCAATTCTCACTGATTGAAGGAGGTTTTTGCCCAAAATCCCATGAAACATGGCCCCATTCATTCTTTCCTTAATACGGATCAGTCGTCCTGTCCCCTTTACAGAAAAACAGCCCTAAAGCATAATGTTTCCACCCCCATGCTTCACAGTGGGTTTGGTTTTCTTGGGATGCAACTCAGCATTCTTCCCCCTCCAAACACTGTGAGTGGCGTTTATACCAAAGAGTTCAATTTTGGTCTCATCAGACCACATGACATTCTCCCAATCCTCCTCTGAATCATACAGAAGTTCTTTGGCAAATTTTAGATGGGCCTGGACATGTACTGCTTAAGCAGGATTTTAATCTATGATGATGCAGTGTGTTACTAATAGTAACCTTTATTACTGCGGTCCCAGATGTCTTCAGGTCATTGACCAGTTCTGGGCCGTTTCCTCACCTTTCTCAACATCATTTGTACCCACGAGATGAGATCTGTATGAAGCCCCAGGTCCAGAGAGATTGCCAGTGATCTTGTATTTATTCAATTTTTTAATAATTGCTACAACAGCTGATATCTTCTCACCAAGCTGCTTGCCTCTTGTAGATTGGATCATCCCAGTCTTGTGCAGGTGTACAATCTTGCCCCTGGTGTCATTAAACAGCTCTTTGGTTTTGGCCGTGGTGGAGGTTGGAGTCTGACTGTTTGAAGGTGTGGACAGGTGTCTTTTATACTGATAACGAGTTCAAACAGGTGATAATGTAATTTCCTGAATTTGATTTTACATTCTGTCTCTCACAGTTGAAGTGAACCTATGATGCATGCATACATACAATACATACACATACATACATATATACTGTAATTTAATGACATCAAAAAAAGGAATAAATAAATGAACCATTGTAAATAAAATTTAATGAAGAGCTGACTCTGAAATTAAAACTGAAATTTTTCTATATTATTGAATTGCATATGTGAAAAGCTTATCTACCATAGAGTACATCAATTACTTTAGTATTAGTATGGAATATTAATTTGTTTTTAGTAGAAAAATCTGTAAGACACTTTCTCCATATTGCTTAGGATTTCATACTTTTGATGAGTGATAAGGGTGTGATTTCTAATCTATACAAAGCTGTTCAAGGATTTTAGTATGGAGAATATTAAAACAGAATGAGAACACAAACAAGTGTGCAAAAACCTTATAATATCTGGCAATCATGAAAAGAATAGTTCAATATTTCAAACAAATACTATATAAAGGGTGTCCAGGTTTTTTAATTACTTTATTTTTTTCTAAACTTAGCTATTTAGAAACTTTCAAATATGCAAATAAATCTAAGGCCCAAACAGGCTCAGAATAAAATTGTGTTTTTTTCCCCTTTTAAAATATTTTTATTGCATGCATAGTCTGCATACTCTACATTTGTAATATTAAATACTGTGCATTCCTTGTACAAAAATAAACACAGTGCAACCACCATATATTCCATATTGCAGATGCTTTCTAACAAAACATTTTAATAAAATATCCAACACAATTCAACAACAGAAATACCACAGGGTTACTGTAAGTCCCTATTACCGCAAAAGAAGTATAAAGTTCACATATTTGTGGAGGGAGCTAGCCAACACAATAAACCGGAACAACATAACTGCTGAATTTGCCAGCTATTCAATGTGTGCACAACTATAAATACTATAAATAAGCGCTTGAGAAACAGATACCATCATAAGCAAACAAGTGAACCTCCACTGCCTAAAATCAATCCAGTTCTGAGAAAACAAAGTGCCTTCATTGAAGCTATTGATTAGTTCTAATCATTAAGTATGCCAGCAGAGAGGACACAAGAAACCTAGTGATAGCAGCAGGAGCTAAAATCCCTTCTCACCACATTTATCTAAATTAGCAGAACAGGATTTAATACCGCCAAACAAAAGCCACTCAACAAGCTGAACAATAATATGTAATTATTCTCTTTAGTACAATTGAATTCCACTGATGAGCTGGCTGACCACTTGTAAACTACTATAATCTAACAAAACAAATAAGGTAAGCCACCATTTTTACTCATGCATAATAAAAAACGGAAATTACATTCTCATTTATCCAATAATGATATGTTGCATTCACACATTTTCCAATTTTCTAATGATCATTCACTAATTTTTTCTAAAATCATTCTGTAGGCTTTATTTTTTTCAACGCTCTAGAACGACAAGCCTGGGCAAAAGCTGATGATTATTCCCAGCTCATTTCCTCATTAAATAATACAAATGAAGAGTGCCAGACAGCAGACCCCTATCTCATATGAGTGAAACATGTTCTTACAAGGGGCAGCAGCAAAAATAAAAACATGTGAAAATGACAATTCACAGACTAGAAAAGTGAGCGAGAGAGAGAGAGAGACAGAGAGAGAGAGAGAGAGAGAGAGAGAGAGAGAGAGAAAGAGAGAGAAGGGCAGAGAAAGGTTAGGAGACTCTATGAGATAGTTAGCTCAACACAGAGACTATAAAAACCTTTCCAGCACCCGTGGAGCTGACGAGGGACACACTTGGGCAGACAGGGCACAGAGGAGCACTACTAATTGATTTGCAGTGGGCCAAACAGTTTAAAGGGCCATATGTTAGCATCAAGCAGCAGTAAAGAAGTCTATAAAATGTGTGCCAACAGGCTGAATGGGAAGATCAAATCAGTGTCACTGCTTCCTGAAAAGCTGAAGAAAACCCTTTCTGAAAGCTGACTTGTGATATTATGCTTGTACTGGAAGCCTATGAATAACATGTGCAGAGTAAAGTACAAAATACCTGTACTTTGGCAAACACGACCAACATGGCCAGCAGATTAGTTAAAAAGACTAGCTTCTGACAAAAGAGAAAAGCATTAAGTATAAAATATGATTAATATATAAAGTGTAATTTAACTGATGTGTTGTCTTGCTGCCTGTGTTAGAAAACTGGCATTTTTAAATGTGGATGTGACACATGCATTAGTACGGGTTAATATACTGCATTACCAGTTGCTCTGAGTATGTTTTCTGAAGCGTTCTGTGGGTGCTGCAGAGCACGGGGGTTGAAACTCTTTCAGATGTTTATTCTTTGCTTCATTAGTTTATTCATTCATTCATTAATAAATACGAGCAACTCACCCTGAGGAAAGAAGGGAAGCCCAGTCCATAATAACCGACTGCAAAATAGTCCGGTTTTGGCCTGATCACCTTAACTATGTTCTCGTAGAACTGTGCCTGCTTCCTCTGTAGGCAGAAAAGAAGAGAGAAATGCTGTAATAACATGTTACGAAGCTTCAATACCAATACAAGCTTTAACAGCAATAATAATAATAATAATTTGAATTTATATAGTGCCTTTTTTTAAAACTCAAGGTCACTTTACATGGCAAAATAAAAATTAAAAACCAAAAAATAAATTAAAACCAGTAAGACACAAAAACAGTGATAAACAACAGCTGAATAACTGAAACCCCTACAGAAGGAAAAAATAGCAAAGTATGTAATGTCTAATGAGCAAAAAGTATTGGTTAATAAGGATTTATATAACAAATGCAACATCCTACTAAAAAAAAAATAAAAAAATCAATGCCCATAAAGGAAACTTTAAAGAAGAAACTGTAACTTTACAGGAGAAGGAAAAAAATTCGTATTTAAGAAAATGTAAGAACATTTCTAAGAACATTTCTTTTGGTTTATTCAACATTGAAGTCAGATATAAAAATGTGTATATAAGTAACGCAGAAAAAAACAGGACAGCAATAATATGGAAATGTCACTATTAACATCCTGTTCTTTACTGCAATTCATCTTATGACATGAGGGAATATAATATACATGCTAAATCCTGAAAGTCAGATGGAAATATTAAGCTTTATCCTACCAGTAACGCACTCAGTTGCTCAAAGTCAAACATCTCATTTTCGTACTGTTCTGCCAGCTCCTTCCCCAGGATAATGGCCTCCTCCCACATCTGGAAAACAGCATAATATAAAGGTAAATATCAGGAATTCTGTCTGTGATCTGAATTTCATGAAAAAGTGGGAAAAGACAACAACCCTAAGCATACAAGTCATTCTAAGAAAGAATAAAAAAAAACAAAAAACAATAGGGTTAATGTTTCGGAATTGCGAAGTCAATGTTCTGACATTAACCCAACAGAAATGTCATGGAAGAACCTGAAGCGACTGGAAGATGTGAGGAAACAAGCATTTCAGAGTTGAACAAGAGCATTCAGAATAGAGCACAAAAAAATAATGTGTCCGTAAACCCAACACCATATAAAAACTGACTGCTCAGGTTAATGGTGTGCGGAACAGTTGTAAGAACACTGTCATGCATGCAAACAATATCTTATTAAAAAACACTTTGTTCTGATTAGTAAATGTCACACAATTCAAATGTACAGTGGAGCTCATGCACTCATCACATTATTATAATTAGCATTATGAAAGGAAACCCCTTAATAACATGTCATTATGCGATAAAAATGATCATACAACACTATAAGTAATCCTGGGAGCCAAATGTAACACTAACACTGGTTATTAATAACAGCTTCAAGCTCCTTTAATATTTAAAGTCTGCTCAATAATCAGTTGGGAGTGTATAACCTGCAGCAGACAAATAAAAGCCCTTTGCCTGAAGTCACTCATACCACTGTGTACTGGGTATTATTTAATAGCTGTGCTGTTTTGTTGCTTGTTAGCTGTTGCTGCCTCAAAGTGATGCTGTACATGACTTCTAATTGGGATTAATGATATATTTCTACTATTACTGTTCACTCTAATGATAGGTTTGAGTATTTCAGTCACACAGGGGAAACCGTTGATTCCACAGCAAATCTCTGTTGGACAGAGCTCTGAATAGCACAGATGTTATATTCTGTTATTTAGCTTTTATATTCAGCAAGATAATGAATTTCACTGCTTTATAGATGTCTACTGTATATGATATAAATGATGTACACCAGCCATAACATTATAACCACCTGTTTAGTATTACGAAGCGCCATATACTCTGACTGTGGTGAACTGTGTGTTCTAAGATCTTTCTATCAGAGTCAGAATTAACATAAAAGGAATTCCTTTAAACAGGCAGGTTACCATTCGCTCCCTACGTGCATCAATAAGCCTTGCATGCCCAGTTGATCGTCCTCAGATTACTTCTGGTATGCACCAACTACTGCATAGCTGGAACACTCCACAAGACCTGCCAGAGATGCTCTTACTCTTCATCTAGCAATAACAATAAGGCCATTATCAAAGTGGCCCAGATGTTTGCCCTCGCCCATTTTCTTGCTGCCAGCACATCAAATTCAAGAAAAGCATGTTCAATTGCTGCATAATACATCTCCACAAACTGACAGGTGCCACTGTATTGAAATAACTAAAGACAGTGTTATTTACTTTACCTTCAGTGGCCATAATGTATTTGTTGAAGTGTACACGGACTGAATGGAGTATGCAGCCATTGTTGTTCTTTATAGATGTTGTTGATGAGAATTTCAATTACAATTCCCCTATGGGCATAATCATAGTTTCATGTTCAGATTCTTATAAGCCCAGCTTCTACATAATGAACCACTGAAAGTAATAAATTGGACTTCAGTCTTATATTCTTATATACATACTCTAATGTATAGTCTTATATTGTCATATATATATTCTTTGTTATAAATCAGAGCTTTGTAAATGAAGAAAAACAAAATGGAAAGGGTCCAATCAGAGCAAATAAACCTTTGAATGATTACAATTTGGGCTGTGCTAAAAAATACAGCAAAAATATTATATCATAGACAATACATGCATACATGCTGCTGTATTGATATTGGCAGTTGTTCAATGGTGTAAGGTTAGAAAAAGAAACCTGCTCTGTGGTACAGTGCGCAATACTGTATGATTACAGCAAATAACATTGTCTGAATGTTAGAAACATTGAACAAGTGGGTCCAGTACTTTTATGTGAAGTACGGTGTGTGTTCAGTGTAGGTATACAGTACATCAGCATACAGTGCAAACAACACGGCTAACAACATAACCTGTTTATTTAACAGGTTCTTATACAAATGTGTTTCTAGTTGCTGCAGAGAATCAGCTGAAGGACACGGGGATAAGATCCAAAAACAAAGAAAAGATGGTGGGAGAGAACTGTGCCAAGCTTCATAGATAAACAGTGGATACAGAACTTCAGTTTGTCACACGGTACTTTTCTTTATCTCCGTCATCATTCACAACCAGAAGTTGAGAAAACTGACGTGAAGTTTTTCCTCATTATTGGTGTGATGGAATTTCAGCAAACAGACTATAGCAGCAAAGTGATAAAATAGTGTAATTTCTTTATATTAAGTACCTTATACATTTCTTAAAAGAGAATTCTTATTTTGGAATACATTTTACAGTGTTGTGCACAAAATAATAAAAGGCAGCTCAGATTTTAGGCATTATTTAGAATGTATTATGTATCCTATCATTGCCTCTGTATTGTGATACCTGTATGTATTTTATTGGGAAGTTATAGACAATACCCAGCCCTAATTACAATTAACAAAAATGTATGAATTGCAAATATTATTCTTTTAAATTACTTGGATTTTTGCCATTTAGGCAAAATTAAAGTCTCACTCATGAGCCGGATGAAATTAACATTTGACAAGACATTTGACCTCAGAGTCTCACAAAACACCACCAAATCTGTTTAAACTATTGCTAGCACATCACAGCACTGACTGTGGAATCTAAGCTCACTAAAAGTTAGCAACATCTGCAATTCTCTCTTGGAATCACAGCCCCAAATCACAGTGCAATCAGATTGGACATGGAGATAACTTTTTTATGCTAATGACTGGTCTATATGGCTTATTGCTTTTGTTCCCCATTATCTGTTCCACATCGTTTAAAAATGCCATAAACTATGTTGAAATAGTTATAAAACTAAATCTTCAACTTCAGATCCAATACCAGCATCAGAACTACCTCTCGCACTCTTTTAGTGTCTTTCAGGCTAAGTTTACTCTCTTTATTCCAACCTTTCTTACTATCTGAGTCTCTCTCACACTCTCTCTCTGGGGGGAGAAGTCCTGCCATCTGGGTAAGTCCCAACCGCAGGAGTTACATTTAAAATAGATTTGCTAGAAAGGCTGGACAAGGTCCTTGGAAGTCTGTGCAACAGAGCACGCCAGGATGCCAAACCGTCACTTGAGGACAAGATGCTCTCATACTTTCAAAAGCCTGCAAAGCCTCAACCCACACATGCACACACAGGCCTGAAAGGGACATCAGTAGGGAATTCTATATATGGGACTGATTATGGCAGAGAAATACTGATAGTTTGACCTGTCACACAAATGCATGCACACAGTCATGAATTTGGGTCCCAAAGCCACCTAATGAGGTTCTCAACAAGGGCAGGGCCCTCTGGGGTCCTGACCAATAAGGCCTTTCTGTCTCACTGACTCTAGTAACTACTACTCCACTGTGATTTGAACCTAATAGACAAGCAGTAGTTCCAGAGGTAGACACCCACTGCCCATTGACTCCATCTTTAACAGTCTATTGATGTATGCCATGGATGCCTTGCTTTTCTCCATTCTCAAAGCATAACTATGCTTGCTCTTAGGTTTCCTTGGAAAATCCTTGAAATGTATTGAAAGTGCAGTGGGTGTATGTAAAATACAGGAGGGTATTGATTTGTAGGTAATTTATGATGTACAGAAGAATGTGGATATGTGGTCTTTGTGTTTTTTGATTATTGTGTGGGTGGGTACAGATCTGTGGCAGTTTAATGAACAGCCCAGTAGTAATTTTAATAATGAATACTGAAAGAAAAACAGAAAGAAAGACAGACATATGCAGGATAATGACATTTTCTATTCAACATACCCAGTGGAGAAGTAACTCTGTGAGACTAGATATTTTTGTAGTCATTGGTCATTTTTGTTCAAGTGTTAATCAAGTGAAGCTGCATTACTTGCTCTAGCTCATGTTGATTGACATTTGATTACCTTGCCCTTGTCAAAGTAGTTGATAATCTCCTGGTACAGCTGGTCCTTGAGCTGGCATTGAGTGGATGCTTGATAACCATCTCTCTGAGTCAAGTGAGCTGCACAGGCCTCCTCAGACCACTGCAAATGCAAAACAGAACATATAATATAATTATAAGATTACATGAATACATTTGTCTTTTGCACACACATATTTATAAATGTGTAGTCTCCTATTCTCCCTTCTTTCAGCAGAGCCTAAATTCCCCAACTAGTTTTAAACACATCTGCTGGCACTGCCCACAATATCACACCGAGATCAAAGCAGATGATATTGATTTAGTCACCACCTAACAATACTCATTACAGAGTCTGCCTGATTCTCTAAACAATGGAGAATAAAGGCAAGGACGGCAAAGATGAACAGGGTTTGCTCTTGTTTTCTGCTGACCCCACAATCTACTACCTCTCTGGCTCCAGCACACACAGAATAATGAGCATCCTGATTGGCTAGA
The DNA here is from genome assembly GCA_037576955.1 of Lepidarchus adonis. NCBI lineage: Eukaryota > Metazoa > Chordata > Actinopteri > Characiformes > Lepidarchidae > Lepidarchus > Lepidarchus adonis. Next base: position 39,609,660 of record JBBIGC010000104.1, on the reverse strand, counting down.
CTGAACCAGCTGACCCGAAGGCAAGCACAGGCATTGGTTGGCACATGAAAAGGCTGTTTTGTGCTCAGGGCCCTGTCAGAACTGATTCACTGTAGTGCAAACGTAATTGCCATTTCATGTTACAGCAAGGAAGAGTGCAGCGTAAACTTCCCCAGGAAATCACATCAGTGGCTGACAAGAGGCTCATGGGAAACAGCATGCTGCACTGCAAACCTGTGCATGTATGTGTGTTCCTTCTTCAGGAGGTCAAATATTCACCATGTGGAGTAGTGCTGGTTTTGAAGGACAGAACTGGTGTGACAAGGTGATTTCTATTGAATACTGCCTCAAGGCCTGCACTCTGCTCTAGGCTTGTTGATATGCAACCAACAGCAGTGAGGCAAAAGAATACTGCAAATCCACAAGAAAGCATTCACAGGCACTTCTAACACTGCAGAACAATGGTGTGTGTGTGTGTGTGTATGCGTGTGTGCACACACTAAAATTACAAATCCAATTTGACTTGTTTGATTCAATCTCAATCTGCTGTCTTGGCACCAGATATCACGGCACATCTTCAGAGATCTTTCTGTGGCACAAGGGGAACCTACACAATATTAGGCAAGTAGTTATAATGTTGCACTCGCCAAGAATTTGCCATAAATCATAAGTAATCACAACAAAAGGAAGCTGCATTACTTGCTGTAGCTCATGTTGATTGACATTTGATTACCTTGCCCTTGTCAAAGTAGTTGATAATCTCCTGGTACAGCTTTTATACTGAGAAAAGGTTTTGTTAATGAGATCAATCTAGAGAAATCACTCTGCATTGAAAAGACCACTGCGAATCATTGATGTGACCAAATCATTGGATGTTGTCAATGGTAATGATGATTTCTATGCAAACAAACAGCCCACACAACTCAGCGTGTGTGATATACGTCTGAGATTTTCAGGCTTTTCTCAGGGAAAAATAGTTGGTGGCTCTCACATCGCAGCAACTTTATCTGCCAATGAGCTAATTATGGGTGTCTGCAAAAGCAAACAAAGGCAGGGAGAAAATGGACTGTTTGGATTGGGGGAGTACATCATTATCTGGTGAGTGAGTTTTATTACACAAGCTGCCCCCCCGCGCACCCCCCCCCCAAAAAAAAAATTATGTATTTTATGTGAATACATAATATGTATTATGTATTCACACAAACACTATATATGTATAAAAACACATTTATGAATAAAATATATTTATACCTTTTATATGATAATAGATTACCTAATTAGAAACAATTTAGTAATTTCATGTAATTTCAACTACATGAAGCATTGTCGCAGGCTAATGTTAAAAGGATAAGACCCGTCTATGGACAGCATGGCAAGCATTTCCTAGCTAATGGCATTAATGTGAACAAGGTTGCCGGTTCAAATCCCGGATTGGACCGGTACCAGTGATGAACTCCTGAGCAAGACACGGTCCCTAAACACTGCTCCCCGGGCGCTGCCCATGTCAGCTGCCCACTGCTCCTTCACGGGTGGGTCAAATGCAGAGGCTGCATTTCTTTGTGGTGATGTGTGTTTACACTACACAGACTATAACATTCTGCCACAAGTGACTGGATCACTAAAAACCTTAAGATTTTTAAATAATGCATAAGGTTATAAGATGCTATAAAAAGAAATACAGGTACATCTAAAAAATTGACATTCCTTTCAGAAAGTGAGATCCATATATTATATTATAGATTCATTACACACAGTGAAATATGTCAAGCCTATTTCTTGGAATTTCGATGATTATGGCATTCAGATTAAAAAAATAAACAACCTGTAATTCACTGTCTCAGAAAATATGAATATCACATATCAACAAATAAAATTATATTTTAAACAGATATGTCAAGCTTCTGAAAACAATATTCATTCCTATGTACTCAATACTTGGTTGTTCCTCCTTTTACATTAATTACTGCATAATGTGATGTGGCATGTGGGTGATCAGCCGGTGGCTCTGCTGAGGTGGAATGGAAGCCCAGGTTGCTTTGATCGCAGCCTTCAGGTCGTCTGCATTGTTGGGTCTGGTGTCTCTCATCTTCCTCTTGACATTAGATTCTCTATGGGATTCAGGTCAGGTGAGTTTACTGACCAATCAAGCACAGCAACACCCTGGTGGTTGAACCAGCTTTTGGTACTTTTGGCAGTGTGGGCAGGTGCCAAGTCCTGTTGGAAAATGAAATCAGCATCTCCATAAAGCTTGTCAGCAGAAGGAAGCATGAAATTCTCTAAGATTTCCTGGTAGATGCTGTGTTGACTGTGGACGTCAGAAAAAACAGTGACCAACACCAGCAGATGACATGGTCCCAAATCATCAATGACTGTGGAAACTTCACACCGGACTTAAAGCAATGTGGATTCTGTGCCTCCACTCTTCCTCCAGACTCTGGGACCTTGATTTCCAAACTATATGCAACATTTACATTCATCTAAAAAGAGAACTTTGGACACTGAGCAACAGTCCAGTGCTTTTTCTTCTTAACCCAGGTAAGAAGCTTCTGACGTTTTCTCTGGTTCAGGAGTGGCTTGACATGTTTAGGAATGCAACATTTGTAGCACACGTCTAGGATTCTTCTGTGCATACTGGCTCATGATGTGCTGACTTCAGCCTCTGTTCACTCCTTTTGAAACTCCCCCAAATTCTTAAATAGATTTTGCTTGGCAATCCTCTCAAGGCTGCAGTTGCCCCTGCAAGATTTTTTTCTTCCACTCAATTTTCTATGAATATGCTTGGATACTCTAAACAACCAGCTTCTTTAGCAATGACCTTTTGTGGCTTACCCTCCTCAGACTCCCAGACTGAGACCGTTTAAAGGCTCAGGAAACCTTTGCAGGTGTTTTGAATTAATTAGCTGATTAGGGTGTGACACTTTTTCACAATATCCTAGTTTTCTGAGACATAAAGGCTTGACAAATTTTACACTGTGCAATTAATCTATATATATTACAGTGGGGCACAAAAGTATTTAGTCAGTGACCAATAGTGCAAGTTCTCACTCGTCACCTGTATTAATGGCACCTGTTTGAACTCGTTATCAGTATAAGACACCTGTTCACAGCTTCAAACTGAGCAGTTATTAGAAAATGGAATCACCTACAATCTCCCTCAACCTGGGGCTCCAGTCAAGATCTCACCTTGTGGGTACAAATGATCTTTAGAATGGTGAGGAAACAGCCCAGAACTACTAGTCAATGACCTGAAGAGAGCTGGGACCATAGTTACAAAGGTTACTATTAGAAACACACTATGTAATCATGGATAAAAATACTGCTTAAGCCAGCACATGTCTAGGCTCATCTAAAGTTTGCCCGAGACCCTCTGGATGATCCAGAGGAGGATTGGAAGAATGTCATGTGGTCAGATGAACCACATAATAAATGCCACTCACCATGTTGGGGCTGTTTTTCTGCAAAGGGACCAGGGCAACTGATCCGTGTAAATGAAAGAATGGGGCCATGTATTGTGAGATTCTGAGTGAAAACCTCCTTGAGGGCATTGAAGATGAAACGTGGCTGGATCTTTCAGCATGACAATGATCCACCCAGGTAACGAAAGAGAGGCTTCGTAAGAACCATTTCAAGGTGCTGGAGTGTTCTAGCCAGTCTCCAGATCACAACCCCATAGACAATCTTTGGAGGGAGGTGAAAGTCTGTGTTGCCCAGCGACAGCCCCAAAACATCACTGCTCTAGAGGAGATCTCCATGGAGGAATGGGCCAAAATACCAGCAACAGTATGTGAAAACCATGTGAAGACTTAAAGAAAACGTTTGACCTCTGTCATTGCCAACAAGGGGTATATAACAAAGTATTGAGATGACCTTTGGTTATTGACTAAATACTTATTTTCCACCATAATTTGCAAATAAATGATCTATGATGAAAACTACAGGTCTCTCTCATCTTTTTAAGTGGGAGAACTTGCACAATTGGTCATTGACTAAATACTTTTTTCCCCACTGTATATGGATTTCACTTTCTGAAAATAATGTCAAAAAATATAAAAATTTTCACAATATTCAAATATTTTTAGATATACATGAATAAAATGAACATTTGAATGTATTCAGTATAACCAAAGTGGGGCTAAAAGGTAAAGGATAACTCACTAAAATAAGTCTTTCACCATGCTCCGTAGAGCTTTGGAGGTGAAGCATTTTCTTTTCATTCATCCTATGCGAAAGGCTGGATTTCGACAAGCCTACCAGCTCTTCAAAGACCAGTGTAAAACAGGCTGCCTCACTTGCAATGTTAGACCATCTTCTGGGACGCATGCCAGTTTGAGGGCAAAATCTGCATGAAGAGTCTTTGTACAAACCCAGCCAGACTGACTCTTTTCTGTCACTGAGAAAGCCAACTTCTATAGTCAAAGCCATTCGGATTTGGTATTCTGATATCGGTCAAGTGGATCATGACGACAGACATGGCACCATTTTTGACAATGGACCTAATTTTTTGTATAAAAATGTATACTCCTCATATGCTCTCGTGAAACCAATACAATTACAATGGAAAGAGAGAGAATTAGATTTGTGTGCCTGTGTGTATATGTCCCTCAACATTGGTCAGCTTAGCATGAAAAAGGGAAGCTGTTAAGTACTGTATGTATATCCCGGAGATGGTGATGGGTAGAGGTAGTTAATGTTGGATAAACTTCAGAACACAAGAAACCCCATTCTACCTAATGACATTTTTTTTCTTTACAGTGACTATAAACTGCTTACACTTTAAAATGCAATGCTACTACGTGGCTCAAATTTTTATTTGTTGAATACTAGGGCTGTCAAAAAAATATAATATATTTACTGATCACATCTGTCTTATTTGAAAATGTGGCCCCTACAAAAGATGATTATTTTCTATTTTAAAAGTAATGCATTTTGTTTCAGCTTCATGAGAAATATATTCTTTTAATATTTCAACACCATTTTTTTCAATGTTGGACACAGGGTTTACATTAACCTGCAATTTAAAATTTTCTTCATCAACCACAACAGTAGTGTCTGCATGCTGTACTCACAAATGAACACGCACACACGCACGCACGCGCACACGCGCACACACACGCACAAACACACACACACACACAGTCTTCCCTCTTGTGCTAACTGTTGTGCATATAGATTGCAGATTCTTATTACAGTGGATCAAGTGGAATAGGAGCCTTCCACTATACATTTGCTTGTTATTTGGCTGCTTGTTTATTTATCTATAGTTTGATGAATATTTAGCTTTAAAAGCTAAATTTGAGTGATCAGGCTACAATTGCAGGTTGTACTACAGTAAAATACTGCATAAAGAGCAGGGCTACAATAAAAGATGCTTCAAGGGTCTACGATAAAACCAGCTAAATAATTATGTAAGAAATTACAAATTAGCAATTAAAAGATTTTGACAATTTGCTGCTGCAGTTTTGCACAGTTACAAAGGAGAACAGGTCTATTGTGTATATCATGGACATGTATTAAGCCTAGTCTAGGATAAAGTGTGTTGTCAGTGTGATGTTTTTGGTATCTGTACCTTTAGAAGCTTGGCGTGCAGTAGCAGAGTGTAGGCAGCCTCTGTGTAGTTGTCACACTCCTTATGCAAGTCACACAGCTTATACAGGTACCTACAGACAGACACACACAGCCACACACACAATATGTAAACCCTGTGCAACACTGGGACTAAGCTTTGTGCAACAATTTAAGAACAAATATCATTCAATGACACTTATTTCTCATCTTACAAAGGAAATTCAGTGCAGATAGAAATACTCTCTCTGTTTCTAAACTCATCCTGAAACTTCACTATCACTCTTGAGACTGTGCAAGAGTTCCGTCCTGACTGTATGAAGTGTCGAACATGAGAGCAAACAGAGGAATGAGGAAAAAGATGTGAGATACCTGATATACATCTCCTCCCTCTCAATCTCCTTGTAAAAATTCTGCAAAAGAAAAAAAAACAATGACTTCCATGCTGAATACATCATCTCAATGTAAAAGGCAGAAAAGGTCATGATGCAAGAGAGTCAAGGAGCCAAAAATGGCAGAAAGAAGGACTTGTCTACAACACAAGTTAATGAAAAAGTGTTTTGACTAAGTATATGACCCAAGTATAACAAGTTGATTGACAGGTGGCAGGAAAAGGTCTTACAGTAAAGTATTTTGTATGTGTGAATATTATCATATACCATATGATTAATTACAAATATATATATAAAGGCTGAAAAAACCAAATGAGACATGATTTCACAAAAAAAGGGCTGGACAAAATTACTGGAACCAACAACTTAGCATTTGGTTGCACGTCATTTGGAAAAAATAACAAACCAATCGCTGAAGTGAAAATTTTCGACCACTCTTCCTTTACAGTCTATGCAAGATCTCTCAGATTATAAAGACGCCTTCTCCCAACAGCAATTTGGAGATCTCTCCATAAATGTTCAATCAGATTTAGATCCAGACTCATTGCTGGCCATTTCAAAACTCTCCACCGCTTAGTATTCATTTCTTAGAGGCAAGTTTGGGGTCATTGTCCTGCTGGAACACCCATGACCTCTGACGCAGACACAGCTTTCTGACACTGGGCTTTTGGTAATCTTCAGATTTCATGATACCTTGCACACAGTCAAGGCCCCCAGTGCCAGAGGCAGTAAAACATCCACAAAACATAATTGAACCTCAACCATGTCTTCTTTTTTTTTTGAAGGATCATTCCATTTTCTGTTAAAAGAAGAATGATGTGATTAACCAAAAAGCTCTACCTCGGTCTCATCTGTCCACAAGACGTTCTCCCAGAAGGACTTTGGCGTCCTCAAGTACATTTTGACTCCAGTCTGGATTTTTTTTATGTTTCTGCATCAGCAGTGGGGTCTTCCTGGGTCTCCTGCCATAATGTTTCATTTCAATCAGATGTCGATGGATAGTTCGTGCTCACAATGTTGCTCCTTGAGTCTGCAGAACAGCTTGAATTTGTTGATTGGGGCTGTTAATCCACCAGTGTTCCTGTGACAACAATTATTCAGAAGTTTAAGGCCCATTGGAGTGTGACCAACCTCCCTAAATGAGCTCACAAGAAGAAAATATATGACCAATTGAAGAGATGGATGTTATGAGTTGTAACCAAAGAGCCCAGAACAACGTTCAAAGAGATTTGAGGTGAACTCCCAAGGACAAGGTACATCTGTTAAAGCCAAAGTGGACTTTATGGAAGGACACCACTGTTGAAGATAAATCAAAATGCATATCGACACACAAAGCTTTGGGTAGGATGTCCTTTGGACCGATGAGACAAAGCTGGAGCTTTTTCCAAGTCACATCAAATGTGCAAAATGTGCAACCCAGCGTCCGTAAGCTTGGTCTCCGTTGCAGGTCATGGGTCCTCGACAGGATAATGACCCAAAACACAGCAAAAACACCCAAGAACGGCTAAGAACAAAACGCTGGACTAATCCAAAGAGGTCTTCAATGATCCGGGATCTAAATCCTATCGAACATCTGTGGAAGGAGCTGAAACGTCTGGAGAAGGCTCCCTTCAAACCTAAGACTGCTGGAGCAGTCTGCTCATGACGAGTGGGGCAAAATACCTGTCGACAGGTGCAGAAGTCTCATTGAGAGTTACTGGAATGGTTGCAGTGATTGCCTCAAAAGGTTGTGCAACAAAATATTAAATTTGAGGTACCATTAATTTTGTACAGGCCAGTATATATGATATCTGTATACACAGATGATTACCGAGTTAAGTTTTTTCCATCTTACAATGACGATAGCAATACAAGCAAATTGTACTATTTTATGATTTATGTTCAGTTTTCTTGGTGTTATTTTTTGGGTAGGCTAGTTCATTGAAAGGTATCTCCATCATAAGTGGGGGACTATCTGTATATACACATCTTGTTATAAAATATTAATGAGCCAGCTGAAATAAAAGTGTGAAATCAGTTCAAGAGCAGCTGCAGCAAGAAAGACATTCAGGTTGAAGACACAAGACAGAAACGTAGAGTCACTAGATAACCTGAGAGGGAGAATAGAGAAGATTTAGTAAACAGGAGAAGAGTGGAGCAACAGCAGCTGCATAAGTTCCATGGTTTTGATGGCGTGAGCTGTGAGGAGTGTCTCTTCACAGGCAGTGGTGTTGATCTGTTTGAGAAAGTCTGACCTTTACAGTCTCCCAGCGGACATGTTACTGTTGGCAGTTGGGCTTTCAGAAAACCAAGTGCTCTTTGATCCCACAATAACCGACTACACTACTTGCATATGTAAGCTTATCTCCAGAGCTCTTGTATGACTTGCCCCTTATCAAAAATGATTGAGAATAAACAAAAATATTTTGGTATGTACAACAATTCAGAAAAATAAATAATAAAATTATGTGAATGCTATTTTTCATTCACATGACAGTGATATATATATATTTCATTCTCTGTATTTGATTAATCTGAATTGAGGTTTAGGTTCTGTTTCATGCGAAACGCAGCACAGTTGTCTGGAAGAACTGTCTATCCTTGTTCTTGCAATAAACAGCAGTTATGAGACGGAATGACAAAAATATTCTGGGTACATGTGTCTCACCAGCACGTTGACTGTGCAGCTCATGCGGTTCTCTTTGTTCTCATCGTGCATGATGGTCCTGTAGTCTAGCAGCCGCTCCAGCAGACGCACCACCAGACTCACAAAATTCTCCCCGCTCTTGGCCAGGTACTTGTGCTTTCTGCAATGCTCCAACAGGCTGAGAGACACAAACACAAGCCTCATACATACACAGCACTGTAGGCTAGTACGCATTTATTCAATAAAACACTAACATTAATAACTATGTAAAAAAAAAACCACACAACAACACATTTTTTTTTAATGTGTGTTAGTTTAATATATAAAAATAAGGTACATAAAGTACAAAGAACTAAATCAATGCAATAACAACAATGCACCAAGTAGTTAACAATAAAACCTCTGATCTTTTGTGTTCTTCTAACCAAGATACAACATGTTAGTCACATTTTACTATATGTTTATTTGTATTTGTTCAAATACCACATTGTATTTTATTGTCAAAAACACACTTATCGCCAAAAAAAAAATCAATTAAGCAATTGATGTACATAATCACGGTTGGTGCACCCACACATGTAGATGCACATTAGGGCAATACGTACATTATCTGTCCACATGGAATTTTTGGGACTCTCATGCATATTACTGTATGTAGCACTGACCAAAGGCAGCAGCTGAATCAATAATTTATATATGTATTTCCCCATGAATCCTGCCCAAAACTTGTTTAATGATGAAGATCTTCCATTATGAAAAGTAATCGGAAAATCTGTGTGGTTGGCTTAATAGAGTTCAGTGTTAATTACACCCTCATAACATGTCCCTACACTGCTGGTCTCATACCCTACTGGATGTCTTCTACATGTGGCACTTCTCTGAAAGAATTAACATTGCAGACCTTAGAACTCAGGCATGAAATGAGGGAAAAACCCAATGGAAGTGATATTGCTTGTTTAACTGTAAAAGGTGTTTATGTTGTGAGTAGAGAAACCCAGGTAATCTCACACTTACTGAAATGATAATGGAAAACTTAATAGGCCCACATCATTATAAACAATATAATTTAAATGTGTTGGAGATTTACAGTAATTACACATCAATCTTGCATGATTCGTCAAGGTGCTGAGAGTAAAAAAAAAAACAATTTGTAAAAGGAATCTTCTGCTTTAATGAAAAGTATTGGCATCATATAATAAAGTCGGTGTCGGGAAGATTAACAAGCTATGTGTATCATGCTAGCACACACAGACAATACAGGCAGACAAATGAAACAAATGAACTTAAACTTTAGTACTCAAGGCCCAAGAGCCAATGTCTGAAGCGCCACACAATGTGTCACTATAAGTGTGATGTAGCAACAGAGGGTCTTACATTTTCTGGAAGAGGATTTTGTATTGCTCGTCTCCCCTGCCCCCCTCGACCTCGTGATCCAGCTTCGTGATGATCTCATTTTCAAACTGCAATTAAACACAGCAGCTGTAAATAATCACTGAGGCTAATTTTTCATTTCATTAGCACCAGCCCCTCTCTCCCCAGCCCCTCTCTCCCGCTCTGAGGAAGAGCATAATCAGAATTCATTGGCTCTGACTGAAGGTTCTTCTTCATCTGCTCATTGTGGGGAACAGAATGCTCTATTAGAGAGAGAGAGAGAGAGAGAGAGAAAGAGAGAGAGAGAGAGAAATGGGGATGGGCACTAGCTACAGGTTAATGTAGAGCAGCAGCAGATTCAGGCATTCAGACTGGTCTAATTGTGGAATAGTCTCTACCAGCAAGTGTTTTCCACACAGGTCTGCTGTAAAGCTGGGAATTTAGCTTACCGGCAATAAAGAGAGGAAGCACCTGGCCCCCTAAGTGGAGTCAAGCCGTGTGCAAAGCACTCAAGTCTCTCAGGGGGAATAAACAGGGCCATGCTTAAGGAGCAAGAAGACACACTGGTCCAAAATCAGTGTTTTAGGCTTTGCACTAGCAATGCCTTTACATATACGGATAGTTATGGCTATAGAACACGCCTAGTAGCTTACATTTTAACCAGGTATGATTCAAATGTGAATATTACGAAATATAACTAATTTCACTAATATGGCAACAGTGTTGGCTGGAGAAAATAAAGTTGATCACCTCAGAAAATCCTTTGAGATCTGATCTCACTTACGTAAGCTTAAGTATTACCATTATATAACACAGTACTCAGTGCACCTGTTTTAATCAGCACCTGTATGACCAATAATAAAAAAATCTTTTCCCAAACAGATATACCTAATATGTTTAATAAAGGAAATCCTGTATGAAAGGAGAAAGTGATAGGACTAAGAATGGTGTGAGCTACAGCACTGCAGCAGTATTTCTCCAGCTCCAGTAGTTACAAAACCTATTAAAGCACATAATGGTAGAGAAAAATGGATAAGAGTCAAGTATCTCTCTACACATTGCAAAAAATAGAAATAATACCTATTCAACACCAATTCGAACCCCTATTAAATGTAAAATTCTTGTTACGTTCAAATCCCTATACAGCTTTGCTTCTCTATACATCTTCTAATGCCCAACGCCCCCTCTCACTCCCTCAGGTCATCTAGTACCAATTTTCTGACTACTTCCTGTCTTTCAGTGCTACTGTGACTACACTCTGAATCTCTCTTCCACAATCTCTTCAAGACTGTATATCTTTCCCACCTTTAAATCAGAATTGAAAACCTGGGGTTTAAGAATTGCACTATATAAGTGTAACTTATTATTTGTCTGAATCATGGTATCCTGTTCAAACTACTAGAATTTATTCAATGTCAAAGTATGTACTGCCCTTATGTCGACATATTATATGTAGATGCTTTGAAGAGTATGAGAACCTGAGAAAAGTACAATATTCAAGATTCAAGACAGGGACTGAACTATTACTGAACATACCTCTCTACACCAAAATGGTTGCTGTCAGAATAAAATATTGTATCTCCATTTTTATTGTTTTTCAACTTTTTAAATGGATTGAAATAACTGAAAAATAACAAAAAATAACATAATATGAATGTTTTTGGATTTTGTCAAAAAAAGAGACTTTGTCATTGATGAAATAAAATTCACAATTCTCAAATCTAAAAGGTGTTTCATAAAATGTTCAGTGAAACAAGTTTATTTATTTATTTATTTTTATTTCTTTATTTTATTATGCCTTATAGTCCCACAAGTGGGAAATTTATTCTCTGCATTTAACCCATCACACATGCACACGTGGATGTGTGATGCAGCTCAAGGGTTCCTCAGTGGTGCCCAGGCTGGGACTTGAACCTGCAACCTTCTGATCCCACTAGGCCACCACTGCCCCAGTTTGATATCACTAGTAAGAATAAAACCAACTGAACACTACCCTTTAACCTCTCACACTTAAAAACAGGTGTTGCAGTAAAACTGACCCTTTGGAAACTGCGAGTGAAGTGAAACTCGCACTGCATCATGTCGAAAAAGATGGGGATTGTAGCTTTGCGTAGCTCAATCTCTGGCACCAGGGTCATCTCCAGAATTGGCCCAACCATCTCTGGGATGAATTTGATCTTGTGTGGACCTGTAATTAAACCATGGATGCAGACAGTTGAGAAAGAATCAAACGTACATTGCACACTGGTATCTGATTTTTGTGTAATGTCACAATAGACGGTTTAAACATTTCAGAAATGGCATGTTTGTGCACATAGAGCTAGGGATCACTTGCACATCTTCCACTTTTTCAAGAGTGTTTTCTCCATTTCACTTCAAGTAAAACAAAACTGAGCATGCAGTAACAGGGAAGCAGGATTCCACATCTGTGCTTTCTTATATCTACGTTTTACGAATTCTCTCTGCCTCTAGCCTGCTGTCTCCCACACACGCAAGTTCTTTTAGTTTATAAAACTAAAGATTCATACGTGTCAAAGGACTATTTTCCCTCTACTTTCAGCACACTGCAAGTATTTATACTCTG
>JBBIGC010000104.1:39567940-39587870 GCA_037576955.1 Lepidarchus adonis | reverse complement strand
TCTCCATAAAGCTTGTCAGCAGAAGGAAGCATGAAGTGCTCTAAGATTTCCTGGTAGATGCTGCGTTGACTGTGGACGTCAGAAAACACAGTGACCAACACCAGCAGATGACATGGCCCTAAATCAACATTCATACTGGACTTCAAGCAACGTGGAATCTGTGTCTCTCCGCTCTTCCTCCAGGCTCTGGGACCTTGATTTCAAAATGAAATGCAAAATTTACATTCATCTGAAAAGAGAACTTTGGACACTGAGCAACAGTCAAGTGCTTTTTCTCCTTAGTCCAGGTTCTGACGTTGTGTCTGGTTCAGGAGTGGAGACACAAGGAGTGCGACATTTGTAGCACATGTCTAGAATTCGTCTGTGTGTAGTAGCTTGTGATTCGCTGACTCCAGCCTGAGTTCACTTCTTGTGAAGCTCCCCATAATTCTTGAATAGATTTTGCTTTGCAATCCTCCCAAGACTGCGATTGTCCCTATTACTGGGACAACTGTCTTCTTTAGCAATGACATTGCGTGGCTTACCCTCCTTGTGGAGGGTGTCAATGAGTCAATGAGTCATCCCCATGCCTCCGGACCCAGACTGAGACCATTTAAAGGCTTTGAAAACCTTTGTAGGTGATTTGAGTTAATTAGCTGATTAGGGTATAACACCATAACTTTCCAAGAGTAAACGTTGTGAATTTTGGGTTTTATTATCTAAAAGCTATAATCATCAAACTTCCAAGAAATAAAGGCTTGACATATTTCACTTTATGTGTAATGAATCTATATAATATATGGATTTCACTTTCTGAAATGAAATATAGAATTTTTAACAACATTAATTTTTTTAGATGTACCTGTATGTTCAATTAGTAATGAGCGAGAGATAACCCATTTGAATTGGTGAGTTGTGGATGATCTAATGAGCTCTTAAGCATGCATGAAAAAGTTTGAAGAAGTGCTGTGCTGTCTACACACCCCCTTGCAGTATTTTAGTACTGGACAGTAATTTTATGAGAACCAAAAAGATAAAAAAGAAGAAGTGAAAGATGTTAGAAGCTTATTTTGTGAAAACCTATTTTTATTTCGCAGTATATTTTTATTTTCTTTATATTTTGTTCTGCCTTCTTTGCCCGGACACACTAGAAAAAGACATTTTATATCTAGATGTGACTACTCGGGTTAGACTAAGATAACAAACGAACAAATTAAATGTGAAAGAGAGTGATGCAGAATGATAGTACGAGAGGGAAGAAAGGGGAAAAACAGAAACAGAGCTAAAGAAATGGAGAGAGAAGAGGACAGGGCCAGGTCTTCTGGCTGTTGTAGTCACGCTGCTGTTGTTGCTTGTTTGCACTCCTAATGAGTTAGTGGGGAGGTGATGATGGGGCCAATGATTAAAAGAGCTTATTTGCTGATGTCTGTGCTTTAATCTCCTCATCTGCTCTTTCCGTCATATCACTCCCAGGTCTCCATTCATCTCAGCAAGCTTCTAGGCTGTAATTAGTACCCCACTCAGCTTACATCACTCATTAACATTAACACAGCTACTCATTCAGTTTGAATACCACTAGGATTGAACAGCCTATTGTTTGATAATTGTTACTGGAATTCTGGCCTTTGCTATACTGACCACAGTAGGCTGGACTTTGAAAATAAGTCAGCACAGAATTTTTATTCATTTATTTGTGTTCTAACCAATTTCAAACCATCCCAATAAGCCTATATATATATATATATAATCAAAGAATATGAATGATAACACAAACTTTTCTTTCACTTATTGTTAGTGTTTTTTTGTCTTTTTATACAGTGTATGTAAACATCTGGTTTCAACTGTATATACACAAGGAAAACCCAGAAGGTTTTTTGAAAAATGTTCTCTGGATGGATTACAACATTTTTAATATAAGAATTGCATTATTTGGCAAAAAGAAAAACTTAATTCCATATATGAAATATATAGAGATAGAAGAATTATTGTTCGAGCTTGTTTTGCTGCATCTGGGCCAGGATATGAATTCTGACTTAGATCAACATAACGTAAAAGAAAAATATCAGGACATCGGTCTGTGAAGTGAATCTCAAGAGAAAGTGGGTCACACACCAAGACAATTGCTGTAAACACACAAGTCTTTCTTCCAAATGAAGAATAAATGTAATGTTCAGGAAAGTCTCAAGTCTTAAGAAATATTGTTGAAGGGCCTGAAGTGAGCAGCTCATATGAAGGAATTCAAACCGCAATTGTTTAGCTGCTGTTAATTCTGCACAAGGCGCTGACTGAAAGCAAAAAAGCAGGTACTTGTGCCACTCATAGATATGTACAACTGGTTTATTTTCCTCAATAGATAATTTAATCCTCTTTATCTAAAGTAATGTTGTGTTATTCTGGCAGGTATATGTATAATTCTAAAGGATTCACGATCATCATAGGTTTGATAATCACCATCCTGACGGATATGTTACTGTGACAGCTTTAGTTTGCTGGACTGTAGCTGACCTCTTTCACAGGAAAAAGCAGCTCCATGCTGTTTCTGCAGAGAATGAAAGCGCCTGCTGCCCAAGCACAAGTGACAGGTGAGAGAAGACAAATGAATTCACATGAGAGAGTCCAATAACTCAGTCTGGGAGGTGAAATTTGATTTCCCTTCATGATTGAAGGAGTCAGAGGAGGACCCATGACTCTGTCTTCAAACGCCTGGCAGGAGGGAACACAGTTACTCTTTTAGGTCAACATGTTCAATTTGACTAACCTCCTAACATACAGTCTCTAAACCTCCATCAACTACAGGACGAGGCTCTGCTGAGACGAAGGAACTTCGCTTAATCTTCTTCATCTTTAAATTACCTGCTTCTTTGCTGTTGCAGTGTTTGTGTGTCATTGGGGGAAAATGTGCATAAAATAGAAAAGATCTTTGTAAAAGTCAGAAATGATATGTTTGTTTTATTTGTGTTGGTGTCATTTTTAAACATTTTCATTAACTGTTAAGCAGGCAGGATGCATGCTTTTAATTTTGGTTCAAATTTCCTAACCAATAAACTTCCAATGCTTTTTTGCATTTTCTCTTTTCTCTGCTGACTTTCTTCATTCCACTTTATGTGTGCATGGACCATTCAGTACTTAGCTTGAAGGACAGTACAGGGTGAAAACAGTAGCATGTGTGACATGTAAATTTACATTTAGTCTGAAGAGACAATTGATTTGGATTATTATCTAGAGATAGGTTTGGTAACTTTTCTTAGTATTTGACGTTAAAGTCAAAAATCTCTACATAAAAAATTTCTACATAATGGTCCTATATTTGGTTTAACACTGTGGTCGCCAACCACCGGGCCACTGACCGCTACCGGGCCGTGGAGCATTTCGAACCGGACCTTACAAAATGTTTAACCTTTTTGTTTTTTGAATACGATCTCAATCCATAGCATCTAAGTACTTTGCCGGTATTCTCACAACAGCACTGAAAACTTATTCTGAAAGGAACGTTTACGTGTTACCATAGCGACCAGAGCATGTGAGGGGCAGAGGACGATGTTACTCTGATCGTTGTTAATAAAGTTACATAATTACACAGTGGATTCACATATATTATTGTATTTACAAAATACCACAGTTTTTGTGTTGGTCATATTTTATTTTGTTGTTGTTATCCGCGACACCTTGCTGGTCCGTGAAAATACTGTCTGACATTAAACCGGTCCATGGCGCGAAAAAGGTTGGGGACCACTGTCTGTTTAACAGACAACTTAGCAAAGAGTTAAAAAGCTAACATGTTCTCAATAATATTCCACTGAGAATCTTAAGGTATTACATGACTAAATTCTACTTTACAGAATGTTACAGGCATATGTGTTTGAGCAAGAAAAGTAGAAAAAACTCAAACCTTTACTGTATGTAATGAATGTACATAACCTTTAGCCTTAATAACCCCATGGGGGCTTTAGCTAAAAAATAATGTGGTAACAGGAATATAGAGATAATTAGGTCAGCAGCAAAGAAGAAAAAAACTTCACTGGACATTCAGACCACATAATCAACGGTGAACATCAAAGAACATACCGGGTACACCCAGTGACATTTAGGTTAGGTTAAAAAAACTCTGACATTTACACTTCATTTAATCTTCATTTACCTGATTCAGATGACACAAACATCTGACACTACATTCATCGACTCCTGAGCAAGCCTCACTGAAATTGCCACTATCATGTCTCAGAAATGTAGTTTAACCCTAAGCTAAGACCTGAACTCTGGACAGTATTGCTCATCTGCCATGAATTCATGAGTGATTAATATACAGACAATGTTCACAACATCCAGCATTAGGCCAAACCTTGCTCTAGCGGTTTAGTATTTTGTTTTCTATTTATTGTAAGTATAATTTTAACTGCTGTACATTGTGTGTATGTGTAGCCTTGGTTTACGACAAACTAGCACAAGTGTGTCTTGAAGGGACTTGCGCACACACCACACTGTTATCTTAGAAACAATGAGAAGCCCAAAGGTCTGCACAACCAAGCTCTAAGTTACATTGAAAAATGTCAACGTGTGCAAATGAAAACAGCCTGCTTTCGCAAAGTACAGTCTTACTTTAACGAAAGGTCACTCTCACATGCAATAATAGAGAGAAACACAGTAGTTGGTTCTGTTGAGAGGGGAACAGAGATAGATATGAAAGTTTCATAAGGGGCAGAAAAAGCAGAAAATATAAGAATACATTCACAGACATTGGCCACCTCTACAGAACCAGAAATATAGCATTAATAAAGCCTGATGGAATTTTCATAAAAAACTTCTCACAAAAAAATGAAATGAAAGAGGGAAAGCAAAGGTTAGGACAAACCCACAAGAGAGTATATGATGATACAATACTATCATACAATAGAGATCATACAAATTCTTTATGGAAAAAAAAAGAATAAACACATTGTCTATGAAATATTACATTTGCTAGATTAAAAGATCTAACATTCATAACTGAGAAAAATGTATTTTATATATAAGGACAAAACAATCTAATTTTATAAAAATTTCCGTTGAATACCTAAAATTAAGCAAATAGTTCAGGTAGTTAATCAGGTATTTAGATTGCTTTAGATTTGCTCTTTTAGGAGTTGCATGACATAATAAATCACTGCTTACACGACCGTTAATCTTCAGCTAAAATGTCATGATATTCAATAAAACATTTAAAATAATAATGAAAATGACTCTACAACATTAAAGAAAAAGCAATCCAAACTTTTTATTTTATTTATTTATTTATTTTTAGTTTTCCTGTTGGTTATGACTGGACATAATAATAATGGACATGACTAGATTTGAAAAAACAATGTCAAAGACAAAAAAATTTATCTCACCTGATATTCCATTAAAGATAAATGTAGTGAGTCTGAAAGGAAACGGCGAGTTCCAGCTCAGAACAAAACTATATAAAGCACAGTGGTTTCATTAGCTTTGGAAAGAGGTTCTCTAGTGTAGGCCTGACCAGATACTTCAAAGCATCAGAAACACAGCAGTAATCTATCCACACACATACACACAGAGCTCCCCTCAGACATTCTGCACCAGAATGAAGATGGTGCCTAATTACACCGATGGCTATGACACATTCCAGCACCCAAGCTCCTCTTCATTGTTTTCTGAAAGGGAAGCTGCAAAAAGGCAAATTTACTGCTGCTAAATGCACTCTCCCGTGCTACAGCCACTGATAGGTCATTACAGCAAATTTTACCCCACATGCAGATGGCTGAGAATGCATATGGAGGAATGATGAAAGCAACACAGCCTCTCTTTATCTGTCATACTCTCTGTGGACAGGCTTCTCATTAGCAGCAGTTGTCTGGCTAGCAGAAGGCTGAAAGCTGGCCTAGTCTGGACCCGTGGGTGAAACTGGCAACCCCAGAGTTTTCTGCTCCACTCAGTCACAACAATACAGACAAATCAGGAAGTTTCAATAAACAAAAAAACAAACAAACAAGCAAAAAAATATTGGCACCCCCACAAAAAAGCACTTTTTATTCTGCAAGTACCAGTTTCTGTTGGCTTTATATGTGAAGCAGCAATGTAGGCATAATGAGCAAACAGTTATCCATCAAAGGTAGCTCTTACCCTAGCCTGCTTGGCTGGCATTTAGCCACACACTGGGCATGACTCACACAGCTCAAACTCACACTACAGTAGGTCTGCTCTGAAGGATATAAGACGCCCCACACCTACATACCAACAGGGGCTCCAGATCAGAGTCCAAAAAGACAGATGAAAACTTGTGCTGTCCCAGTACCTTTGGAATAGGCTGCAGTCAAGCAAAGAGAATTACAGTGTTAACGAGAAACAGGGTGGAACATGAACGGATGGGTGGTCATGCCCCCCTGTGTTTCAGACCCAAAGTAACTGAGGATAAACAGCCAGGCTGAAAAACATGGAGAGCCTGAGTTAATGGAGAGACAAGGGTTTTCATTCTGAAGGCTAAAACATGAACAGTACATGATGAGTCAGACCCACACTTACGGATCCTTTTTTCCCCTGACCCATTAAAAAAAATCCAAAATTCACAAGATTTAACAGTCTAGTCGGCAGTTTATAGAATATTTCTCTCTGTGGTTAGACAGAGCGGTGTATGTTTTTTTGTACTCAAATTAAGTGTGTTCTAAAAATGAAACTGATGGAGTCAAAGTGCTTTATTTATTTATTGTGTGTGATTTTTGCTGCTGTAACGTGTGAAATTTCCCACTTGTGGGACAATAAAGGATTATCTTATCTTATCTTATTGTGATTTTACACCATGTAAAATAATTAAATCAGACAATAAGAATGATAAAAACTGAAGCATGGCTCAAAATAACAAAATGTAACATTTAAAGTTAATTTTAAAATAAAATTTTAAGCTTCTAAGCTTGTGCCGATATTCTGACAAGCTTAAATTTAACATGTAAATGAAAGAAAAAAGAAAACATGCACTAAACATTGAGTGAATTAAGCCATCAATACAATGCAAAAACATTTAATGAATTAAAGTTAAAAGTGACATTACAGTCATATGTTCAATAATGTAGTAATATATAGTGTAGCTAATTCTATACATTTTGCACAACTAGAAATAAATAAATAAATAAATAAATAAATAAATAATCAGTTGAATTATAACTCATTTTGGGTTCACTTCACAATAAATAAATATAATCACTCACAGGTTTACTTACCAGCTCCTGTCTCACTTCTAAATGGTTTCTTACATATCATTCAAAAATGACCAAATGGTGAAACTATTACACACAACTACCCATAGGCTGCCCAGCAATGTGGAAATGCCTCCCCAAAATGGACCAACAGGCTTGACCCAGTATTTGTGGTGAAAAACACAACCTGGCAGTTTTAGAGTGAAGCAGTAAGAAATAGACAAGTAGTGGAGTGGGAAGACAAACACAAAAATAAGATCGTTTCGATATTCCTGGAGAATACAGCAAAAGACAATTCTGCAGCCAAACTAATCTGTACTGCAAGTCGAATCTGGGACAATGTGAAAATATCTGCCCGTAGAGAAACGTTTAATATCATATACTTCATCACAATTTCGGTGAGGTCAGAAAGAAGCACTAAAAAGCCACAGCAATGAAAAACGGTCTTGAAATTCAGGCAATATAACATTACCTGAAGTTATATCTGCATTATTGTGAAATGAGCTCCCTTTTTAAGAGCAAATCCAAAAAAGTCAGGAATTCAGAAATTGAAATCAGCAATAAATGAAAAAACGACTGAAATTTCTTTTATTAAGTCAATTAAAAATGTGAATGAAAAAAAATTGCAGTAACGGAGCCGTTTCCGAGCTGCACTGCACTGTATGCATTTTAACAGCCTGCTCACAGTTCGCTGTTATTTTCCACTGTCAGCCTGGAAACACTGCTTCTGACATGTTGATAACAGTGAGACTTGTTTTCTCTTTAGCTCAGTGTGAAACATGGAGGATGATGCTATTGTTCATGTGCTGATTTAATATTCTTACTACATACACGAACCCGCCAATCACTCACTCCAATGATTTGGAAAGCTGGCGTGCAGACAACAAAAACATAAATCTTGTCCAAGCAGGTGGACTGACACCTGAGGCTGGTGAGAAGTGAAAACCTTTTGAAGACATAATTTACTACAGTCCAATTGGCCTAATAATTGACAATAAATTTTTTTAAACCCCCGTTCATGTGAAGTAGGGCTAGGTGAAGTGATTGATGGGATAATTCTGTGGATGACTTTACAGATGACTTTGGTTATTGAACTACCTCAGTTTCCTACTTCTGACTTTGCTCACAAACTGCAAACTGAAACCAGAACATGTCATCTTCTCGGCTTCTCCATGTCTGCACTTAAACCAATGAGATGACAATAATGGTAGAAACTCAAAGGTGGGTGAAGACTTCGTAGTTTCTGCCCTACTAACAAGAACGGCCACGTCAACATGATTCCAGATCAGGTACAGTTTTTGCTTTATTTGCACTGGAAAATGTCTCTTCAGCTTGAGAACAGCTTGATTCCCGGTGACACTGGAAAATTAGATGCCTCTCGATTTTAAAGGCAAAGTTACAATTTCCTGACATTATACAACACAAGACATCTGATACCAACACTAGATGGAACGTCATAGAAACTCTAGAAAGCAGTGGGAAGCTCTGCTTCCTCTAATATGTCAGAAAATAAATGCTCAAATATGCACTGTTGTATTCATGTTACTTTTAGAAACATGTTCAACTTCATGATGCACTCATTCATATTCATCCATTTATTGTAGACTGTCTGATACGATTTATTCTCGTACATTTCTGTGGCAGCAAAATGCATTAACACAGATTGAAGCGCAGCAT
This sequence comes from Lepidarchus adonis, assembly GCA_037576955.1. Lineage (NCBI taxonomy): Eukaryota > Metazoa > Chordata > Actinopteri > Characiformes > Lepidarchidae > Lepidarchus > Lepidarchus adonis. The sequence goes on along the minus strand of JBBIGC010000104.1, from coordinate 39,579,030 downwards.
CACTGGATTCCTATGGAACAGCTTTTTTTTTACTGCAGAGAAACTGAACGGTTATTGGTTAAAAAATAGTGAAATCTTCACTTCCAAGGAAGTTGAACGTCTCTGGGAGTCAATGGGGCAGTGGGCGGAGCAAGACGCTGGACTGATGAATGCTGATTGGACAAGCTGTCTACAGGGCGGAACCTCTTTTTGATAGACATCATATTTTTACACCGGCGCTGCAACGACGTGGAGCTAAGCTCCATGCGTATTTGCAAGCAAAGTTGTGAGACTAACTGTTGCACGTTGTGCCTTATTGTCTGGTAATATAAACTAGTTCTGTTTGTATACATCATACTTTAAATTTAAAATTCTTGAAATTTGTTTCAGCTTTAGAAAGTTGATAACAGGTCTTTTCAGCTCTGCTGGTTTGACAAGGTGAACTGGCTGACTGGAAAAAAAATGACTGTTGGCCATGACTCTTGATTAAACCTCAGAATTCATGTACAAATAACACATTTTATGATGCAGGCCTAAAATGAGCTTCCCCTGTTTGAAGGACTAGAACCGCCACTGCTAGAAAGTAAGGTGAGAGGCTTCTCGCTTCTCACTACAGTGACATGTCTACCGTTACAGACCTGACCCACTTTAGAAGGATGGAGAGACAATGGGGTTCTTTGCAGGTACTGAATTAAAAACTCTGAGTACACAAAGAACACAATGACCTCCTGTACATTAAGTAAAGTGAAGCTGAAAGAGCTGTTTCTACTGGTTTCAGCTGCTTTCAGAAAAACCCAGATGAGTAATTATTGACTAATTCCAGGTGTTAATTGGGCTGTGTCAAAAATCACAGCTCTATTCCGGGAGGTTTCCTTTTTCACACCACTTTAAGAGCCTTCGCACAGAGACTCAAGATCTGCACTGAGCAAAAAACATGGTGTGTGCATGTAATAAAGGTGCTTCTCATGGAATTTTACATACGTTTTTGCTCAGGCTTATATGTGCAAAGTCAAAAGATGTGTAAACTTTAATTAAATAAAGGAAAAATTATATTAAATAAAAAAACAAAGGGTCTGCATATTTGTTTTCCATACTGTGTATATGTTTAAGTCCATCAACAGGTGCATCTGCAGAGCTTTATGCATCTGGAAAAAGTTGTTTTTTCTTTTTTCAAGATAAGAGGTATATGAAGTGAAAAATAAAATAAACATAAAATATATGGGTGTATGACGTGATGCAATTTTTTCCCCCACTTCCATTAAATTCTTGTCAAAATAATCAATCAATGACGTATAAATGAAAGAGATAAATAATTAAATAAATGAAATGACGTGTATTTTTTTCAACAGAACATTGGAAATTACTAAATAAAATACTTTTATCATTTTTAAGGTTTAAACTAAGAAACAAAAGTCAAAGAATGTAATCAAAACTAATACCAGAAACTGAAGTACTGTTTAAAAGGCCGAAATACTTTTGTAGAAAAAAAAACTCACCAAAAAGTCTATTTTGACATAAATACTTTACTCATACTAAAAAAAGTGAAGTAATTTTGTTTTAAAATGTTGCCTTTCGTCTGAACATTTTTTGATCTAATAATCCACATTATATTGTTAAATAAAACTACATGCTCTCATTGACCAGAAACAACCTGCTACTTCTTTTAAATAGTGATGTCCATATTAAGCAAACGGTAACATTAAGTGGAGTGGTACCTCATTGTAATTATAAATACAATTAAGTTGCCTTACCCTAATATAAAACATATATTAAGCACATATAAAATGTGTGCACATAAGAGGCTGACTGTGAATGCAAAATGAATGCAAAAGTGAAATCTTGCCTCAAAGCCAAATCTACAAGATCCTGCCTTAAAATGAGCTACCTCACCTTTCAACATCTCCCTTAAGGTTTTCATTTGAAGTGCTATAACCCCAGTTGTTAAATGAGAAAATGTGACCAACTTTGAGGGGAGTAATTTCAAAGGTGCAATAAGGAGAAATGTCTATTAATATTTGATGAATTAAAGAGAAAAAAATGAATATTACTTGGTGGGAGTAGGCCTAAGTGCAGCAAGGTAAATGGTCATGTGAATTGAAAGCTCACAGTGGTCAAATCATCATTCTTTCTTATTGCACTTTTAACATTGTAAGGGTTGTTCAATAAAACACCCTCAATTTAATGAGCTGTGTGTGTGTACGTGACTAATTAGAGCCAAAGTGGCATGTGTGAGATATAGCAGGTCCCACTGGACACAACAAAGCTCAAACCATAACCAGTATATCTGAACCCTTTAGGAAACTTGAGCTCATATAAAAGCCCCTGATGAAAGAATACAAAAGCCCCCTTTCCTACATTCTTCTGGCTCTCACTAAGCAGAAGACTCCGTGAGAAATATTAATAAAACAAAACAAAACAGACAACAAAGTGTGAGCATGTGGTGTAGGGAGCAAGGCTGGGGATTTGAATGTGAGGTATTTATAATTCATGCCATTGTTTTCTGTAGCCACTGCACATCTGGTGAAGCTAGAACAGCGGTTGTGTATGCAGCCTTCCACTTACACAAACCTTGCACACCTCTGAGTGATGTTTCTGAGCAATGGGGCAAGTAATAATGTTATTATTTTCTAAAGCTTCCAAGCAAACAATAATTTAATATTATTACTGAGCTCCCGAGTTGTGCAACATTAGTTTGATCCCTAGAGCCCTGGTAGCATTGCTCCCTCTGTGTGGGTGGGTAGGATCCCCAATATTTCAATCTATTTATTACTGTTTATATTACAACTCAAATAACTGGAAAATCTTATTTGTAATGTTGGTTACTAGTGTGTGGGGGTGTGAGTGTTGGCTAGTGCCCTCATTATTATCTTAACAACATGTCTTCAAATGGCCAGTTAGCTTTAAGTAAGGTTTAAGGAAGAATAAACGATGGCAAAAAGGCAGCTACAGCTACTTTTTTTTTTTTTGTCTTACCATCATCCTTACTGTATGTGGGTGCAAATAAATTTGGCTCCTTTTTCGGGCTTTTTCAAGTTTGTAACAGTTCTGGTTCATACAACAGCAGATATTGGGACTTACGACGGTCAACACACTTTCCCCCCGGTGAATTTGTACATTCTCTTATTCTGTGGCCTCTGAGACGCTTTAAGCATTGTGCTTTAGTTAATCAAGAAGTTAAGGAATATGGCTAATTTACACATTAAACATGTACAGTTGGGTTTTTCTTTTTAAAAGGGAAATGCTGCACTTCCACTGTGTTCACAATAATGATCATATGTGTCAAATACTGTCCCACGTAGTTTTGTTAAAATGGATTTCTATGAATATATTTTTTTTTATTTAATGCTAGATTTTTTTTCTTTCCATTTCTGCAAAAAGTTGTTATTTAAACTATTTAACTAATCATTACAAGGGGTGCCAATATTTATGGAGGGCAATGTATGTTAACAGATTTCTTACACAATCAGCACACGACTAAAATTTGTTTTACTGTAAACAATGTTAATGAGTTTGTATGCATGTTCTTGTTAATATATCATCTTTGAAGATGCCTTCTCAATAATAAAGAGAATTAAAGGCCTTGACTTCCTATTATGTTAATGGTGCCCTCACAGAGCTGATTCATGCCTAGAAATGTGAACTTATCATTTATAATTATATAACAACATATAGGGAATTACCAACAACAACAACAACAATAATAATAATAATAATAATTTCCTATACTGTATGGTGGCTCAAAAAGATGTGTACATGTAAAATTGTTCAGCATTGGTGCACAATATCAATGATTATTTCCCATAGCAAAAAAAAAAAAAATATGTTCTTGCCTTAGATGTGTTAAAAAAAAAAACCACACAAGTAGACATAGAGGAACTGACATAGAAGATCAGACTGAAGCAGGCAGCAAGCTGAACTTACTTGTTCTGCATTGTGTTCATGATGACCCAGTCAGCAGGGTAGACATTCTTTCCGATGAGGTCTTTGAACATGATAAATGTTTCCATTAAGAAGTCCTGAAAGAGAGAGACAGAAAGAGAGAGCGAGAGAAAAGTAGAACAAATCAGGCGCTAATTACAAACTACAGAGTCAAAAAAAGAAATAGATGGAGAATACTTTTGTGGCTTCAGTTACTTTCACATTCCAGCACTGAATCAATTGGCTTGAGAAAACTGAGGCCAGATTCAGTCAATCCAAAGCTGTGCAGAAGGTCTGTCTACTTACTTTTCACTGTAATAGGCTCAGCTGTACAAGCTAACTTACACACTGAAACAACTCTCTCAACCCTAATTATCTATGGAGAAAAATCTCAAATTGCACATGAAAAAGACTGCCATGATTACACAGTCCCTTCAATGGTTTCTAATGCGAACATTTAATAGCCTAGTCTTACTGAGAACATTGAACAGTATAATGATACCTTTCTATTCATTATGTATGGATGTTAATTGCATATTTATTCTTTAGTAGAGTATATCACTCAAGGTCAACTTCATAACCTCTTCACTGATTTAAAGACTTAATTTGTAAACGCATATATATACAAGATACTACACGAAGACAATAGTAAGCTATATCTCTCTGGAAATTAACTTAATGAATCTATGTATTATGAATCAATGCATCCGTTCATCAGATGGAATAAAAGTTGCAGCAAAATGATTCTCTCTGTATTTTGGAATATTTCCTAGGGACCTGCTATAGCAGAAAAAAAAGACAATCAAAATGAATTCCCAGAAACTGTATACCTACGACAAGCTTTGGTGTTACGCCAGTGCCTTTTAAAGTGTTTCTAGGTCAAGACAGGTGACTTATCTCTATTGCGCTTTTTACAATGGGCAATTATCACAAAGCAGCTTCCAAGGTCTGAGCCCCTAACCAGCAAGCCGAGGGTGACGGGACAACAAAATCTCCATAGCTGAAGGAGGAAATCTTTGGAGGAACCACGACTCAGAAGGGGGACCTATCCTGCTCTGATTGACACCAAACAGCAATAATAACAAAAAGGCAAAAAGAGTCTACGTTTATAGAGGTGGCATCAGCTAAGAGTGTATAGTTTTGATCATTACAGAGGGCCCTCGACTTAAGATGTATTCGACTTATGAAAATTTGTGGTTACGTTACTGGCTTTGATTTTTGTTTTTTTAATTAAATGTGTGCATTTACTGTCTTTTACTGCTTTACAGCACCACACAGTGTGTGCTAGCCTATGTGAGTCTGTTCTATGCTCTGCTAATTCTCCATGTGCTGTTATTGCCGAGATGTTTATATTTTATTCACTGTTAACGTTGAATAAGAGTTCGTGTGGATTGGTGGGTGAGATGGGGGGTTGATAGTGCACTGTGCTAAGGCGTCGTGTCCAATGCATTTACTGCTGTGGTGTATATTGAAGCATTAAAAAGATTATTTCTATATAGAGCCACGTTTCCTAAATGCCTTACTATAATATGAGACCTTTCATGTATGTTACCAGATGTTAATAAAACACAGTACTGTTCAATAAAGCCTCTGCAGCATCATTACATGCATGAGTTTCCACTTGCGTCAAAATTCGAGTTACATTATACTCTGAACTTTGACGTAACTCTTTGCCCCTTGTATGCATATGCATTATATGTAGTTAATGGAGATGGTTTTAGGTAGTTGTACTAGTCTGCTACAGGTGAGTACAAGGCCCCAATGATGGATGATCTGGTCAGGAGTACAAGACCAGATCCTAGTGTAACAGTGAGACGTCATGACTGTCAAGCAAACGGAGGAATCGTGTGACATATTTCTAGGTGTTCCACCATTCCAGGAGGGATCAGACTAGATTGGTGTGCATGTCATGAGAAAGACTTTTTATTTGCATGGGAATTGTCAAGAAAAAAAAACATTGCTCTATTAAAAAAATAAATAAATAAAAAACTTACACCAAGTTATTAATTCACTTATGAATTCTGCATAATTTCAAAGAGAGCTTAAATATCATTTTAGGCTTTCTGTCCAGATAAACTGGACTGGAAGTAGATCTTTCATCAGTATAATGAGTCTAGCAAATCACACTAGCATATTCACAGAAGAATTACTCAACAGAAGTTAGTTCTAGATTTATTGATATTTTTTGTTGAGCAGAATAAATTAATTTAAAAAGCTACTTTTCCTTGTTGTTTGTACGTGTATCCCCTTTATCTGTATGCACTGTATTAAAACTGGATGAAATAATATTTTAAAAAGTTCTTATTCATCCTCCACAGAGAAAAATACTCACCACCACATCTGTCCTCATCTTGCCAAAGGTGTTAATCAGGTGAGTGTAGTGATAATCGTCCATTTGCCTGAGCGTAGCGGTCATACTTGCTACAAAACTGCCCTGCAGAAAGTGAGAAAGACAATAGTATCATTAAAAGAGGGAATCGCTATAAGGTACCATAGCTGCCATGGAGCAAAAGAAGAAAGTTTTCGGGTTGGAAAATGACAAAGCAAAAATAGCAAAAATTAATGACAGCAATACAATACAAAGACCTGGAAATTTTCTCATCTGTCCATTGAAGAAGTATGTACTAGTTATTTATTAGGGATCTTCATACGTTATTGAATCATACATATGAAATCTTGTCTTAAGACAACTCACCGGAGAAGTAAAGACAAATGTAGACTTCCCTGTACTGAACATTTGCCTTAGTCAGCAAAAACCTTGCAGTGTTGTAATGAATACATAAGTTAAGAACTTTGATACTTTTGAGTGTTTTAGCAGTAAAATGAAAGAAAGAAATGCAATAACATGATCAGAATACAGAGGAGCAATTAACACGAGACCAATCCGTGTGTGTAGCAGCGTGAAAAGCAGAAATAAAACAAAGAATTAGCAGAATAATGGCTGAGACATTACGAACGGTTGGAATAAATCAATGCACATTATCACTGCCAGCACATGGGGACCTCCCTTGAGTGTGTAATTGTCCATTACCCTGAATTTTTCCTGTTTAAAATATTTCTCAACTTTAATTTCATCTGCACATACAGATACTTTGTTTAGTCATCAAAGTAAAAAACGTTTGTGTTTTTTATTCATTAATTTATTTGATGTTAAACTATATCTAGACTGATTTTAGATCTGGTCTAAATGTGTGGTTAAACAGTTATGCAATACACCTCTTCCTTTCACTAAATATTTTATCAACTTCTAATGGGAAATTCAACTTATTACAAAGTCAACAAAGCCCATGAAAGACGAAAAAAAGACGGGTGTTTTATATAACACCCCCACTGTGCTCATCTGCTACTTGTCACTGCAAAACTGGCAATATCTTTGGTAATAACGCTACAGACAAAAGGTGACAGAACATTCCAAGGAGGCACAGAGGCTTTCAGAAGCCGAATGTTAGATCTATAACCCCTCCACATTGTAACTGACATGGCTGCAAAGATTTTTCATGGTTGCTTTTGCTTTTCTGCTTTTGTTTTATTTGTGAGTCTATCCTGCAGCAATAATTAGGAATGGCCTACATAGCTCAGCAGAAGCAAAACACAAGCACAGGCATATTCTCTCTCAGCAGAAACTGGCTAAAAAGGACGTCCTTCCATCCCATAGCTCTCTGCAAGCCTTTGCTGACATGTTCTGCGAACAAAAAATCTGATATATGATCTCACTCACTGAAAGTGTGAGTGGATACATGTCAGGGTGACACAGAAAGCCAAGGTGAGCTTTCACAGATTGTAATATCCAGCACTTTGAAACACTGACGGAGCTGACGCATGCCACATTTTAGCAGAACTGGCCCAGCATCTCCGTTGGAAACCTTTGGAGTTCATTTTGCTCAGTGGTGCAAATCCACAGTGACAGACAAACACAGCCGGCTCAGGCAGATGGCTCGTGTCCTGCAAAGCTGCAAATTCTGTCCAAACAGCTAATATTTATATTTACTGAGCCTCGTATCAGCTGTGGTGTTTGATCAGGGTCTGTAATGAGTGAAAACGATGTGAAGGAGAGAGCTGACCTTCCCCAATGCAAGCAAGACAGCCCATAATACAGCAGGAGCCATTAATAGTGTTTAACAATAAAAGTCCTGAAAGCAACGAAAAAAATCATAAGGAGCTCCCCCCTCATTGCTCGCCCACAAGCCTGCACATTGGCTCAGGACTATTGAGTTTGCTTTGTTATGCAAACAGGGATATATCTCACAGTGTAGGGAGAATAAACTTAATGCACATTCCACCACAACATGCCCCTGAGCTACAACCTTTGACTAGGTTAACTAGAAAAAATCATGATCTTATTAATCTACACTTAGCAACCATGCCAGTCACACCCTCACAATTGCTATTAGTAAAAACAAAAGGAAACAAAATCAAAAAGAAAGAGAAGGCTGTTAAGGATGTGTGGAGTTTGAGGTACTGCATCTCCTATGGGGATTAGGATTAAGGCGGCCTATCCCAAGCTGTTATTTAAAGCAGTGCAAGATAATGCCTTTAACATCGTTCATCAACTGAAGAAAAAAACAGAACCATCCTCATTCAGCACATTAGTCATGGCCTTAAAATTCCATACCACCCACATTCCCTATACACTGAAAACACCAGGACCATCACAATCACACAACATTCAGAATCACGGTCACTAAATACACATTACCCATCTGAAGGACAGCCAGCAAAAAGCCAGAAGAAGTGTTTAATAAAAAGAATTAAAAACATGATAAAGCCTATTCATGGTTTGGACTGTAGAAACAGATCTTACATGTTTGGTCCAGAGGTAAGACAGCATTACATGTATTTTACTGCCTTTATAGAAAATTATTAAACAAGAATACAAAGAGAATTTCTGTAGCTTCAAAAATTATTTTTAAACATCATTAAAACATTTCTCAGTGAGACGAATGATGTGTTACATTCACAGAAATCATATAATAGCCTGTATTATATAAACCATGCTTTACTGAAGAAAGATTCTGTTGGTGATCAAGTATAGGAAAGCTTTGACCATTCAATTGCTAAACCAAAGCACAGACTCCCTGTGTATATACTGGTTCAACAGTCCTCTCAAACCAGAATAAGAACTCACCATTATTATGCTTCTATCACAGCATGAAAGCCAGATTTTTAATGAGCCCATTTCTTCCCCCGGCTAATTCACCTCTGACTGCAATACTTCTATATCAGTTTCAGCTCATTCAATATTTCCATGCCTTTCTTCAGGACCATTTTATTCAGAAGGATCGAAATGGAAGAAGCAAAGAAAGGACAGTTGGTTTCTGAACCAACAGTCCAATGGGGCAGAATGTTCACACTTTCCTGTAGCCTAATGTAATGTAACACACATTGCTCTGGGATTGAGATACTCCATAAAGACTTTTAGAAGAGAGAGAGAGAGAGAGAGAGAGAGAGAGAGAGAGAGAGAGAGAGAGAGAAACATGTAGCTTCTTTTAGTCTCATCTCATCAATTCATCAGCATTGTACAACCACCAAGCATGTTTCCATGGTAACTGTGTTTACTTAAGGAGGTTGGGGGGAAAGGGTCCCTCTTCTTCTGGAGTTCCACAAAAGACTGGATGCCCTCGGAATCCCCTGAGCCAGGACAGGGAGACGAAACCTGCATGGCATCTTCATATGGATCTGCTGCACAACACATGTGGTGGGTCTTGTCAGTATCTTGAGGTCTATCCCATTAGTCAAGAGCGACATTGGGCTTTAGAGTCAATAACCTGAACCTGAACCACCTTTACTTTTGCATATATTAAAGAGAACCTGAACCAGAAATCAGAATGCATTTTACACGATGTATTTCTGAATGAATTGGAATACTAGGCCCTGAAATGCTTGTGAGAGTGACCTGCCCTTATTTAAATTGATTAGAATGTGAAAATTGGAGTCAGAGCACAGCCAGGAGGTCTACAAAAAACTCTTTGGATGCATCTGTTCTGCAAAAAAAAAGTTCTGAAAGAAAAAAATAAAATAATAAAAACAACAAAAAGACAGACAGATAATGATTTTTAAATTAATGCTCTAAAGTTACTATATGTTCACATAATGAGTGGCAAGAGTGTACTAATTTTACAAAATGTAATATTTAGTTTTTTAATAGTTGGGCTGCACAATGTGGACAAAATATATCAATATGATAATTATACAGCAATATATTGCGATCGTGATATTTTTCAATATATTAAAGGGTTCATATCACATTTTTATAACAGTAATAAAACTTTTTGTTAAAGCTTCACAATGTACATTCACCATCCAACTTCATATAGTCCTTGTATGAAAACTATACTATAAATCTGTTTTTTAAGCATAGATTTGTGAATCTAAACATTTACATATATATCCTTATTTATCCAACAATAATTTAGAAAATTTACCACTGATTTCATTATACACAGTCACACGTTATAAAATTACACGTTATAATTTTGTTGGTGATGAACTACACATCTAAAGTTTAACTACACAATCAACTTGAATGTAACATTGGCATTGTTATAATATTTTTAATTTTATTTATTTATTTTATGTCTTTATTTATTTATTTTTGGGTTAGATGCAAATTTAACATTTCATTGTGGTGCATAGCACACAAACAAAATAAGCTGTGCTTTCACTAGAAAAAGACAAGGAGAAAAACAGGAGAAAAGAAGGCAGAGTAAGAGGAGTGCCACAGCAATTCCCAATGTCCAGCCATGGTGCTACAGTGTAGTCATGGGCCTCCTCTAGCCCTTACTGGATGATAATTATTTCCAGTAATATGGTGGGGGATGGGGAAGCCCTGACCCCAGAGGAAAGAGAAGATGAGAGAAGATGCCAAGAGAAGATGGACACAGTCAGGCAGCACACCAGTGCCGATCTAGCTCTTCCCCCGAGGACGGAGACGGTCTGCTTTGTAAAAGCCTGTGGGAAAACCACTGTACACTGTCATTTAGGAGATCACAGGACTTGGCAGGAGAAGGAAGTTCCAGATGCACAGACTAGTATATGAGGCAAATTGTCTGGAGACTGGACACATAGACGACATTGAGAATCGGGGAGAAAGAAATGGTGTAGTTGACAATGCGCGCGCACACACACACACACACACACACACACATACACACACACACACACACACACACACACACACACACACACACACACAC
>JBBIGC010000104.1:39541746-39553272 GCA_037576955.1 Lepidarchus adonis | reverse complement strand
CCGATCTACATACACTATATGTATACTATATATATATATTAAATATACATATAGTTACATATCATGTATTAGGAAAATCTCAAAGTATTGCAATACAATATTTCACCATATCACCCACCCCTACAGAGAGTTACTTAAAATGATCTCTATCAGCAAACAGAATGGCTGAGATGATGACTGTCATCCATGACCTCTGACAGACAGTGACAGGCTGAACTAGAAGATGCCTGTCGACTTCTGTTTGTTCCTTAGTAAAACTGACCCATTATGAAGCTGTGAAACATTCCAGAGAGAACATCAGGCTACAGATGACGTAAAATTTCCTTTACCATCCCTGTTGTTGTGTGTTTGGAAGAAAATGTGCATGCAGCTCTCTGGTGCTTTCTGTTACTACTCCACAATGACTCAGAGGAGGTGTCATTATGGGCTGCCTCTAGCCATCAGACATGCTTTAATATTCAGCACTGGAGCTCAGGCAGAGTCTAATCTAAGCCCACGCACTATGCTCCGCATGCACCCCTCCCATTCCACCCACCCCGTCCCTCGCATCGCTTACCAGCCTGAAACACAACAATCACACACGCATGCACGCTTATAGAGCACAAACGAGACACGCACCACACTTGATTTCTTATGTCAAATTTATTTTTACAGCGTTTCAAATGTTACTGTTCCCTTTTTTATTTATTAATTTATTTTATTACTGGTTGGCTTTAATATACTGAGGCCACACGGGCCCACAGGGGTCATGACACGCTGAGAGAAAAAGACAGTGACTTCTGCTCGGCACAGAAAAGCCTCTTTTCTACCTGAACAGAGCCTGTTATTGGCAGATTATGTTTAATGGAAGGAAACAGAAAGCAGAAATCATCAGCTGAAATGCTGAAATGACAGAGCAGCATGCTGCTAAAGCTCCCCGTCTTTGATGTGCTACAATCAGGCAAGGCCCAATCCTCTAAAGCTCTGTGTTAGGAAGAACCCAGCCATCTTGTAGCATTAGAGAGCGATTAACTGAAAGACTAATGCCTTGGAGAACACTTCACTGATGGGTCACAGCTACCACTGCTGAAATGGCCTGTTCACACACACACTTTAATATAACATGAACAATTTCAACGGTTGTATTTCCCTCTTCACAACAGACTGAAATGCTGCACTAATCACAGAAAAAGAAAAGGATAGGCATAAATGAATGAACGAATGGATGGATGAATGGCTGAATGGATGAATGAATGAGCCAAAGCCGGATTACTGCAGCCTCTGCAGTGTGCAGAAGTGTCACACTGTACTTTCATTTTTTTTAAACCACAGTATTTCAGGACAACCTGCTCTCAAGTAATATGAGATCAGGAAGAGGAAAAAAAAAGATAATCAGGCAGAGAGGGATTTCCTCTTCTACAGCAGATGTGAAGAATGACGTCACTCAGCAGTCTGAGGACTCCCCACAGTCCAGTCTGCAGCACATTTTCATCAGTCCAATACCAGTAACCAGTTAAATCTTAAGCCTTCAATAAGTAACTGGGATTGTCCTTAAGATTCATAGATTTAAATTCAATACTCTGGCAGCAATTTCAAATCTGAATGAAGAAAAATTATGACTGTTTCTGTGTCGTTATTAAAAGAATAAAATGAGACTAGAACTTTGCTGAGAGGGCTGAAGCTGTGTGGTTGATGGCTGATACTGAACACTGTACTGAGGATTAAACTGATAGGTGGGTGTAGGACTTTAAGAATACTGTGGCCTTCACAAAAGGCAAACACTCCATTCAAATAATTCAACTGAATTAGATAAAGAAGTACACTGTGTATATTTCATAATGATCGGGCCAGGGGAACAAATCTAAAATGACTTCATTTTGTTCTGCATCCTAATTTGGAGAAACAAGTTTGTTATTTTGCTATAATTAAATTAAATTGTTTGCTGAGTATGAGTATATGAGTGAAAGTGACTATTTGCCATTGGGAACACACATCATCGCAGTAGTGTACCACAACAAAATGTGGCCTCTGAATTTAACCCGTCCGGAAAGGAGAGTAGTGGGACGTAGTAATCAGTAATGCCTGGGCTGGGACTTGAACCTGCGACCATCTGTGACCCTCTATTCACATGGGCAAATAATAATTTCTACTTGTTTCCCAGGTTTATCCAATGTTAAATAGTTACTGTTCATTTATTTAATAACTTGTACAGAAGTGGTTATTTGCAGAGGATATTTACTTATTTTTATTTAGGCAATCATGTAGATATTACACCATGCTGATCACAGGTCACTTCCTTTAAATGTGCATTGAAAAAATTTTTAAGCTTTTATTCAGACTACGTACTACACAAGGAGAGTAAGAGAGAGAGAGAGGGAGAAAGAGAGAGAGAGATGAGGTACAGTGGTAATATTTGGCTTTGCATAATTGTTATAGCATAGCATTTAATAGCATTTAATTAAGCATTTAATTAATTTTACCGGCATCTGTTGTTAAATGCCAGTTGGCAAACAGTCAAGCAGGTGAGTCATAGCAATCTTCGCAAGAGCTCCTATTTACCACCATACCCACCCCTCCGCCATTAACCAGTCATTACCCATCTCCATGTTTCACTGTAGAAATCATATGCCAATTTGGTAGACATTACCCAACCCAACTTTCCACTACGCCTCTGGTGACTATGTAAAGAGCCAGGGCACTGTAGAGTCCACTCCACAGGCTCAGTGCTGCTGAATTAGGCATTATTAAGTCCAGTGGAGAGAAAGGGAGGGTGAGAGAGTGAGAGGCTATAAAAAGAGGCGAGAGTAATAAAACCAAGAGCTTTTCAAACATTAATCATCAGGGGAATTCAATCAACTCTAGAAGTAGACGACAGTCGTACATCAAATGCTCTTTTTTGCTTAGAGGAGAGAGAATAAGATGAGTGGCCTTTTGGTATAAAGAGGAAGAGGTGACAAGGAGAGAGCACAGGATTTGCAGGAGGACAGAGAGAGATCACTAAGAACTGGGCGGGGGAGTCGTGAGACAAATAAATAAAGTTCACGACACTAACAAGCAGAGCGCAGTCGAATTAGGACAGGAAGAAAAAAAATGATGGCTGTGTGTGCTGTATGCAAGCTGACTCAATTGGCCAGGTACTTAAGAGTGGAGTCGTGTAGACTGTCTGGGTGGGATGGAGGGGGCAGGGGATGAGGTTCCCACTGTCAGGTAGATGAATGAAAACACTCTAACAGTTTGCCTAAAGCTGGGACCAGAGACAGTGCAGCACTGCTCTAAATAGAATCAGTTGTTTGCACAAGGTGGAGTAGAAGCTACTCTTGAGCCTGTGTAGTTTATCTATATGAGCAAATAGACTGCAGGGAGAAAGCAGAGGCTGAAAAAGTTATAGTCGATCAAGAGTTTCGGTGTTTCACCATAGGGACAGTAGGGAAAAATAATCACACCGGTCAATCAAACTATATATATCTATATCTATCTATATCTCTATACATCTATATCGCTATCTCTCTATATATATATACTGTATACACAAACACACACACACACACACACACACACAGGCAGACAGACAGATAGACAGACAGATATTTATATTTTCATCTCAGTACCTCACCTCATATACCTCAATACTTGAAAAGTTAAACTTATTTCAATCTACCTCACTTCAGTACTGAGTACATTTAATTTAAATTATCATATTGTACTTTGCGCCTTATATCTATTTTTCTATCACGTTCTATGTATATGCTACTCTTTATACTTCTGCTGGTCCCTGAGAGCTACCAAGCGAATTTCGTTGTATTTAAAACAATGACAGTGAAGAATCTTTATCTTTAGGTAGTGGTGGCCTTGTGATTAGGACCTTGCTCTTGTGAATGGTGGATCGCCGGTTTCGAACAATGACAAATTGTCACTTTTGCATCTGTTAATCCAAATGGCCATAGCACTTGCCTAATAATGTGCAGGTCCCCCTCTTTCCACCAAAACAGCTCAGACCCTTTGAGGCATAGAAGACTTTGAGCGTCTGGCATTGAGATATTAGCACCTGATACTTTAAGGTCTTGTAAGTTGTAACGTGGGGACTCTGTAGATCAGTCTAGATCGTCCAGCACATTCAACAGACACATAATCAAATTGAGATCTAAATTGGAAGTCAAGGCAATGCCTTGAAATATGTGCCGTAAACAATTCTTCTTCAACTTCTGCAATATCCTGCAGAAAGAGGCCATTGTCATTAGGAAATAGCATTACCAAGAAAAAGTCATGTGAAAGTTACATCCACATGAATGAGACAAGCTCAGGTTTCCCAGCAGAACATTGCCCAGAGCACACTGCCTCTGCCAACATGCCTTCTTCCCATATAGCATCCTAGTACCACCTCTTACCCACATCAGCATACCCAACCATCCACATCACGGAGAAAAGAATAGGAGACCAGGCTACACCCTTCCACTGCTCCATGGTCTAATTTTGACCCTTCTTGATCACTGTAGGTGCCTTTTGGAAGGAACTAACCTTCTGCCTACTGGGAGCAATCCCCAAGACCTGCTCTTTAATCACAATGTTGGCCATATTTAATGTAGCTCAGATCCTAATTTTTGGCCATTTTCCTGCTTCTAACACATCAAATTTAAGAACTGACTGTTCACTTGATGCTTCCCAGCTCACCCCTTGACAGGTGCCACAGTAATGAGAAAATGAATATTATCCATGTCACCCATCACTGGTTTAAATGCTGTAGCATGCATGCGTACATAAAAACTTCTCCATTTTGTTTCATGTTTTTATGAATGCAATCTATTCCAACTTAAAGTAATCAAAGCAGTGAATCATACTAAAGACAAACTGAACCTGCTTAGGGCATCACAGGACAAAGGAATAATATCTAGCATATCCTTGGGCACTGCAGCAAAGCTCTCTCACAGTTACAGAAGTATAATGATTAAAAATAATAATAATAAAAAAAACAAAAAAAACAATTAATTATATATATATACTGTAAAGATTCAAAGTTTAATTCTATATAGACCCTTCTTGCAGCACAATGGCCTTTGGATACATAGCTATTGATTGATATTCAGAGATATTGTGTTTGAACAAAAAATAATTAGTAAATTACTTTGTATGAAAAAGAAATGGTGGAGGGGGGAAACTAATCACAAAATGTAAGCTGCATGCCTCCTCCTCTGCGAACAATTGTGAGCCCTTGCTTGTGAATGCATGTACGTAGCCATCGCACTGATCTCTGTCTGTGCTCTAAGATACAGGCTGTTAATGATCTCAGTAGATGAGATTGATCTGATAAAACAAGAGGCCTGAAGACACTAAGGCCCTGTCACTACTCGTTTACCACATCCCTCTCTCCCTCCATCCCTCCCTTTTATTGAATGAAAGTGAGTGAAGGGTAATAGACATAATCCAATAGTGCGCAGGGTATTTAAATTGTCTATCCTGTTAGTCCTCAGGAATGCGGCTATATAAAATGTGTTTGCTGAATCAAACGAAGCCTAAACTTAAAGGGAAACTGCAGTTTATTAGCATTAGCAACTATCCAAGACATATAGAGAATAGTTAGCATGACTATTTGTCATTGTGAACACACTCAAGTACATCACAACGAAATGCGACTTCTGCATAACCACTAGGCCACCATTGCCTTTATAGGTAACTGCAAAACAGGCCAAAAGCACTCTAGAAAAAAACTTGCATGCTCATGGTCACGAAAAGAAAATGATGGTCTACAAGGTAAAGTTGCTAAATCATAGACCTTCCCATCCTTTTGATGTATGACAAGTAGCAGGCAATGACAGCAGGGCTCCTCTTAGCATTCTCCCAGCGAGCTGGCACTTCAGGAGGGGAGCGAGATTAAGAGGTGTAATTAAAAGTAAATGACAAACTAGTCACAGGATAAGACAACATTTCTGAGACTTGCATAATCAATATAACTGTAAGTGAGATGAGTTGTTGAAGAGGATGAAAGAAATGCACATGCAAACAGGGCCGTGATGACTTTTCCGAGCTGCTGCTACTGCTGGCAAGCATCTGATGCAGCTGGGATCGTCACAGCCATGTGAAATATGATTATTTGAATAATTAATATCTATTTTCTGTCATTTCTGTTGGCAGGAACCATGGTGAGCAAAGAGGTGGGTAAATGCATGCTCACCAACTCCGAGTCGGACTCTGAGGCAGCACCCTCTATGGCTCTGGAGGTGAAAGAGTCATTGGATGGGAACAGGCAGGTGCGCAAGCGCAATAAAGCCCTGCAGGTGCGATTCAAAGACATCTGCGAGGCGCAGAGCGAGCAGTCAGCTGGGGCACGAGGGGGCAAGTCTGCTTCGTATAAGGTGGCTTACCGCAAGTATATGACCGTCCCTGCTCGGAGATCGATCCCCAACGTGACCAAAAGCACCGGAGTCCAGACTTCTCCGGATCTGAGGAAGCGCTATCAGACTTTTCCACTTGAAAGAAAGAAAGGCCACACCGTAAAGCACGCTGCCACAGTGGAGGGTTATAAGGACCAGGATAATGGATTTGTTATTGATGTTAAGAGGGCAAAAGCCGGCGAGGGTGGTAAAGAAGGGCCTCCGTCTAACACCTTGCAAAAGACTAGAGCATTAATGCACACCAATGAGTGCATGTCCACCAATGAGCCCCACCCGCACACTGCAGAGTGCACAGAGAGGACATTGCTGCCCTGTCCAGTGGAGTCTGGAGCAGATCAGTCAGACTACCAGATCTGCACAGTGAGGAGTAAACACCGGAAAAGCTTCCAGAGGGACTCGGAATCACTGGACCGCTCAGGGAAGCGGCAGCTGTTGAACTCGGAGGATGGTGGCGGCAGGGCCCTGCCAGACTCCAGCTCCAAAGTAACAGGACCCATTGCCTGGAACTCCCTCACTCAAGTGGAGTGTCTAGAGAGTCCATCAGCGCGCAGTAAACGCAAAAAGGCTTTGCAGCTGAACGGTTTGCAGTCCCAGACGCTGCCCAGGACCGGCTGCACCACGCAGGCGCAGTGCCACGCCGGAATGATTTCTGCCCGTCCTCTAAGAGCCATGGAGGAGGCAGAGGGGACGGCCTCCGTCAACGCTCCACCCATTGCAGTGCCAGCTTCCACGCGTGAAGGTGGGACAGGAATGGGGACAGGGACGGTGACAGGAACAGGAACTGTACAACTGGACAGTGAGGCTTGCAAGCAGATTGTGCCTGTCAATCAGGACAGGGATGTAAAAGCACAGCTGCAGGCTATGGAGAGCATGATCAGCTCTAGCCAGGAAACCATCAAAGTGCTGCTTGGAGTTATTCAGGAGCTGGAGAAGGGAGAAGCTCACAGAGAAGGGTAAGAAATGAAAAAGGCCAGTGCTTTTAAAAGACCATTTTAACTGTTAAAGAGCGGCATTGTGATACTTCATTGTAAGTGCCTTAAACATTTAAGGCCTCTTTTTTTGCAACTCTAAAGAAAAGTAGATAAATAGCAAAAAACATGGATAAACATTCCAAGACCATCAAGCTCACACAGATTGCCCATTACAACCCCATGATTCACACTATGAAGAAATGACCTTCTTTACATGCACATTAAAGCTGTACCCAGCTCTTAAAATAACAATATTAAAGATACTAAGGTTAGACTCACTGTTCTATGGGAAATTAATTAATAAAATTAATCCACTTTAGAAAAGTATTTAGTAACAAAGAAATAATAATAATATTATTATTATTATTGGTAATAATAACAACAACAACAACAACAACAAAAAAAATATTTAAGGCTAAATGGTAGAATATAATTATTTAAATTACTCAGCATAATTAAAAGTGCAGCCAAAAGTCTTGCACCTTTTCAAACGTTCCAAATAACTAGCAAGTTAAAGCCTATGGGCCACTTAAGGTAAAGGCCCAAATAAACAGCAAACAAAATTAAACATTAAAAGGGAAACTGTTTATTATTGCGCAAAACAACTAAATGTAAGCTCAGCATTGGCATGGAACAGTGAACAGCTATCAAAAGCACCCAGGGATCACTGGGAGTGCAGTTTTATCTCATAATAATTTAATATGAAAGAGATTAATAATATCCATTTGAAGGGTGAAGTAACAGAAAAAAGGGTTTATCCTAGTAATAAAAGTCTGCAACCTAACCCATTAAAAATTCAATTCATCAAGTGAAATTGGGCTTTAAAATTACACTTTAAATGTGCATGTCACATATTAATCAACCTCTTGCTTTGCAAATCAGGTGTTCGACAGAGAAATGAAAAAATAAATAAATTACTGTCTGTCCCCTCAATCTTCGTAAGATGAAATGATGCTTATTTGCATGTTTAATGGTCTAATCTCCTTATTGCTACAGTCAGAGGACTAAAAAAAGTAGTGAGTGTAATGCCTGATTCCCTCGCAGTGACAGAATTCATAAATCATACTTTACTCACACTTTAAAATGAACCATGGCATATTTAGCATACAGCTTGCTAACTAGCCATGACGTAGCAATTAAGCGATGGCACACAATAACTGCAGGACGTTAAAGGCTCAAGAGAAATTAACCCTGCGTAAGGCTTGCTTGCACACACTTCAGAGAACAGAAGTGCTATTAAAAGGCAGTAACTACTATTTCATGGTATGTGAGGTTATGATAGTGTAAAGTGAGATGAGCAGAGGACAGACCCACAGACAGAAACAAGTACCCATCTTTTTTTTTTAATCCTGCAGGATGAAAGGGGACATTTTGCACTGGCAGTCAGTCAGCACAGTGATTAAAAACCACACTAATTATCCTGCAGAACTTCAGCACTAATTTATATGTACCCAGAAGCTAATCAGTCCCCAAACAGAACTTGGACAAGTGACTTCTGTTCAAACTTATATCGATAACAAACCAGATATGACACCAGATATAAACGTATAAACTGGAAGTATAAATGAGTGTAAGGTACTAGATCATATTCCATGGCTATTTCAGGGGGGCTCATAGACCATGACAGAGAATTAAAGTGTAGCCTTAAGCTGACCTCTACGGAGCATGAATGAACACAGATTATGTTTGGTGATAAGAGGTAAAAGCGATAATTAACCTAATCTAAAATTCACAATATGAAATAATGGCCTTCTTTACATGCACAAAAAACAATACTAAGGTTAGTAGACTTTAAAAGTATTTAATTAAGGTTAGACTAACTGAAATGTTCTATGGAAAATAAATTTATACAATTACTCAGCTTTAGAAAATTATTTAGTAACAAAGAAATAATAATAATAATAATAATAATAATAATAATAATAATAATAATAATAGCAGCACAAATATTTACTGCAAAATGGTAGTATATTATTATTTAAATTACTCAGCAAAATTGAAAGTGCAGCCAAAAGTCTTTTCAAACGTTAACCAAACTGTTCCAAATAACTAGCAAGTTAAAACCTATGGGCCACTTTCTCAGACCCAAATTAACGGCAAACTTAAAATTAAATATTAAAAGGGAAACTATTTATTATTGCGCAAAACAACTAAATGTAACCTCAGCATTTAACCCTTTCACACATGGAACAGCGAACAGCTATCAACAGCACCCAGGGATCAGCGCAGTGGGCTGGTACCTTACACAAGGGTGCCTCAATGATGTCTGGGCTGGGACGTAAAAGCGATAATTAACCTAATCTAACATTTTTTCAATATGGCAGACAGTGTGCTCCACTAGGGTTAATAATAATTTTCATCGTACAATGAACAGACAGGGTCTCCAGCTTGGAATTGTGGCTCAATTTGGACCTAGGGTCTGTTTGCACCTGATATCTCTCTGATATCTCTCCCTTTCTCTAAAGATTGTTTGAAATAAGACAGTTTAGGCTTAAATCAGATCTCAATCTTACACTCAGTTCCTCATTATTGTGACTGTACCTTAAAATCAGCAGTCAAGGTCACTTGCTTTTCTACTTACCACACTTTAGCAAAACCTTCATAAACATTAACTAATGACTGTCTGTATTGGAGCCAAACTGCTCAAATGCATCCAAACAGTGACTACACGTGTGTAAAAGTAGCTCAGGAAAGCTAATTTTGGTTCTAACCTCTAAACTTAAAACAAAAACAGTGTTTTTGTTTGTTTTAATATGACTCATGATCGCACAATAAAATATTCTTTAATCACAAGTTTAAAATCAGATTTTAACCAGCATCTAAATGCCAGAAATAGCCAAGGAAGTTTTAGTGTGACACCCATTGTGGATAATCAAATACGTATCATGGGTGTACAGTGCAGACCTTTCTGGGTTCACAGACTACAACAACGAAACACTGACAGCCTCATAAAATGCCTACAGAAATAACCCGGACAGGTAACGAGTGGTCTAGATTTTAGAATAAGCGTAATTATTTGCTAACCGATGCAAAAAAAATTTCAAGAAGGGAAAGGAGACATAGATTTAAACTTATATCACAATAACTGATTTGTTTTAGAAAGAATCTAAAGAAGAATCTGTTAGTTAACCACTTAGCCGTGGCTGAAAGAGAAAGTCATGATGAGTCATATTTTCTACTTTTATAAGCCAAACAACCAAAACAAGTTCAAGCAAAAAATCCTATTAATTTGAGTCACATTCGTGACTACATAGTTCATCAACTACATAGTAATAAACAAGTTCTATTTATCACCCAGTGGATTACACACCACACAATATATATTATAAATATATTGTGTTTTACTCTACAGTCACACTGAGCAGACAATAATAATAATAATACTATTATATACCGTATTAATCCCGGAGGGGAAATTCATTTCTGCAGTTCACCCATCCGAGGCAGCAAGCAGTGTGCAACCCTGTGGCGGCGCCCGGGGTGCACACATTGGGAATCGGACCCATGAACCTTTTTGCTGCCTTCACGTGCTATGGAAATTAGGGTAAATACCAGTAACCAATGTGGAAATTGCACATGAACGTCCCCTCACGTTGTAATTTACACTGGAGAAGTGGGAGATAATTTTGATACACGAACTGCCGAGATAAAATAAACTTTGACCTTTCAACATGGCGGAGAGCAACGAAAGAATCATGAATGGTAAGCATTGCATCCTATTAAACTTTTCCTGCTGCTGTTAGCGAATAATTTAGCCTGGCATTAATTCATCCTCTTCCTGCAGAAGGTGTAAAACTGTTTTACCCACGTCAGGATGAACTCCTGCTCCGCCATGTTTCACCTCAATACAACAACAAAAGCACAACACACATAATTTCCAAATGTAAAGGATCTTTCCCATATCACGTGAAGGCAACAATCATATATATATATATATAGTGAGTTGCCAGATTTATTCAATCTTAAATATCATTCTATATACACATATATATGTGTACACACACATATACACACACATATACATAAACACACACACACATACACACATACATAGCGAGGGCTGAGAGCCAAAAGGGTGTAAGTGACATTTCACCAACTTTACAGGAGAGCCAAAAAAAATGACTTTAGTTACTTACTTTCTGTATTGATTTAACCTATTTAAAGCACAATTATTGATACAGATGGATGAC
>JBBIGC010000104.1:39513900-39526465 GCA_037576955.1 Lepidarchus adonis | reverse complement strand
GTGTGTGTGTGTGTGTGTGTGTGTGTGTGTGTGTGTGTGTGTGTGTGTGTGTGTGTGTGTGTGTGTGTGTGAGTCATGATGCTTGGGGTCTTTGTTTTTTCTCCACCTCCACCTTCATTACTCTTCCTGCTTTATTATCCCAGATATTGTCAACACACAAATACATGAATTTATCTGCATTGGTCCTCTAGCCTGACCTGGATTCTGTGTGTTAAAACACACAGCAAACTGACAATGGTGTACCCTAGAACGTGCAAATGTGAAAAAGCTGAATGCCTTCCAATCTCCTGAGAGAAAACCAAGGTATTCAAAAATGCTGAATGATACTTAATATTGTGAATAATGCAGAACGTCAGAGCACAACCATATCCATTTGTTTCTCTGAAAAGAACCTGATATAAATGTGACAGATGGACTAGATGCTGAAGGACAAACTACTCCTGTCTGCATCTGAAGGACAAACTACTCTTTGCCTGCATCTGTCCAAGACCATAAAGGATTAAAGAGATTTAGAACAAAGAACGGCACACTGCAAGGAAGAGATAAACAGCTATAATGTAACCATCATCATCACTTACACTAGAGAACCATGCGAGATAAGATGAGGTTTCTGCCAAGCATTCTAGCCTTATCCAGATAAATATCAGTGATTTGCACACTTTTCTCTCTCTGCAGTAGCGAGTTTAAGACTGAATTGATAAGGGCATAATTACAAGGGTCTGCGCTGTGATTAATTTGTTAATAGCAGCATTGCCTTCAGCCTTTCAGGGAAGACCCAACTCCTACTCACAAACTGCTAAGTACTGAAAAGAGCAGCTATAGCTCAGTTTTCTCCTTCACTCTCTCTCACACACAAGCTTCGCATTTACTTTTCCTGCCAAACATTTTCTACAGCAATTGTCAAGTTGCAGAGTTTACTATTTTTAAGATCGGCGGTTGTTCACATGTAAGAAGCACAGTCAGCATGTTTTCTGGGCTGCAGTGTATTTTTAATAACGTTTTACTAAAACCCGTCTTTGGAAATGCCAAGCGGAAGATTTTTAAGTTGGTCAAACGTTTTGAGATGTGAGCTCCTTTTTTCCATCCTCTCAAGCTTGAAAATTCCTGTAAAAGAGACTTTACATTTGAAAAGAAGGCCTGTGAGAGCTGTGTCTAAAATAAACTCAGCCACTCTTGAATTGCCACACTCCAAAAATATATTGGAGAGGGATTTGTGGTACACAGTGTTAAAAGGTTTTCTGCCACCATGCACCTGAAGGTACTGTCAGAAATGGAAGAATATGACTCCCACGGTTCTCCAAAACTACTCAACAGCATAAATACACCTAGAAACTAGAAAGTTAAGAAAGACTACTTCTAATTCAGGGAATGTATTTGCCTTAGGCAATACAAAGGCTAGCTTAATTTTTATGTCAATAAAGGTTTGAGTTTTATTAAGCCTTAAATTATTTGAAAAATTATAATCAATATAGTGAAACAGCAAATATCTCAAAATGAACCAGAATTGCATGCATAGATTTAAATCAAGTTACATAGTTGGACACTGAAACAATACAATAACTGCCAGTTCTGACACAGATGGCAATACATACACATTTCTAAACTACAAACTGGGAGATTGTTTGATATTGTGTTCACTGAACTGTGCTATATATCACCCAATAAACTTCACTAGCTGCTTTCAGTCCAGAATACCCACCATCAGAACCAACCCATGTGTCATAGTGTAATTTAAATGCCAGAGTCAGCTGGCTAGTATCCACTGGATTAAACACTAGTAACACTGAAAGGTGGCATCATGCTGCAGAGGCAGACTGGCACCCAGAAAGGGCTTATCTTTAACTAACCACATCAAACAACTCCACACCAACTTGGAAATCCACTATAAAGGGCACTAATGCAGTACTAAATACTAATTAATACTGTAGCAATGGCCTCTATAATTACCGTATCACAAAAGGCAACAATTAATTTTCTCTGTGAAGGAACATGCATGCTGAATCAAAATCAGACACATCCCAACATAACATTACAGATATCACACCAAACTGATAACAGTCCTTCCACTGAGCATGCTGGGGTCTCACTGATCGTCCTCTGAAAGTGTGGGGTCTCATTGATTGTCTTCTGAACGTGTGGGGTCTCACTGACTGTCCTCTGAAAGTGTGGGGTCTCATTGATTGTCCTCTGAAAGTGTGGGGTCTCATTGACTGTCCTCTGAAAGTGTGGGGTCTCACTGACTGTCCTCTGAAAGTGTGGGGTCTCATTGACTGTCTTCTGAACGTGTGGGGTCTCATTGATTGTCCTCTGAAAGTGTGGGGTCTCATTGACTGTCCTCTGAAAGTGTGGGGTCTCACTGACTGTCCTCTGAAAGTGTGTGGTCTCACTGAGTGTCTTCTGAAAGTGTGGGGTCTCACTGATTGTCCTCTGAAAGTGTGGGGGTCTCACTGATCTTTCTTTGAAAGTGTGGGGTCTCACTGATTGTCCTCTGAAAGTGTGGGGTCTCACTGACTGTCCTCTGAAAGTGTGGGGTCTCACTGACTGTCCTCTGAAAATGTGGGGTCTCACTGACTGTCCTCTGAAAGTGTGGGGTCTCACTGACTGTCCTCTGAAAGTGTGGGGGTCTCACTGATCTTTCTTTGAAAATGTGGGGTCTCACTGACCTTCTTTGAAAGTGTGGGGTCTCACTGATCTTTCTTTGAAAGTGTGGGGTCTCACTGATCTTTCTTTGAAAGTGTGGGGTCTCACTGATCTTTCTTTGAAAGTGTGGGGTCTCACTGACTAAGCTATAGAAGAAACGTTGTTCCAACATTTAATACCATCAAACATCTGAACTGGCAGAAAAAGACAATGAAAAGGTTGAATCACAGATTTTGGGGTGTGTGTATTCCACCTGCCCTGCCTAGCATGCACACATTTTGGTCTCTGTATGTGACACAAAAAATGATGAGATGAAGAGTCAGTTGTAAGTAACTTTGTACTGGATTGTGTCCAGTGAGTGATGTGTTTCTGTTTCTCTGCAGTGTGGAGCTGGACTTTAAACAGCAGGAAGATAAGCTGCAGCCACTGATGAAGAGGCTGTGCTCAGCAGAGGACTCGTCCTTTCCCTCACTGCCTTACCCACAGGAGGCCTACACCTCCACCCCCAAACGCAAGGCCAAAGCAGAGGCCAAGAAACACGCCCGCTGGAAACTATGGTTCTTATGAAAGAACACAGCAGGACCCAAGCTCAGCTCTGCATTCTTTTCTCTCATTTCCTCCATTTCTCACTCTGTTCTTTTTCTCACACTTTTGTCAAGTTATCCTTCTTCTCGTCACACTTTGTCACACAAGTGTGAAATGAAAAAGAATTCCGTTTTAGATCCTGGACTCTGAGCCCAGCTACGAAATCCCAGAGCTTGCTTTGAAATTAAAACAGGAAAATGGATCCAACTGGGATTGGCATCACAAAAGGAAAATTCTTTTTTTGGACTAACTTCCCAATGCGTGAAATCCCCCTATTTGCAGATGAGAAATGATACTGGATTAACCTGGCTTATTTGATATTTTATTTGATATATTAAATCAAATCTTGCTCAAGACAGGATAAAGATCTCACCGTTCAGCTACTTCATATGACCTGATGGTCCGCCACTTTATTTATTGATTTGTTTGGTGCCCTCCCTTCCCTTTCTTTGTTCACCTGTGTTATGGAGGTACTGGATGTCTCATCTACACAAAAAAGCTTAAGAAACTGAAAAATGAAACTCTGGATATCAACATGACTCACCATTAAGACAAAGCACAAGTACACTCAATAGATACTATCAGAGAAGACAGAGGAGACTCAGTAGAAGAATGTAGTAACATACACCTGGGGGAAAAAAGAAGAACATTCTTATTTAAACTAGAAAAAAGAGGGAAAAAAATCACAATTATGTATTGTTTCTATATAAAACCAAGTTTCTGATGATCTGTACAACTTTGAGATACTAACTTAAGGGGAAAGAATGAGTAACACTTATTTTTCTATATTCTTAATCTCAAGCATTAAATTCTGATTTTCTAATATGTACACTGTATGAACTTATTATGCTTCAGCGTTTACTGCATTATCAAAATGCTCAAAAAGAGGAAAAGGGAAGAGAAGACTTTTGGATCAGAAAGATGGAAATTTTATTCCTCAGAGCGAAGCAAGTTTGCTCCATTAGAAACCACCACGTGCTTTTCTCCACAATAAACAATCTCGCATGTGAATCTGATACAGCAAAACCGTGCACAATGAAGATGAAAGCTGGACTGTGTGTGTATGTGTGTCATGTGCTCGGATTAGCGAGAATATGGCAAAGATGCTCAGAACATGCCACATCATTCTCACTTTGTGTTTCCATTAAGAATCGTGGTGATATTGTGATCCAAAGTGCTGCCTTCCAAGCATGATTTCTAGGCCCTCTACAATCCAAAAATATATACATGATCTTTCAATTTTCTAATTAATCACGTTCTAATAATGTCACAAAAGATTCTGTGAAAGCAAGCTTTCTAAGGTGAGAGAATCTAATCAGGGCTAATTCCATCAACAGGGCTCATCTGCATTACAGTGCCACATTAAAAACATCTTGGCATTGTGAACATGGCATTATAGAAGCCAAAAATGGCGTCAAGACAGAAGAAGCACCTGCCAAAGTGTTCAAGGGCAAACTGATCCATCTTTAAATCATGAACTACAAAACTTCCCAGGATAATTCTGCTTAGCAAATCATCTGATCTCATCTTCTTTGGTTTTCTGGCAGTCTGGATTAAACACTTCCTCCCACCCTACTTCACTGTTTATCTTGTATATCAAACATTTGATTTTCGAATAGTTCTACTGTAGCGTGAAGAGAGACCTAGATGTTATCTGTACCTTAAAGAAGTGCAATTGATTCACTATGTGCAATATTGTGCATTTTATACTGTTTTTAAAAACAAATAATTTAATATATAAAATAAAACCTGAGAAATAATAAAGAAAGTTTTGTCATCTGAGTGCTGTGATACATTGAGAATAATGAGTGTCATCATTCAGACTAATTATAACAATGGTTGGTTGAATAATGCTGCTTGATTGGATTTAAATAATTGCTTTTTGTTAACAAGACAAAAGATTGTGTTACTTAGGGGTGCTTTCTTGGTGACAATATAGAACATTATACTTATTAAGGTTGTAACCAAGAACACAAAACATTTTTTGACAAATAAGTATAGAAAAAGAAAAGAAAATCCATGAAAATATCTACTTTTGATATTTGATTTTTAATTTTACTAAACCAGACAGCATACATGTAAATTCTTTTAATACAACTACATTACACATACATTTAAAACTAATACTCAAAGATATACATTTGTTTCAGTTCATTAAATATGTTTTTGATCTTTACTTTGTTTAGAAATACCAGGAGGGGGAGAGGGTCCTTATTTTGTAAGAATAAAAAATCAGCAGGAAAATATTGCAATATTTTGTTCTATTGTCATATGGTACAAATGATTTTTATAGCAAAAAGAAATGTTTATTTTATGTAAAACACAATAACAATACATACCAGGTATTATGAACATGTATTGCAAGTATTGTCAAATGGAAACCTTTCCATTAGTAATATACATCTGTTAGCATATGAAATGTATATGATTTTATAATATAAAGTGCATTTACCTCCCAGCTTGCATTGCCTTGAAATTAGTATATTAAAAAAAATAATTTCATAATATGCTTATCTACTAGCCCTAATATATATGTACCATGCCCGAGAAGCTAATGTAAAGCACACGAACACATAGTTAGTCCAAAAAAATAAAAAATAAAATACTCCAATGACGCTTAGACTGAAAAATGTCCTTTAGAACTTCAGTACATAAACACAAACACAAAAGTATATTTCTCTCAGCTGGTAGAAAGTCGTCTCTATTCCACTGCAGACAGAGGTAATGCATTCACAATGTACACTGTGCACTGAAGTAAGTATCACAGACTAAAGAAGAAGAGAGAATATGAGAGAAACACTAACGCTGCCGCATGAGAAAAGAGAAAGAGCTCAGAAGAATGTGAGCTGTAAAACAGAGAAAATACAAATAAAACAATCAGAGCCATGTTATTTAATCTACACATTATATGTATATTATTGCATTAAATCTATTATTTAAAAGCATATAAAGGATAAATGCATGCAAAAACAGCATAAATTACGTGCAATGCAGACATACCAGGGAAGTGCAATGCATTGCCATGGAAAAGCAATCGCTTGCAAGGAAGTGAGACACAAGGAGGTTCAATAAAAGCACTGAAGAGAGAGAGAGCAAAGAGGTTAAAGCAGACCAACTGTAGAATCATATCTGCATGCAGGACACATGCTGTGAGTGATCTGAATTCTGCGCTCATACAGCAGAAGCCAAACGGGAAACCTTAATGCATAAATCTGAGTCAGACGACTCACGAACAAGGACACTGTGGAGAGGGGGTTTGCAGAGCACAGCTGCAGCATACACACTTACAATATACATATAGCTCATGCATCAATAAAAACACATAAAAAATGTAAAATACATTTTTTTGTGTGTGAATCCTTAAGCCATGTGTACAAGTGTACAACCACATAATGCAACACCTATGCTGCACTGTATTACAATGCAGCTCAATACCTCTGGCACAGGTATTTGAAGCAGGTATTACTGGCCATTAAATAAAGATGCTTTAAATGCTTAAGAACAGCAGGGTTTTCTTTCTGCCTTTGAACCAGAGCAGCTAACAGAGCTTGCATGTATTTTCCACTTAAAGTGTTGGATTTACTGCAAAGCCTTGGAGAGCAGGGGTCAGCAAAAGGAACGCGCAGTCAAACAGCTCTCTGGAGAAGAGAGAGGTGCATTATATGATCCTTACATTAGATTTCAGTGCCTGGGATTAAGAGGGTGTCACAAGAGGTGAATTTCTACAGTGCTGCTCACACAGAATTCATTATCTGCTGCAGGAGAAGAGGAGAGAAGGAGGAAGGAAAGGAGTGTGAGAGGGAGAGAACGAGAGAGAAATAAGACGATGATGCAGAGGGAAAGGAAGGAGGGCGGAAGAGAAAGCAAGGGAGAGATTAACATGCATAAGGTGGGTGTCACTGTAAAAGTCAAGGACAGCAGCAGTGGCAGGAGCGGAGTGTCTGAGTATAGGGATAACCGCTCTCACTGCACAGCTGGGTCAGTTTTACTCACTCCGCTCTGAATTCAAATGCAACTTAAGATGTTACTGGTTGGAGGATATAAAATAAACCTTGTGTAACAAAATCTGATTGATTGATTGATCGGTAGGCAAGCCATGTTTATTCATACCGCACATTCTCATACACAGAGGCCATTCAATGTGCTTTACAGAGATAAAACGAGTTATACATGTAGAAGGTACAATTTTCTGTTAAAGTCACACCTGGTATCTATAATAAAAACTTGCCTATTGATTCAGGATGGAAAATATATATCCTACCTCTCCAGACCAATGGACACGTTGAAATGCAGGGGCTAATGATGCAGTGCAATGTTGCAGTGCATAACATGGGTGTTTTTGTCAGAAAAAAGAACTAGATCCCTCTTCAGTATGCAGGGTAAATGTTGGTGTTATCCGCTATGCTATTAAACAGGTTTCAGTGTGGTAGACTAGCCCACAGAAATGCCTTGCCTAAATGCCTGTTTTTGTTTTAGTAATATATTATTCCCTCTTACTGCCACCGCAGTCCAGAAAATGTTTTAGTAATGCAGAATTTCTAATATCTGCATGAAAGATCATAGCTTACTAAAGCTGGTGGCACTGCACCAGTGGGTGTCCTAATGCAGTAAAGAATGGAAGCTGATCCAATAGCCATCTAAGGCCAAGGAGATATGTGCCAACCTACAATACCGTATTTTCCCAACGATAGGCCACGGCTCATAGATCGATTTTACAAACCCGAAGTTGGCCTATCTAAAAACATGAACTCATTCGCTAAAAGTAGAATTCAGGACAAAAAGACGACCTCCCCAAATTATTAGTTGAATTTAAATGTACTGTTTACTGCAGCAACGAACAGTTCGAAAAGCAACACAAAGCAAAGACGCATCAGTGACTATGTTCTCACTTCATTTGTGCTGCCGCATCCAGCATCTCAAACTTTTCAGGCCTTTGCTACATACATTACATCCTAGTGCATAATACGAGCTAAATTTAAAAGAAATAAAAAGGAGTTTATTGTTGGCTGGAAAAGATTTTTAAATTTTTGTTTGAATGACTGGAGGATGAAGGTACTGCAGTACAGCGATGTCAGTCATCTGTCTACATGTAAATTCTTCATTATGAAATTAGAAGCACTGAAATGCTAAAATTTTTAAGCTTACGTTTCTTCAAATCCTTTAAAATTATATCTGTACATGTCATCGTCATCGAACAACTCAATTTATGCTGCAAACGCATTCATCACCGGTATGTCTCTCGGATGTTGCAGACGTCGCTTTTTGAATGCAACAACATGGAACTTAAATTCTGCAGCATAGCTGCACTATGATATCGTTTAGCTTAATTTTTTTCAATTTAATATACGGTATAATGTCACTACTGGTATAGAGCTATATAGGGGTCAAATTAGGTGAATATATTTCATTTACATTTATTCATTTTGCTGACGCTTTTGTCCAAAGCGACTTCCAGGTACAGGAACAATCAAGCGTAGATTCAGACATGACAACACTGATGTGTGAGTTACAGGGAGTTCAATACAATCTTCTTAGTCATAAAAACAGTGCAGGTGCTACAACAGTGCAGATGATAAATGCTACAACATTACTGTCTGAAGAAAAACAGATTCTACATTATCATTAAGAGCTTATGAGTAATTCTAAAACAGGCGGTAGGTGCTACAGCATAGTTAACATCAGATCAATAAATTCAGTAATACTGCAGCTAATAAAATCATATCTTAAGAGTTTTAAAACATAAATGAGCATTTTCTGTGGCTTATAGAATGTGGCAGCCTATCGAGAATATGGTAACTAAGCTGGAGAATAGACCTGGCACTGATCTAAATCAAAATACATACATGGCTCTGACCTCAGATAGAAACTGTAAGCTGAATTCCCTTTTTCTTGTCATTTAATGGTGCAATCCTAGACAATGGTAAAATTACTAATTGCAGCATGCATCAAAAAAGTTTCTTTCTATAAAAAGGGCATAAATGCAAATAACAAGCAATAAAAAGCTTATTTCTCTTAATATAAATAACCGTGTAATTGTCAGCTCTCTGCAGACAAGCATCATTCTCGGTCATTTGATGTGCTCTTTTATGACAGCACAGTCCTGTCCCTTTAGGCAAATTGTCATGGCAAATGTTCAATCAAGAAAATGATACAATGTTCTCCAGCCAATCTGAGCAATACTAACACACCCCATATCCCAGTAATGGCATTTGGGAGTCCACATTAAAGCTCCTTGAAATAAAGCATGCAGTAGTAGTACCATAGTCATTGAATATGTAAAAGAGATGGTATGTTCATAGCTTGTGGCATGTGGTTTAGAAGGTATGTCTTCACATACTAATTAATTCTGACAGCATCATAAGAATATTTTTTTAAGAAAATCATATGATTTTTGAAGAAATGCAGAATAATTGTGGTAGTAAAGAGAAAATGCGCATAAATGTCAGTGTACAATTCAAAATATGCAAAGCAGAGTTGGTATTTTGTGTTGGATTTTACATTCTAAGCAAGCCATGAGCTTTTTTATGTGCAATGCAGAAAACTGTAGTCAAAGAAATATCAGACATGGCAAAATCAGAAATATAAAAAAAAAAAAAAACAGATAATTGAATTAGAAAGCTGTAATCCTAGAAGTTGGAATTTGAATAGTTAAAACAGCTAGCTAGATACATGTTTATTTATATTTCATTAAATGTCATTAACTGAATTTAGTAAATAAATGCTTTTAAATCTATAATGTGTATTTTTAAATATATATTTTTATTCAAATGAGAAATTAATGTGACAGCAATATGAACAAAAGGAATTCAAATGTTGATACATTTTGCAGTTCAGGTTTTAGGGGCCATTATTTACATTTATTTCTCACTAAATCAGAAACAAAGTCCTTCCATCAGTCAACAAAACAACAAAAAAAGTCAAATGATTACAGGAATAATGTAATTGCCGTCATTGAGGCCACACACATTTTAAAGATAAAAATATTTGAAGCTCAAAAACTGAACAATGAAGTAATGAGAAAAAGTCTTATATACTGTAAGTAAGTATAGGAATTATATATATATATTAATTATATATATTATTTTTAGCACAATCTAAATTTCACCCCTGCAAGTGTGTGCATGTGTGAGATCACATTAGAAAAGAGAAAGGGAGGAAGAATGAGAATGCATTTCTGCATTGAGTGATTGTATTGTAACTGACGAGACTGCAGCAGAGAAGGTGACTGGAGTTCAGCTAACAATAACAGACTGATCATTCACCGCAGTGTGTGCGTTAGTATGAGTGTGTGAGTGGTTCATATCCACAAAAACACAATAAAAGCCTGCCAAAGGACTGTACTGTGTGAATGCTGCATTATTAACCCTAGATATGGGAAATCGAGTGGTGCCTGCATGAAGCAATGTGCTGGAAAGCTTGGCCACTTGAGTACAGCAGCCGTGACACTATAATCATTCAACTATTTTCAATGACAAACCTAGAGGAAAATGACTACAGTCATTAGATGGGTAAACTTGAGGAGTGAAGGACGAATATCAGACTTAATGTTCAAAAACATGAGGAAATAAAAAACTTACTATGAGAGGAGAGTCACGTCCCATTGAGATCACTGTTCTGTTCACTGTCCTCAAGAGCTTCTCCATGATGATCTGAACGTGCCACTGAGTGGGACCCTAAAAATGAACAAGTGCATGAATATAAAAAACACATACAATGTGAAATTGTAGAATCACTTCCAAATGTAAAACATCAAACTCGTTAATTAGTTTTAACTAATTATATTTGTATTTTTTGACCAAGTATATCTTGTGTTTTCACTGCATAGACTTTATCCATCATGGATAAATGGTTAAAATGGCTTTTTCTGAGCACAGCAGCCACAGCATCTCTGAGTGAGGAAACCTAAATGATGCAAAACCAGGCTTCGTGCGTATGTGAATTAACGACAAGCAGTTACTGCTCAGTGCTGAAGGCTCAAAGCTCTCAAATGAAGGTTTGAGGACAAACCATTTACACCCTAAATAGAAATAAATAGATAGCAAGTGTGCAACTAAACTAATGCCAAAACATCAGCAATCCCATTGAGGAAGTCAGAAAGATTTATTTACTGGGTTGATAAAATCTTTTCATAGGCTACAGAATCTTTTGTAGCCAGTTGTATTTGCTGCAAGTTACAAAAGGCTGGAAGCCCTTGTCCTAGAAGAACCACATTACCTCATGTAAATTATTGTTTATAAAATATATAATTTATATATATAATTTATAATATAATAATAAGTGAGACTGTTAAGAGTGAAGAACCTTTTTAATGTATAAATAACCTCCAGATACCACAGATTCTGCCCTACTTCAGAAGTTCATCCAAAACCCTGTTACAACCACCCAATGAAACAAAACAGTTCAACAATAATTATTTTTGGGACCCTTATTTTTAAGACTATACATGCGCACATTAAGATGCAACTACTGTAAACATTTCAAAACATAGTATACTGCCAATAATGTTTGTGAAATTTCCCACTTGTGGGACAATAAAGGATTATCTTATCTTATCTTATCTTATATGTGCAACAAATAAATCCATTGTTAAGGCTTAAAATTAAATTAACTGCAGACCAAATGCTAATTACTAAACTAATTCAACAAATGTAATGATAAGTAATTTTGTGGGCACAAAAGGTGATTAGTATATACTGTTTATGCCTGTGAGGAGTTACATTTTTATTTTAATTTATTTTAAACACAAAAAACAGCCTTTATTTGACAAAATCAAAGAACCATAATTTCCTTTTGGTTATTGACATTAGGTATAATGATGAAAATAATAAATAATGCAGAAATCAATTGAAACACGCAGTATAAACAGAAATATTACATACAAGGTTTGGGTCGAGTTATTCATTTCTTTCTTTCTACACAACGGCAGAACATTGTGTAGTGGGAGTGTTGTGTATGTCTCAGCAGAGAAATCCATGCAAAATGCACCGTCCGGTAGAGTGTGAATTATTAAACCTGTTATTCCGCAAGCCTTCACAAAACTGGAGTTTTTAAAAAAAAAAAAAAAGGGTGGGGGTGTGTGTGTTTCAGGTATGACGTGAAACTTATGTAATTCTCACACATACACAGGCAGGCAGAAACGCAAGCATGTGAACATTCACACAAAGTTAAGAGGCTGAAACAAGAAAAGTCAATTAATCAGGACACACACAAGCTGACACACAAAAGCATCAGCATGTCAGTACAAAGATAACCACATGTCTGCTCAGTAAGGTGGCAGGTAGGTAGGTAGGTAGGTAGGTAGGTAGGTAGGTAGTTGGAGAAAAGAAGAGAGGAGAGGAGA
>JBBIGC010000104.1:39477949-39499259 GCA_037576955.1 Lepidarchus adonis | reverse complement strand
AGCTCATGGAGAGAAGCCAAGAGTGTGTAAACAGTAATCAGAGCAAAGGGCTATTTTGAAGAAACTAGAATATAAAAAATGTTTTCAGTTATTTCACCTTTTACGTACATAACTCCACATGTGTTCATTCATAGTTTTGATGCTTCAGTGAGAATCTACCAAAGTAAATGGTCATGGAAATAAAGAAAACACATTGAATGAGAAGGTGTGTCCAAACTTCTGGCCTGTATTGTATGTATATTTTTTATTTTTTAATTTTTTTGTTTTTTTAATATATATGAATTTTACATACTCCAAAAATCAAATGGAATACAAAAGCACATCTAGGTCAGAGGTGAGGTTTACCTTGGCCCTTGTGATTGACCTCCTTAGCAGCAATGACTTTGTTGATGACACTCTGGAGGAAATCGCTCTCCCCCGCCACCCTGGGTGAAAAACAGGAGATGTTCAGCTGCCTGTGGCGAATGGCGTCATCCAGCGCAAGCCTGGAGTTCACACACGACAACAGGCAAAACACCACAGAGGAAGGGAAGGAGGGGAAGCAGAGAAAGAAATAGAGATACAAAAAGAGCAAGCATGAAAGAAAAAAAGAGAACGAAAGCAGAAATAAGAGAAGAACGGTGAAAAAATTGCAACAAAAAAAAAGGCCAAAAGAAAGAAAGAAAAAAAAGGAAGAAATAAATAGCAAGAGCAGTGTGAGAATGAGCAGAATGAAAATTAAGGTGAAGAGGTTGATAAAGGGAAGGGGAGGAAAGGGAGAGAAAAGAGGGAAAATACCAAATAGTGATGCAAATACCATGACAGAAGAGAAAAGCCATTTTGTGAGCAAACAGTGATACAGGGTGAGAGCTTGATGAAGAGAAACAGAAAGAAACGGAATTTAAAAAACCATCCTACTCCAACCTGAGCTTAATAAAGCAAAAGCCTGGAGCAAGGGCTACTAGCACTGTACAAGGAACTGCCCTGAAGGCCTTTGTCACGGTAGCCAGCCCTAATGCCCCTCTGCCACCTCCCCGCCTCCCACCCACCACCAGTAAGGAGAACCCTCCAGAGACAGCCTGAGGGAGCGGGACAGAGCAAGAAGGAGTTCAAAGTTTGAACTGCATAAAGTGTGAGAAGTATGACGACTAAAGTATGGTTCAAAAAATGAGGAGGAGAGAGCAGGAGGGAGAGAGGGACGAAGGAAGGAGGGAGGGAGAATAGCTAGAGAACTGGAAGTGTCAGATGTGCTTATGCCGAGGGGTGATTGTGTGTCTGTGTACACGTGGTTAATAGAAGACACTTTGTCTGACAAATTGTTCTGGTTGTTTAAGTGAAGCAAAAACATTTTCAGAACAAAGCATCTATTTGCATTGTGCTGGAACTGAAGAAACAAACCCTCAGAGGATAAATAAAAAAAGATTATTATATACAAATCACATTAAAAGTTGGGAAAAGAACAAAATAAGAGTATAAAGTTTGATAGTAGGACAGGGCATCATGACTAAGGAATCAGAAAAGAGGCTGAGAGTATCTATCTTTGCAGACTGGCTCACAACTTTGTGACTTCTGTGCACTTTCGTCTGTTAACTGAAGGTTCAAGAACAAAAAAACATAGATTGTTTTAATTGGATTGTATAAAACATTGCAAAAATGGGATGTGTACTTCATGTGAAGTGTGAGAGCTTAGGAAGAATCAAAAACTTTTGAAAAATACTATTATCGAGTCCTCTAAAAGAGGGAATAACTGCTCAGGAAGAGGATTTAGCTCTATGATCTCTACCCTTTTAAGCACATTATGTCATTAAGGCTAATTAACTCCGGGTTTCTATATACATCCTCCATGCTGTACCGCTCTAAAAATGACTAAATGTCCACAAACGTGTGAGGGAAAGCATCTTATCTGAGGAACACATGGGAGTTAAATTGCTTCCTGGCTTATCCAAATGTTGAGGACTACAGACTGCCTCCATCGAAAGGAATTCCAATTAGAAGGAGAATCCTAAGAGATGAAGGACTCTCAGCTCTTTATGGACAGGAGTTAATGTGCTAGTCTTAATTGAGCCAGAAGGGAATCAGTAAAAACAAGTGTTACAGGGCACAGCTAATCAGGTGCCAGTTGCTTCCACAGAAAAAAAGTGTGTTGCCCCCAAGGAAGCCTGAAAGCACAGGGCTCAAGTTAACACTCCCTGCGCAGAACACACACATGCTCTTCATTGGATTTACATGACTTTCACACAGCAATTATCTCTACCACTACCAGAGATGGGTCCATCTGCTCACAGGTTTGCTTTAAAATAGCAGTGAAAAAATTACACAAACATACACAATATTTCCCATTTCCCTAAATGTAGTGGAGTTGCCAAGACATGTTCTGTGCCCAAAGCTTATTTCTTACATTTTGCACTGCAGCTACATAACTTACACTTAATGTAGCTAATAAGAAAGCAAAATAATAACTTCCACCCTCATGCAGACTGTGTGCCTAAACTACAAGACACAAATCACAAACCAAAAATGTTTTAAGTGATGTCAAATAGACCCATTTTAAAGTTAAGTTATTTTCATAATCTACATTAGCCTTGTATCTCTAATACACAATTTGGCTACATGACTGATCATAAAAACTTTTGAAAAACCAACACATCCGCCTATTTAGCCTCCAGCATTATAGTTCCACCCATTCTGAGAAGTCCTCCAGTAAAAACTGCTTTGAACTATCAAATGCGACTACATTCAACTATATCTAAAACAATATTTAATTCTAATTAATAAAGAGAGGATTGAAAAACAAATTATAACTGCTTTAGGATGCTCAAAACTACACACGTCTTAAGAAAGACATTAAAAAAGTAAAATGTTGATACTCACGGCTGAAAAGGGATGAAGTGCTGCTTGTCTTCATCGTCCATTTTTCCTGTGATGATGTCCGAGACATCCATTACTGCAGAAAAGAAAATGATAAAAAGATGCACCTTATATATTAAAGGAGGAATTCTAGTGGACTTTCTAAGAATACCATACACTTAAATTCTAGGAAAACTATAGATATGAATACGCAAAAGTATCATTGTTTTATATTAACATTTACATATAACTACTTTGTAAAAAAATCTTGGCAAGGAAACCGTTATTGTCATAAAGCAGCTTTACAGAATTCAGGCCTGAGCTCCTACTGAGCAAGCCAAGAGTGACAGAGGCAAGGAAACACCGGATAACAACCAAAAAAATGGAAACAAGTCTCCGTTTCTAGAGCAGCCAGATAGAGACCCATAGTTACAAATCTAGAATATGCATATGAAGCATAAAGTACAGGAAAATGGTCAATGGTAGTGAACCTAGTCCAGTACAGCTGAAAGGGAGGCCCTATCGAAAAGAGTGATCTGATCATGGAAAAAAAGTAGGGGCAGCAGATCCAAGTCTACAAATGAACTGTGTTTCCTGTCGATGTGGAAGTGGATCTTTGGGATGTGCATATGGGCAGTTCTCAGCAGGTAAGTGGGCTCCAGCATCACCTTTTTAATATTTGTCAGAAGATATTTTTCCTTAAATATTTCAAGTATCTTATTTTGCTGTAGAAAACCCATTTGTGGCAGTGTAAGCGATTGTCCTAGTGCAGTGTTCCTCAACCCCCGTGCCGAGCCGCACAGAAAGAATAAATTGCTTACATTGTTTCCGTTTTATTTATTATCCGAGTCTAAACAGGCTTTTATTTTGAAAAAGTTTTTCGATTACTTCCGTCTATGACTCACTCCTGACGCATGTTTATGCGTTACCATAGCAACCAGAGAGCATTACGGGGCGGAGAGGAGGATTTCACTCTCAATGTTGGTGCATTTCAGGAGAACGCTGCTAATAAAGTTACATAATTACACAGGGGATTCACGTTTATTATTATATTTACAAATACAACAGTTTTTGTGTTGATCGGATCATATTAATTTGTTGAATTTATCCGCACCTTAAAGGCCGGTCCGTGAAAATATTATTCGACATTAAACCGGTCTGTGGTGTAAAACAGGTTGGGGGCAGCTGTCCTAGTACACCTATCCCAGCTATTGAGGGAAATTATTTATTTTCCCATCATTAAAAGTTGCCGCCATTTTGGTTTCTGTAGCAGCAGATGGTGTCAGCTAAAGATGTGGCTTTCTCAAGCCAAGCACCCGATGAGCCAAAATGAAGGCAGTAGGCCACTTGTGAAATCACCACCACTTACATGCAAATCCACACACCACAAACTTGCATCTTTTTCATGGTAAGAGATTTTGGATGATGCAACTGATGCTGCCACATTCTCATCATTTTTCCTCCAGAAGGGTTATGCAAATCTTGCTGTATTCCCACACATAGGGAGAAAGCATAACTCTGGTAATAATGGCGCATTATGCTATATTTATTACACACCCTAAATGCAATTTGAGTCTCAGTTGGGGCACTTGACATCCAACAGCTATGAAGACACCATGCAAACACAACAAATTCAATGTCTAGGAGAAAGCAATCACATTTCTGTTGATAAGCTCTCCAAGATGAATACACCAAGTTCCATAACCTCTTATAGGACAACGAATCAAGAGTTGATTTTCCTTGGTGATGAGCAGTGGGCTGAGAGCCAATCTAATTAGTTTACTATGAAGCAGGCATCTCTGCCACCAGGGACGAATCACTCCCTGATTCCTCATTGTAATTCCTCATTTCTACTCTCAAAACCTCTGATTATCAGTTAAATCTATTTATGCAGTCCCACAAGAAGCCTAGACACAAGGGTCTTCACTGTTCTCTTTTTCGTCAACACTTTTAAAAGGCGTTCAATTAGTTTTTAACAATCTTATTAATCTTGAACATATTTAAAATATTTTAATTTGAAAAGGCCCAGCCAACAAGGGCTTCATGTTTTCCATAACTCACTGGACGGACAGACAGACAGACAAACAAACAAACAAATAAAGCTTACAAACCATCAACAGCAAAGGCCTCCTATGCTATTCAAAACAATGTTTTCACCTTTGGCACAACTAACCCTTTTCACCCAACCCAACACCAAGCTACACTCAAGCATGGAAAGTTCTGAATGTCTGAAAGAGAGTATTGCCCTTTGTGGCAGTATCCTTTAAGTCCAATTGCCCCATTCTAATTCTGTATTCTACTCTCATGACCTATCAGCGAAACCTCCTATTTGTCCAATAATATTTTAGTGGACTAGTGTTCCCTATATTGTTAATCCTTTGTTTTTCCAAGAGCTTTGTTTTATTCCCAGAACTCACAAAACAAATGAATCATTAAACAAAATAAAAAACTGCTGCAATGACCTCTTATCAAATTCACAAACTTTTTCCATCCTAGGCCCTGTCTATTTTCCATAGACTCAACATTTTCCCCATGCTCCAAGACCACAGTGCACTCGAGTCAGGTCTGTTTATCAATATTAGTAATATCTGATGCAGAATCAAACTTGCCCTTTGTCACTAAATGACTAAATTGGTTGAAGACAAACCTGTAAATATTAATTTACCTGCCACCCCAAAGGGCCTTCGCAGTCCAGACGTCAGCTTTTTAGTGTTGTTGTCTCGAAGCTCCATGCGTCCAACCCGGACAATCTGGCAGACGAAACTAATTTTCTCCCTTTTGAGATCTTCACTTCCCAGGTCCTACAGATTAACCATGAATAGACAAGCAAACACATGATTACAGAAATAACCTGCACAAAACATGTAAGTTTATATATACGATGTATCAATCTACCAATTATATATATGATTATATTAAACATTGAGAGATTCTAAATGAGAAACAATTTAAATTAGTTGTGATTTACATATAGCAAGCTCTAGTCTGTTTAATTTCCAACAGGAAGTAAGAAAATTAACTAATTGAGCTAATAGTAAAAAGAAAAACAGCATAAAAAATGAAACTGATGATGAAAAAAATAAAAATAAAAATGTAACTGAATCTATAGAAAAAGGAAAAAACCATTGATATACAGTAATACAACCCAGAAGAAAAAAGTAACCTGCTATAATCAAAAATGAGTATCAGAATCCGCTCCAGTAAACCAATAGCAAAAACACTCCCAACATTAATATGTGGGACTGTTCAATGTGTTTCGATTGGGTATGAAGCATGAGGAAATTGGAAGAGTATGTTAGAATGGACATGAACTCAAAAGACTTTAGCAGTCCTTATCTGACAGTAAATATTCTTTGTCTAGTGAGCTTTCAATTGATGCAGTAATTAATAATTTTAGGATTTAATTTGGGGCGATTGGTGAAATTGGAGGCATTTTGGATCAAAAACCGAAAATGAAAACCAAAAAACTGACAATAATTAGACAGTACATCGCACAAAATTAGAGGCAATACATTAATTTATTTGTAGTTATACAGCTCTCTGCCACTACTCTTTGAGAATATTTTTGTTATTAAAAATGACAGTTACTGATGTTTTTAGCATGATGTCGATTTGCTTCTGGTCGGCTATATTCTGTTTCAAGTGGGGATGTTGAGTTTTCGAATGAATTAAATCTGTAAAAGAAAAGACCTTAGACAGAGTTCCACCCTTTAAGTTTTAAAATGAACAATAATAACACATTTGCTCTTTGATGTTCTCTGTAGAAACTATGAAACAGTTCAACAGGGCATACATATTTTGTGTTGATCTGCTGCCAATCAAAGAATTATTTCAAATAATAAAAAAGATAATACATTTTAAATAATAACCTGATCAACCAAGTGTGATATCAACTCAAAACTACATTCTAAGGTGAAATGCATTTGCTTTTACTGCACGTTGCCTTACTGATTCCTTATTAAGGCATAATTACTGTGTGGTAATACTGCAATTATGATGTATACAAAACAACAGAAGAACACAAATTAAATTGTCACTTTATAGTACTGTAATTACTCAGCTGGGGCAGCGCACCGCTTTCTTTGCTCAAACACCAAATGTTAACATGGACCACTCTATGCAAATCAAACTGAATTATTTGGGTATTAATGATTAATTTTGATAAACTGCATACAGTGTGTTTGTTAAAATATACATCGTGTCCTCAAGTTACATCTGGGTAACGTTCCTCCGAGTGATGTAAGTCAAATTTCAACGGAACTTACACTAATTATACTAATAATACTACCATAAAGCATTTTGTATGCGTTCAACTGCATTCTACTACTGTATAATTGCTGTCAACTGCTTCTCAACTCTTTCTCCACCTCTTTTCTGCCCATATTACCCACCTATTTTCCTGCACCAGACACTACATAGTCCACAATGCATTGCTCCCCATGAAACATGCCAAATCCCACAAGAACTTGGAGCGCAAACAGGATAATTTTATTTTTTTAGGCGCTAGCGACAGAACTACAAATCATTGTATGTTGAGTGCGATGTAACTCGAGGACACCCTGTATTAGAGTGTGATTATAAAATGTAAAATGTTTGCAGCAGAGGATACGCACTGTGAACACAGCTCGAAGATTGTGAAGCTGATCAATGTCTTTAGCCAGGCCTGAGCTGGACCACCGGACCAGGTAGTTTTCACTGCAAGTGAGAGAATAGAGAAAGAAAAGGGTGAGGGTGGTGCGACAGACAGACTGTGATATTCATCACATAAATAAAAAGACAGCATAAATATGACAATAAAAAGAAATTACCAGCCAGTCTTTAAATTATCATTATAAACACACTATAAACACAAATTGTCCAAAATGAGAGAATATTTTATTAATTTTTTACTCCTCCTGTACTGTTACTGTTTTATTGGGTTCAGTGTGTGTGACATGAATGTCATGCATTTATTCATGCGTATGTGTGTACTTGATGCAGCACCTGATAAACTTGGACTCAGTGGGGTCATAGAGAGACATGAGCACCTCAGCATCCTCTCCAATCTTACACACCACATTCTTCAGTGTAACAAACAGAGCGAAAGATGGTGTGGAAGCAAACTTGGCCTGTCGGCTCAGATCCATATTCTGTCTCTGAGACTAGAAAAAAGACAAACAGAAAGGAAACACTCAGTGTTGCTCAAATTAAGATTCAATCTTTCTCTATAATCCACACGCAAATGTTTCTAAAACAAGCACAATCTTTAAGGCTACATACAAACACACAAACCTATACGTCAGTTTGTAAAGTGACTTGGCAAAAAACAAAGAAAATGTTTGAGTGAATGACAGAAAAGCTCACACAGTCAGAACTGCAGTTCTGTTCTCACTGTTTCACACAGGTATGGAAATAGCTGCAGTCTGTCAACCACTGAGAGAAGATGCACATCTTATTTTTACTCTGCAATAGTCTCCGCCCCATGTGTGCAGATGGAGGGCACAAATGCTTGAGACACAGAGGAACAGAAAAAGAAAAAGCTCAAATGTTTACAAGAGTCAGCTAGAAAAACAGATGAAATGAAAAGGTGAGCGCACAGGAAAAATGTGAGAAAAGCAGAAAAGCAGCAAATGACATTCAGACAGGCTGAAACTGCTTACAGAGTAGGTGTGTGTGTGTGTGTGTGTGTGTGTAAATGTGTGCATAGGAAAGAATTTCCCATTTTAATAAGCCAACAAGAATAACCCATTTGGAGCTCTTACACAATGTTTGTTTCCAAAATGTGACATACTTTAGTTGCCAGTAAAACTCTGACTTGATAGAAAAAGCCTTATACCTATGGTATTATGTAACCACACAAAACCTGTGCTTTTAGCAGATCACTTTGTCTCACTTTATGAATATGTTTATCATCCTATTCCTAAACAACGCAAGTACAATTTCATTTGTAATTAACAAAAGAACCTTGAATGGGTGATCAGTCAAAACCAAGAAGCGATAAATGGCTGCAATATGTCCATTGTAAACATCTAGCCAATAAAAATAATGTACTACCTAAGATAATATCTAGGACATTGATGCTGCAATCAGTATTTCAGTGATTTTATGATAGAAACAGCAACTCTTCAGGTCAGCTCTACAGACATTATG
The DNA here is from genome assembly GCA_037576955.1 of Lepidarchus adonis. NCBI lineage: Eukaryota > Metazoa > Chordata > Actinopteri > Characiformes > Lepidarchidae > Lepidarchus > Lepidarchus adonis. Next base: position 39,490,304 of record JBBIGC010000104.1, on the reverse strand, counting down.
CAGGAATACCCTACAAAGCCTGTAATGTCAGGGGGTTTACAGCTGCTTACGTTTAGGACATTAGAATTAATAGGCTAAGACTTGCATTGTCTTGTCATTGTTTTACCTTTTCTTCTTGGATGCGTTCTTCAATCTGCCTAGAAGCAGCCTCATGGGCTCTAAACAAGTTAATGGTGCTGGTAAGGTCTGGATCCAAAATGTTCCCATCCTTATCTCTTACCACAAGGTCAAGATCAAGAACCCTACAAAAAAAAAAAAAACCAAGATATTACATGGATCAAAATGTAGCACACAATATATTAACAATAACTTAATAATAATAAAATTTTGAAGAGGTTAACATTATAAAAGCTGTGACAATAAAAACTAAGTGCACTAACATTTTCAATAGTGAAATTCTATTTTTTTACTAAAATAATGGTTATTGCTTAAAGAAAAATAATTAAATACTAAATAATATATTTGAATGCTATATTGGCTTTACAAACAATATTTCAGCTTAAAGGGAACCTACATCAGTGAATTAATGACCTAAGTCAGGTTTTAATGTAATATAACGCTCTACAGGTTTTGCTAACTCCTCTGTGCTGAAAAGTCTTCCCATGGGCAATATATGCTCAATCTGAAATCTCCATCTTCAACCAGCCACTTGTGGAGTTAATGTGTTATCACTTTGACTATAAAGTGGCCGAAATTCCCAATACTGCTCAAAATACATAATACAGCCAACAGGTTGGAACACAAAAAAATACAAAACATCTGTTTGGAAGAAGGAGGTGGAAGCACATACTTGTTCCCATAGTCAATTTTGGAGGTGACTTTCTGTTTGAGCTCCGAAAGCTCGTCCTGTGGAAGAGTTCCTGACAGGATCTGAGATCGCCACTCAATGAGATCATAGATCATGTCACGGACAGTATTGAACATCTCACGCTTGTCACCCTGTGGAAGAAGCACGTGTGTTTACTCTGTATACACAGTACAATGAGGGTGAAATCAGCTGTCATGTTCACTGCAACAGCACGTACGTGTATGTGCCAGGACAGATACTTCAGTTTACACAAGTAGTATTATATACAGAAATGCACACAAACACTTCAAAATATAAAGAGACTCTGTACAAACATAAAAGGCCTATTTTCCAGATACAGAATAAATTTAGTCTTGGGCTAAGTATTACTGGACTAAATTTTAGTCCAGGACTACAGTACTTTCCCAGTATACTAAGCCATCCACATGTAGATAGTATAAGAAAAGACTAGACTAGGCAGTTGTAATCTTTTTAATTATTTAATTTAATTCCCACCCAGTATGTAACACCATCCATGTGTGAATAGTATTTTTAAAAAGACGTAGGCTAGGCTAGGCAGCCTTAAATATAAGCACAGTACACAAAACATCACTATGATATATGCTTGCAAATTAATTCTTAATGTGTGATAGGATAATTTAGGGCTTAAACTATATAATCTCTTTTTTTTAAATTCCAGTACAAATAGAGGTACTGATGAACCTGGGGTTCCTCGCAACTGGCTGTTACCAGCAGGTATATGTTATAATTAATAATAAAATTGTTCATTTGGTCTAAAGTTTATTTAGGAAATACAATCCCAGGTAGAGTCTAATTTATAAAACGTATATTGCGGTTGTGTATGCGGATGTTTTCATAAATCTGACTTTTTCTGTGTGTACGTCATTTTCACCTTTTGAGCACACGTACCCTTTTAATAGGGGTTCTACCTAAAGTTTTATAACTGAGACCCCTGGACTGTTGGCGAGCCAGTCACGCACACACCGCTGAAGCATGTGAAAATTAGGCCTGGCATTGTCTTACTGAAATATGATTGGAAAACCTTGATGACAACATGTCTCTCCATAATCCAAATAAACGGCTCTACACCAAATGTACCTTCACTTACATGCTAGTGAACTATTTCGATGCACGTATGCACCTCCACACCATTGACAAATGGAGTTTTTTTTTTTCACCTTTCGCTGGAAGGTCCATTTCGTACATAGCTATGAGACCTCAATGTCTGTTTTCTTTCTAGTGTCTGTCAATCCCTCCCTGATGAACTTGATTTTGAACAGAACTAATGTATGGTATTTTCTTTTCATAACAGGTTGCATTTCTTGATGCAAGGCCAGATTGTGTAAAGTAACAAAAGTTTTCCCAAAGTACACCAGAAAATGTCACATTCATTCTGAGGGCTCAAAAGTCATGCATATTCAATGGTGATTTCCAGCCTTGCACTACATGAACTGTGATGACTCTGAATTCCATTCATATTTTTATATAATGGATTGTAGATGGTTAAACGTTCTTTTGAACTAATTTAATGAAATTAGGTACAAACTGGTGAGTCATGACTTGAGTTTACCTGCAAAGACCTCACCTTTGGAATATGTTTCTTTATACTGAATAATACCCAAACATAACCTATTAATACCTATAATAAATACCTAATTATGTTCCCCTCACCTGTGTATTGTTATTTATTCTCAGCCCTGAAACTCATGTCACAAAAATATCAAAATCACAAATATTTTCATACTTCAATAAATGCATAAACATGACCCGTCAACTAATGACCTGAACTAGCAAGTACAGTACTAGTTAAATCAGTGACAGCTCTACAAAACACACTTTCAGCTGCAATGTCTGTGTTAGTTACCTTCTACAGCTGAGGGAAATACTGTATTTATTATGCTGACGGCATAAAGAAGATTACTCACCACATACAGGTCCCTCCATATCGACGCCCATTCCCGCAAAGTGGTGGTGACCTCATGTACCAAAGGCAACTCTATGGGAATGACTGTTTCTTTTGGTCTAAAATAAGAGAGAGAGACACATGGAATGAGATGCAGAACTCGAAACATGACAAAAGCTAGATGCCAGTTTTGGAACTGGCTTCTGTGTCTGGCAAATGAAGAAAAGTTAGAACTGAGCAGGGCCGTCCCTATCTTGGAAACCTTTTCAGAATGTATACAGCAGTTATTCAGAAAGATATGAATATCCATACACCCACTCTTCATAAAAATGGACACAGTAGAAAATCATAAAGTAATATGATCTTGCTTTTGTAACTCTTTCTATTGAGAGGTGCCTGTTCATCGACTTAATATCAGTCTTCTCTTAATAAAGAATATTGCTCTCTCATTGCCAACACTGCCCTTCACTATGCACCACAATCAGATCATCCTTTCAGATGGATGTTCAATGGTGCTGCCGCCTCCAGAACGGCTGATCTGAAACCTGCTCTCAGTCAGCACTCTGATTACTCCCACTGTGAGATCTAACTCGTACCATTCCCCCTGCTGCAACTCCACTCAAATCAAAGCCCAAATCTCTCAAAAGCAGTTTCTCACCAAAAAAAAAACACTTTCCTCTCTTCCACTCACATATCAGGGAGATGATGTAAAAGTGGGTTATTCTGAGTTCCTTTCAAGGGCAGAGCTCTGCTGAAATCAGTCTGGCTGTTTGAGAGCTAAAGTGTGATACTGAGAAGAGTGAAAAACTCAGTAACAGTGTGAAAAATCTCTGTAAAGCCCAATTTGAAGCATATTTCAGGAACACTGTCTTGCGTACTTCAACAACATGGGCATTTATCTCCAGTCCTTAGGCTCTAGTGCCTTGTGTTACCTACTACTAAATACTGAAAGCACGTAGCCTTAGGACCTCAAAATGTTATTTTGAAAATCTAAATTATTTTAAAGTACAATATCGTAGGTTTATCTTCTATAAACCTTATATTTTCTAAGTATACTGTCAAACCCCATTAACTTCCCCCCCTTTATCTCACCAAACTCACCTCTTGCCATGAAAGGCTGCAGAACATATTTCCGTCAATGTTATTTACCTCTCACCCTTACCACAATGTGCAATGTATCAAGTGTATGCATTTATCCACCTATAGCTCGCCAAATGTACGTGTTAGCACTGTAGCCTAAAACACACTGTCATACTAATTCTATAGTTTGGCTGCTGCTGGTAATGCTAATGCTTCTAATGTCACTGCTGTTTCTCATTATTAACTCATGTCCAATTAACTCATGCATGAAATTATGCTGTGGAGGCTTTATTTACAGCCGGCAACATGTTAGCGTCATGCAGCAACATGAACGTGCAGCGTGCATATAGTGAATGCCAGTGTCTCTCTTGGGAGTCCAGTATTACCGTAAAGTAGTCAGTAGGCGTTCAACTACATTCTACTACCGTATATGACAGACAGATATAATTTCACTTGTGTGAAAGTGTGAACTTTTTACGTTTTCCATAAATTTCACCCAAAAGCCAAATATCCCTAACTTTCTGGGAGTAGTGTATATCACCCATGTGAAAAAGTAATTTCCTGTTAAAATCGATTGCAGAAATAACTGCAATCAAATGCTTTCAGTAACAGGTGGTCAATCTTTATCCTGTAGAGAAATGTATGACTAGTGCTCTTAACAAAACGATCAATTAACTTACATTGGATGGCTATGGAATCTTATCAGGGTTCATGACTTTTACTAGGCCACTATAAAAAAATGAATTGCTATTTATGTTTTAACTATTTAGAGGTGAACTTGCTAATATGCTATGGATTGTTGAACTGCTACATGGACTACACATCTTTCCTTAGTAAAAAGTAAATCCTTTTTCACTGTATTCTTCAGACACTCCTTTCACATTACCTTAAAATAAAACAATGATCCACTTGCTTCAGTCAGGAACAGCACATGGTTCATCAACCCACCCTTAATCTTATGCACTAATCACTCTGTAATAGATTGTTTACAACGCTAACCCTTCAGCATGAATAGAGAAGTTAAACCTCTGTAGCCTGAAAAGACAGTTACAGTATATGTAGATGTTCATAAATGTGACATTGCAGCCATGGTGAATATTTGTTTTCCCCATATACAGACTAGAATTGACTGAAAGAGTGAAATTAATGTTTTGAAACTTCCATTATATTATATTTTAATATCAAACCCTCATTTATTCTTCCTCTTAAGCAAATTTTGGTTGTAACTTGCACTCATATCAGTGAAATATTCATAATACCGTCATTTCAGGGACACAACATTGACATAAAAGCTATATGGAATTTCCCTGGACCTGTAAGATGTTCTATATTTCACATCTAGAAATAAGCAAGTGTGAACAACATTGGCTTATTCACTGAAAAGACACAAGAGAGTTGTTGTACTATGTGTATCGCTAATTAACGAATGTTTTCTTTTTTTTGCTTAATGATACCTTTTAAAAAGGTAAAACACTCACCCACTGCCTTCAACTGTAGCCTCCTTAAGATGTATGTAACAGGCAGGAAATATACCCTGGAAGCAGAAATATGCTTTAGGTTGGTCATTTTGTAACAAAGGAATATGCAAAAAACAAAATGTTACAGCGTCAGTTAGAGCCTTAACCTTTTTATAAACCAACTCACCTTCTTTGACTTTCTCCTGATTCTGTTTCCTCTGTACCAACCTGGGAGAAAAAGAAGGTGTAATACAGTTCCAGTAATGTAATAACACTTATGAGTAGGCATGTCCAGGTCATGTTTTTTGCCCCCGAGTCCAATTAAAATAATTTTTCATCTTATTTTTATTATATTATATTATTATTCTGCTGACACTGGGTCCAGGATCCGTTATTTTTACCTTCTTAGATAAGTTTCACAGTGCCCTCTTTAAGTACATTGAATCAATTAAAATCAAATGCATATGTTTGAATGGCAAATGTCCTCGACTGCCTGCTTTATATGCTCTGTTGTAGACTGACATCCATGCAATTCTGTGTGGCTTAAATTAAACAGAGATAATCCAGTGCACAGCGAGGCTAAGTATCAGCACTGGGCAAACATCAGAACCTCTGGTAGGGCAGTGTGGAATGGGTCGGGCATATTGTAGTTCCAAAAGATGACGAAAGCCTGTATTCTATTGAGTGGCCTGTCATTTAAAGCGGTTCATTTAGTTCCAATGTGTTGCTTCAGTGCAGTTTACACCTGAGTAACCTGACTAAACTTGCTGTATTCCATCAAGTGTTAATATTTTAGGTGTCATTTCAATTTGGTAATATAAGATGGAGCTTTGTTACCACCGCCTTGAAAAATATGCTACAAACAATACACAGGACCACTTTCATTTTCCAGTCCAAAACATTTCCACATTGCTGAAATTGTAACCTTGTGCTGTCGTAAAGCCCTCCATTTACAGCACCTGCATGACGACTGATACCAATCCCCGAGATCAAATCAATTACTATGACATCATGGACTGTATGCCTGTATAAAAAATGTCCAAATTTTGGAGAGAACTGACCGACTTTCGAACATAGAGCTAAATGGCAAAATTCACAACATGTGTTTTATTCATGAATCGACTAATACATTTCCTGGTTCAATCAGAATTAATACTAATATTAAAACCGTCCTCCTCATCATCATTTTCACATCAGGACAGCTCAATTAATATGACATCATGGACCATATGCTTGTATAAAAAAATGTCCAGATTTGAGAGAATTGACCATTTGTGTTTCATAAATCACTTTTTGATCCGTTCTGAGCCAAAACAATATTCACAAAAACATTCCTGGGTCAAGTCACAAATATGACCAGCAAATAAACACCTGAACAAGTAACAAATAATTGGAAACTCCAAATCTGACAAAAATCTAGGAAGGTACGAGTATAAAACATTCAAAATAAACAAAGATAATGAAAAGAGTGATAGCTGCATAGCTGAAATAGGTACTTGTGGGGTATTGCTGACTCCATTTACCCTTGCGAGTGTAGAGCGAAGGCACTGCTGTCATTGATAAAGCAATAATGCTCAATTTTCACAGAAAACAGCTGGTGTCAGACTCAATCAAAACCATCATCGTTTATGGGCAGAGAGAGGAAGACAGGGAACAAGCAGAGATGGCAAGGGAGTGTAGGGACAAGGAGAAGATGAGAGAGAAACCTACAGTATGTGCATGTGTGTATCTCTCACCTTCATAGGTCTCCAGTATATGTACTGTGTCTCCAATCTGCAGTGACAGCTCTTCACCACTGCGTGCATCATAGTTATAGATAGCTGAGGAGAAAAAGCAGGATAAGAATCAATGACCCGAAGCCATTATAGACTAAATGTGTGGTCTTTAACAGTTCTGTTCCTCTACTAAAACTCGCTGAGTAGATTCTAAGCAGTAAAATCAGTAAACAGTAGCTTTCTCTGCGGTGATGAACCAAGCAAACATGTAATAAAACAAAAATGGCAAACCTTTATTCAAAACAATTTGGGAGACAAAGCATTTGGGACATAAAGCATTCCCTGAACTACGCCATCTAAAGCAACTGTATGCAAACCAATTTTGTTAAAGGAAATCATGAGAATATGAGATTGTGTACCCAGTACTGGGACGGTGCATCATAGCACCCCTAGTAAACAATTTAGCGTTTAAACAGCATTGGTTTCTTGCAACTAATTGAGAAATAAAAACACAGGAATAAGGATGCCGTTAATGCCAGTGTACGGACTGAGCAGTCTCTGCGAACAGACAAGACAAACCTAACACATGAATGCCTGAACACACTGGGACACTTCCCCAACATTTTAATTAAGTGTGTACTGATTATCAAACAGGCCAATTGTCAGGAACAGGAATTTTGCAGATTATAGGCATTTTTAACCATCGTCAATATTAAGTGATTACAATATGCGCTACTGTGGCTCCACTGCAGTCTCTTCTCTTTGTGCCATTTACTCTCAACTTGCTGCTTCATTTAATGTCCAGCCCACAACAGTCTGTGATTGGCTGTATGTCAGACGAGTAGTAACCGATCAACGCTGAAGCCGTGTTGTCACCTCACACCACACGCACACATCGTTTCAGACCTTTTCAGCTGAAGCTGTAGCAGATAATGAAAGGTAGAGAAGTGTTTCTCCAAATTGAAAAATTACAGTCCTACACGTTTTTTTAGTAAGTGACAAAGTGATAAAAGCCAACATTACAACACGAACTTAAAACATTTCACAGTTTTATAATGTTATTAAAGTAACAACTTAAAATTTTAAAAATGTAAAGAGTTTTAGTATTTATAAACAATAAAATTAGTCATTTCAAGTTGTGTGTTTAATTTTTGGTCAAATTCAAAACTGAGATTTTCTCTGTTTTTTTATTTTATTTGACATATCAGTCCCAAATATCAGTTTTTAGCCCTGTTAACTAAAAGTAATCAGTATCGAGATCGGCCACAAAAAACCTAGATCGGTTGAAAAATAAAAAACTGTCAAACCCAAACTAGTTTAAATGAAATACTTTGAAAATGACATTAAAAACCAGACTAAAAACACATATCACTACTATAACATATTGTAACACTTAACTCATTATGCAGTAGTTTCCTCCACCTGAAGCTTTAAGAAGTGCCATATTTAGTGTTTTAGGCAGAGAAGATATCCAATGAATAACCCAAATTAAACCACACTTAACCACTTTTTAAAAAGGTACAAAAGTTACCATTCAGGCCACATTTACAACAAAATTTGAGCTCAGACAACGTGTCAACATTAACATTACCCCATTTTCTGCTAAGGTAATGTAAGTAAGACTAATACAGTCATAACCACAGTGTAATTAAACAGTGAACCTAGGGATTTGTTTGAGAATAAGACTTCTTCATGAACAACGTTCAAAACTGGCCTCCCATAGAAGGCCCTCTTCACTCCTCACTATTCTCTATATAACTAAATAAAAATCTGACAAACTAAAAAATAAGTAAGAAAAAATAAAAATCACACAAATGTCCTTCTCCACAGGATTTTCTCCAAAAGGTGACAAGTTTACGTCCCTGGGAAAGAGACTGATCTCTAATATGAGCCCTCTAGTCGCACTTACTCTTTCATTAATGCAGATCTCTATACAACAACAAAGCCGACCACACAGAAGCAAGCTCAACCAGCAGTGAGAAATACACAATAAATGTTCTGGGAAATTACAAACAAACCATTAAATTCACAAACATTCCATCATATAATAAAAAGTACCACAGCACAAACAATTTAATAAATCTCATATTTCTAAACTCCCTACTATTAAAATTGTAATTAATCCGACACAGCATGGTGTCAACAAACACTGCATAATGAATAATATGGCTATGATGATGAATCTTAGAAAAATAATAATGATTTACTCGGCCAATATATCTCACTGACCCACACATCTCTATGGATGATCTGAATTTGTGGTGGTTTACTGGCCACCCTTTAACAGTAGCTACCATACACACCCTCAAACATTCCCTCAAGCTCTCTCAGATCTTCTTCTGGTTCCATGCACCAAACTTTCCACTCTAGGAGGCAGATGATGTCTTGGCTCCCAAACTATGGAACTCTTTTCCACAATTTGTTCATGACTGTTGCTGTCTGTCATCATTTAAACAAGGTCTCAATACCTTTCTATTTATTAAATTACTTTTTCTACTTTTAAAATTTTTTTGTCTTTGTAAAGTGACCTTGGGTTTGTGAAAGTCGCTATATAAATATAACTTATTTTTATTATTATACAGTGATAAACATACACAATCACTGGCTGATTGGTCCTGACTATAGAGATGTGCCATTACTAATCAATCGTATAGCAATGAACACACACATACAGCCCCAGTCCAAAGTATAGACAATTCTGGTAATATGAAAAATTGTTCAATTTCTGTCTTTTTCCCTTGTGGTACACAAAAATTACATAATATTACATGTCACACAAGCATTTTCCAGCTTTATTCCTTACGGTTAGGGTTGGGAATCTGAAATAAGATTCCAAATTAGCCAAGAACCAGATAGTGAAAAATAAATGGATTAATTAATACAATAACCTTTTATTATTCTAAACAAAGTTACACATCTGTCACGACCCTTGTGGCTAAAGGTGCTTCCGGACCAGAGGAGCTTTTTCACAGTTTGTAGACGTGTTGGAGGAAGTTCCCTCTTCACTGCAGGAACTGAGGACAATTACAGTTTTCAGAACGGTGTTTTAAGGAACCGTTTTAGCTCAGTGTGGGTACTTTCCAGCAAAAAAGGAACCATGAGTGAACAGTGATGCATCCAGACGAAAGTGTGCCACAATTGCAACCACCATTTTTAAAAAATCAGTGTTACCATTTAAATCATAGTATGAAAAAAAAAACATTAAATCTCCAGGCTTTACTTAACATAAACACAAGGAGGAACGGAGGCAGCCATGACCGAATGGTAAAATGGGATTGTGACAGGAACCAGCCAGAAACTCCTACTGCTCCTCCGATACCACTACAGTGGTAGTAACCATAGTAACCATAAATATTACATAATTTACACAACAGTTAAAATATATCAAAGAAAAATAGCAAATGTACTATTATTATTACTACTACTACATGATGTTTTGATCATCTGGTCCACCCTATGCTTATATGCAATTTCTATACCAACCAACATGGATTAAATCACATTGGGCAGCCATGGCCTAGTGCAGGGGTGTCCAGCTCCGGTCCTGGAGATCCAGTTTCCAGAACAGTTTGGTGATTTCCCTGATCAAGCACACCTGGTAAGACTCACCTGTTAATTGCCAGGTTCAGGAAGTGTGTTTGAGGAAGGCAACTACCAAACTGTGCAGGACACCGGCCTCCAGGACTGACTTTGGACACACCTGGCCTAGTGGTTAGATCTTTGCCCTTGGAAGGTCCCAGCCTAGGTACAGCTGAGCAACCTTCAAGCAAGGTACCGTCCTGCTACACAGCCCCAGAAGTTACATCTCGTTGTGTTCACAAGGACAAATATTCACTTCCACATTACATTTGAGTTCCTATTTGGCAGAGTAAATGCTAAAAGAACAAGCAATCTACAAGGTGTGCAGGTCTCAGGAGAGCTCCCTCACACCTTGGGTCCAACCAGAACATCCATGTTCAGTTATCAGCTAGCATGCATGGCTAACAAGGTGGTCCATAGTAAACGTCAAAAGTGTCCCCCTCTTAAATAAAAATTTAACTGGCTGCAAATCAGGTTGCACATAAAATTTTAAGGCAATATAGCATCTAAAAAAAAAAACGCATAGAGATTTAGGTTTTACAGTTTCGGAGCCCGAGTCAACCAGTTATAGTATCTCTTCTCTAGCACCTTCAGTAGAGTCTGGGAAAACTAGCCACCACACCCTTCATTGTCAATGAAGAAAAACTGAGGAAGAGACCGGTACCAGCATTTGTAATGAAAGGGCTAAATCCTTTAAAGGCTAAACTGTTTCAATACAACTTTACAACAAAAGGTTTGTATTTATGACCGAAATTTAGCTTTTGGAGATTTTGGAGAAAAATTATTGCACCAACGTCATTTCTATATTACTATTTCACTTTCAAAATGTATTATTTACACAATATGACAAACGATCTATTATAAATCACTATGATCTAAACTTAATGTCACCAAAACTACAAGCGAGTGGTCTAGTAACTATACAGTATAAGAATATGCATCTGATAAACAATGCAGTTGGAATGGTAGCCTATAATAATGGTCCTCTACTCTAAACAGGCTGGTTCCATCACCCAAACCAGAGTCCACATCCAGCAGAGCCCTAATCAGCACAGCTCAACCACCTCCACCACCTCTTCTATTCCAACACAGACCTCTCATTTGCCTTTGTTTTGCAGCTGTCTCAAGTCTCGTTATTTCTCCAGAACCATCTGGCACTTGCTGAGAGCGCAAGAACACAGCAAACAATAGAAGAACAAAATGCCTTCAATGATTCCACGCATAACTGCACAAAGAACATACTGACAAACATACTGACAAACAACAAACAAAGGTGAGTCAAGTTTATTCACACAAAACACTGCCCTCTCTGTTCACGAAGTGGAATAAAAAATTAGAACAAAATATTTTTTAAATGATTTTAATTTCAGATTAGGGGAATGAAAATTATTATAACCGATAAGATAAACAGTAAAAGCTCAATATTTTAAATTCCATTAGTTTAACGATGCTTTAACGGATGAATTTCACATGCTTGTTGTTTGAACTATAATGATGTTTTGTGTTCATATTTACTAAACAAGTTTAAACAGCTATAGAGTGGGGTGATTCATTCTTGGGTTAAAGGGAACCCCGCCTACTATGACAAGTTTGAGCTAAAATATGTACTGTGCTTTCAATAATATATATGAGGTATTAAAATATGCCTTATATGTATATGTTTTTTCTTTTAAGCACATTTTAGATAAAAACCAATTTACCAGGAGGCCGCCATTGTTGTTTACTTCTCAATGCATTCTGGGTAGTGACGTCAAAAGGTTTCACCGCATCAGGTTTACAGTTAGCAGCACTGGAAATGGCTTCTGTTCAACCT
>JBBIGC010000104.1:39465633-39477849 GCA_037576955.1 Lepidarchus adonis | reverse complement strand
TGTGTGTATGTGTATATATATATATATATATATATATATCTAAAAAGCTGGAGTTTTGCAGTAGCTCATGCAATTGAATGAATATGCGCTCTTGTTACAAGAGGTCTGACTGGCTGTACTGTATGTCAATCAACTACCCAATGCCACAGTGGAGATGGATGATTGGCTTACACCCTTTTTATAATAATATGCAATCTACCCCACACTTCATGTACTGTAGTGTATTCAGTGGCTCACGTTTGACCAGTTTTGCGTGGCCTAACGTGCGCAGTACAGCTTATTTAAAAAGGCAGGGCTTCGCAATCAACTCGTTCTCTGAAGTTACTCTGAAAGTAATAAATAACAAGAAACTTGACAGAAATGTAGTAAAAGTAAAAAGTATGGTTTTGTCTTTCAAATGTAGTGAATTGAAAGTTAAAAGTTTCCAAAAAAAAAAAAACTAAAGTGAAGTACAGATATACAAAGACTGTACTTAAGTACAGTATTCAAGTTAAGGTACAAATATACAGTTGCAAAATTAACTAATTAGCCATTTCCTAACAATCAATACTTAGCTGCTCTCAAATAAATACAATTGCCCTTTAAAGGACACATGTCAGTAAATGCGTTTTTTTGGCTTACTTTTAATTACCGTATTTGCCTCAACCTTGTGAATCAAAATACATACCATTCATATTTTTTCTTGTGATCTATGTATAAGATAGTAGAAGCTAAAAGCAGAATAATTGTGGTAAGCTCAAGTGATTTTAATGAGGCTATTACACAAAAACTGTGCAGGCCTATGTAGACTATTTGAAAAATCAGTGGAATTCACATTTTATTTTTAAGACTTCCTTCCAGTACACACCCTGAACACACACTTCACATCTTACTGCTCACCTACACAGCAGTAGCGGAATGAGGGGGGGGGAACAGGAACAGAAAACATCATGCAATTCTTCTTTAGGTGTTCCTCTAATGAGGCCTAATTGTAGGCTGTAAAGCCGAGACAGAGGTCTGATGGATCTAATTTGGTGCAAGCAGTAACAAAAGAGCTCTCCAGCCTAAACGACTACCAAGGGTCCCTGTTCTCACATTAAATCAATCAATTACACCCAGCACTCAGTCATGTTTATCTGTACTGCTGCTGTGACAGCACTGCAGCAATTAACCTGACACACAGGACCACAGGACACACGGCAAAGTCTGAACAGGGAGGAGGGGAGTGAAAAGAGGAGAGAAAGTCAGACAGAACAAGCGGAAAGGTCTACAGAACTTCAGAAAAGGAGAGCTGCTGACCACATCTCTGCCAGTGTTATAATGAGGCAGCCCTTTTACAGTCATCAAACAATCTCTGTCAGGCTCTGGCACCCCAGCATAACAGCGTAACAAGGTTAAACTAGTTTAACTCAGGAAAAAAAGATGAATAATTTTACCAGTAAGGCTTAAATCCACATTTATAAAAAATTTCATATACATAAAAGATGCATTAAATAAAACTACGGCTGTGCAATATGACAATATTTATAATCGTGATATATTGTAGCCATGATATGATATTCTGAGCATATTGTGATATCCTCAGTAATTAAAACCACTGTGGAATATATTTCATAAAGAGCTTTATTAGTCTCACGTAAATGAACTTATCATAAAAACACCAAATAAAAATTATTCACACTCATTACACTTTTATATTTTTAAGAAAACATGGTAAATTTTTCATTTGTTAACAGATGCTGGAAAAAAAATATTTTATGTCGACCAAGACTGAAATCTGAAAAGCAAATGTAGTGTGTTCTCCTGTAGTCAAGTCAATTTTTAGAACCTGAAAACTTTTAAATTATCCTTTTTTTTCTTTTTTTTTGTATAGCTTGTTTTATTTGGAACTGGCTAAATATTTTAATTTGAACGAATACATGTCACACTGTTATACAAGAAGGACGGCAGTGTTCATGCTCCTTGCGAGTGACATAGATGCTTACGCAAATGGGTTCGTAGATCTACAATTTAAGTCAAAGACACTGTATACTGATTCAATCCATCTGAAATACAGTTGTATGATGTTCTACTGTTCAACAAGTTAATAGGAATTAGTCATTTGATCTATATCGTGATACACAGTCTTAGGCAAAAGTCTGGGCACCCCTCGATAAATAAAATTTTGTCAGTTTATGATGTAAACACAGTCCTATAGGAAATGAAAAAAATGCACAATATATTTAGCAAATACTGATGCATAGTTACTTTTTATGTCATAAATTGATTTTAAAAAAACATTGTGGTTCTCTGCAAAAGTACACAATTAGTACTTAGTAACACCTCCTCTCACAGATATCACAGCTTGCAAACACTTTTTAGAGCTAAAAGTCTTCCTATTCTTGTACTTGGGATTTTCTCTCATTCTTCCTTGGGTTCTAGTTCTGTAATATTCTTTAGTCGTCTTGCATGCACAGCTCTTTTAAAGATCTACGCACACGTTTTTTAATGATGTTTAATTCAGGGAACTGTGATGGTCATTCCAAAACCTTTATCTTGTGTCTCTTCTCCAAACATGTCTTTGCTGATTGTGGCCAAAGATTCTATTTTAACTTTATCAGTCCACAGCACTTGTTTCCAAAATGCCTCAGGCTTCTGTAGACCATCTCTTAATTACCTTTCTCACTTGCAGACTTCTCCTGCATTGTGGGCATCAATGACTTTCATTTTCAGAGTGTTACACAGCTGCTTAGAGGACCCAGGTTTGTTGAGTGTACAAGGTTTGAAAAGTATTTGTAAAACTTTGAAACTAGCACTAGCTGACATTTACTAATGACAGCTGTTTTCATGAATCTGATCTAACAAGCTGATTAAGGTCTGAAACCTTGTAAAAAGAATCTGAGACTCTGGAACTCTTAAGGTGAACAAACTTTTGCACAGGGCCATAATATATTGTTTTGCTCAATTTACGTCATAAATAGTAACTATGCATTAATTTTCAATTGCAAAATCACCCAAATCTGTTATTTATCAAGGGTTGGTCAAACTTTTGCATAAAACTGTATATCAATATTGATTGATATGAAAAAAATCATTGTGATAAGATTTTTTCCCCCATTTCGTGCAGCTCTAAATAAAACTAGTCTCTAACTTTTGAAAATAAAATGTTAAATATGAGGGAAATATTGTTCCAGACAGCAACGGCCATTCAGAGCTATGCCTTAAGTAACAAATAGGATTTAACCAGACATGTGAACAAAGTCTAAGTAAACAGATTTTAAAATTCCAAAACTAAAAATAAATGCAATTATTTTAAAATGTGTTACTTTATTTTTTGACAATAGTGATGCACTGATCTAACATACTGTATTCATTTCAGCACCAATACTAGTACAATAAAACGTACATACAGATTAAAACATGTTTGTGTTGGCTAGCACATGACTAAAATAAAATTTTTTTGGTTTTACATTGCTTGTAATTGTGCTAATATTTTTCTTATGCCATGGCATTAGATTATCTTTATTTTACCCATTTATCTACTGCCTGTTTAAAAAGATTTTGTAACTACAAATAAAATTGTTGCAAAATTATTATTATTATTTATTTTAGTAAACAAGCTATACATTGTCCCACTTTGAATAATGTGTTTTAGTCATAGTAATTAAAAGGTTTATTTAAGAGTACAATTTTAAAGCTCCAGTCATTTTGGATTAAATAATTAAAATAAATGTTCTTATTTTAAGACAATATATCAAAAGAAACAAGAAATACCAAAAACAGAAGAAAAAGTTAATCACCAAACCAGCTTGCTGGTTAAAACTGCATGAACAGGACTTGCATAATGAACCCGAAGATGCTGTTTTACTGAATGGAGAGGCAAGATCATGTTTTATTGATAACATGGTACACAAACATCAGTTTCATCACAAAGGAAATAACTGATAATAAAAACCTCATTCACATAGGTCAGCAAGTTGTTTCACTGCTTTGTACTGAATTTATAAATATTTGCAATTGTTCATATCATATAAGAATCGGCCAATTTGATTAGCTAGGCTACTATCTCTGTTTGTCAACGTCTATTTCAAGCCAGACTAAACACTGCTACAGTAGCAGCATTTTTGAAGACTAGAAAATGGAGAATAAGAAGCCAAATTGAAATTGAAATGAAAAAAGGGAGAGAAGACAAACTTACAGAAAAGTGGGAAAGGAAGAAAGCAAGGGGGAAGTCAGTGTTCTTTTCTTGTGAGTGCCAGAAAGCATTATTACATACTTTTGTGATATAAATTTTGCAAAGGCCAAAGTTGCAAAAAGGATTACCAGATGGTACACTGTGCACATCCCGACAATTTAATTTCAACATTTTCACTTCTGTAAATATTAAATGACAAAATTTGTATTCTTATTATTTTTTTAATTATTCCTGAACTGTGCTTGAAAAGGTTATCTATTTATTAAACAAGATTTTCTTGCATGTTGGCATGTAGTTTATTCCATACTATTTTTTGTTTTATTGTTACAGATCAAACACATCAGTGTTTCCAATATGCGATATATCACAATATGTATTTTTCCATCATCTGTTGAGATATAACAAATGAAAAATGGCCATAACATTTTAAAAAATAAATGTAATGTTTCTCACACTGCATTATAAATTAATTGACTAATGATGCTCGAAAATGAAACATGAAATTTCAGTGTTTAAATAAAGATGATGTCTTGGTAGGATCATAAAATCATATTGTGACCTGATCCCGATAACGATAAATCGACATATTGCCCAGCTCTACATCAGATTCTTTAAGAAAACTGGCAATGTGGGTAAAACAATGTCTTCGGCATATATTCTCTTAATCATCATTACAATGTAGGTGTCTGTAATACTGAAATCAAAGAAGGCAGCTGAAAAATAATTGCCACTGGGCGTTTTAATAAATCATGGTATACGTATAACCCAACAAAAATAACATTAATTTAGCCACACAAGGTCTTTTTATGGGCTGATATTATATTGACATTTATGTATGTTTGTGTATCAGAATTATAACAACTAATCATAGTACAAATATTACATGACCATTTTCTCTGTGTCCTAGAATTAAACAGGCAGTTTTGTTACTGTTCCTTCAAGACTAATCTATGTAAATGGTATCTTCTGATTGGTTGCCCTGTTTTTCAGCTCATTAAAAAAGACAGCACATCTCCTTAGATCTTCAGCATGAATGAGCAAGGGTAAACCGCTATAGGTTGAAAGAGGAGATGTATGTGTAGGGTTTGTAACATATTATTTGGAAACAGGCTGTTTTATATCCATTTACTGTAGCTGGAAGTCACTTTGAAAAAAAGCATTAGCCAAATTAGCAAATGTAAAATAGCCATATATACACCGTTTACTTGGAGTAAATGTACATTTAAAACTTTAACATTATATATACCCACTTAAAGTATTTTTAATTCCAGAAAAAAATCACAAGTAAAGCTGGAAAATATGATATTTATCATTATCGTTAAAAATTTAAAGTACTTTAAAAGCATTGTTGAACTTCATGTTCTCCAAGAGCATCACTAGTCTCTCTTAAGTGAACTTAGTGCACTGCGCTGTGAAAAACAACAAATAAAAATCATTTGTACTTTTATCTACAAAAAAATATATGTGGCTCATTTTAGTTTTAACAGATAGTAGAAGAGTACAAATCTGACATATCGTGTATTGGGAAAATTTGTCAAAATATTGCGATCCAATATTTTTTCCATATCGCCCACCCCTAATCACAAGTCCAATATGAATCAGTATAATCTCAATACTAATATTTGCAAACACTGAGTAAGCCTTAAAATCTCCACGTATCTTGGTGTGGCATCATAACTGGCCAATACTTGAGAGACTGGAACAAATTGCTCCTAATAGCTTCTTACTGTTTAGAGAATTACCATAATCCTCCCTGACAAAAAAAAAAAAGATTGCGCACTTGTATCTTCCTCTTGTAATGGCTCTTCGAGGCTCATTTTCCAATTGTTTGGAGATTGCCTCAAAAACACAAAGGGAGACTGCCTCAAAAACACAAAGGGAGACTACGATAATGACACCAACTTCCTGACTTTGTAACTAAAGCTTTTACCCCGCTTACTGAAATGGAGATGCCATGAATCAGGAAGTAAGAACCATAAGCAGTTAAAAAGCATGTGAAACTGCACCAGAAACACATGCAATCACTATATATAGATAAGATAAGAAGATAAACAAAATTCATTATTAAGATGTGATTTTATCTATACTAATAAATAACCTACTTATACCAAGAGATTTTCCAAAGCTACAATTAACAGCCCCAAAGCTGTAGGCATTAGGCTGTAAATGCCACAAAAGCTTAAGAAAAACAAAGGCATTAATAAAAAAGAAAAAAGGAAATCAACAATCGGAACTGCTGAAGAACCTATCGATTTTCACCCAGGAGAGGCCGCAAGCAAAATCCCCCCAGATAACAACTTTATCCATGTTTCACAAGCAGAACAATCAAAGGCAATGCGTGTCACGATGCTATAGATTCTGGCGCAGTTGGCAGGATCCGGGTGTGGGTGGGAAATGGAGAGATAATGAGATGAGATATATTGAGGGGAGGGGGGCATTAGTGCCTGACATCCCTCAAACAGAGAGGGTCATGGGTACCAAAGCTGAGAGGGTTATGGGAATAATGAATAGAGGCCAGTTAGTTTCCCCCTGTCCCAAGCTCAGGGCATGTAACACCCACACCAACAACAGAACCAGGCCTACAGAAAAAAAGAGTTTGCCAGCTAATGCTTCACTGTACTACAGTGAAAGATGGATTTGCAGCATAAAAGCCCTTATAAAGAAGAGTTCAGGGTTGACTCCTAGTCCTTTTCTACCTAGGCATCTGAATCAAGCATTTTTCATTTCAGTCACGTTTCTGCATGTTGGAGCGAATCTGTCCATCCACGTAAGACTTGCATTCGGTCGGCTGCACATTCAAAGCAGCAGCAGCTTTGATTAACATTAACAAACTATGTACACAAGCTAACATGGACAAGCGTACGTGAGTTTTTAGTCTAAATAATTTATTTGTTGACATTTCAAGGACAAAGGCAAGCATCTGTTGGAGTGATATCATGAGATGATGTACAGCCCAAATATGGAAATAAACAGATGGGTTCTTTGGGAGATGACTTCATCGGTTTGACTGACAGGTGGCTGACGTGCCTTCACTAGTCAAAACATTGTAGAGGTTTTCTCATAAAAGCCCAGACCAGTTGGGTGGACCTTCGTGAGTCGTGAAGGTAATGACACTCGGTCATGCCGATGCTCACCCAACTCACTCGTTTCACCCGTTCAAATGTAACTTCTGAGAAATAGTAAGTAAAGTTTCTTCTGTTTTTAATATCAACTGACTTCTGACTCATTCTTTGTGTAGAAAATTCTTATTTAGATAAAAGATTAGTTATGTCAAGACTACACGCAACTTAAAGGGGTTTTTGATTAACCTTTTATTCCTTTCAGCCTGAGAGGGCAGCCTTCTGTGAAATAATCAGTATGGATCGGAATGTGACAGAGTATAGACTGTATAGGAATTATATGATTATAAAGATATAGTCCTATAATAGCCTTAACATGCATCATTCAGTCTTTTAAACCAAAAAAATTTGAGTCATTCTTAGAAATAAAAGAAACAAAAGTACATAGTCAGAAAAAAACCTGCTAATGATTTAATAAACAATTTGTTTTAAATAAGAGTAGCAAGATTTGTTTAGGGACTTAGGATTTAATCTAAAATTTCCAAGAGAAATTGTCAAGCTACAAGGAATCTCCTGGAAGTCCTTAGCAGCAGTGAGATAGGGATGAAACTAATTAACCTCATCTGTTTCCTTAGACAGCCCTAAACTCCATGGAATGACCGCCTCTGTGGAACTGACTGACCAGAGTGAAGAAACAAAACAGTCATTCTTCTCACAGTTAAGACAGTCTGAAAAGCTGAGTCTTAAGTCTTGATTAAGACTGTAATGCTAAGACACTTGCACACTCCCAATAGAACACTAAACTAAACCAAAACAGCTGTGCATTATAAAACTATGCAAATTCTTAAGACTGTAATAATGAAACTTTTTTATTTGAATTTAAAAAAGGAATTTAAATATTAACTTTAACATATTTAAAGTTATTTGGCAGGCATTAATGTATCTGATCATGAAAAAAGGTACCAACCATGTAAACTGTATTCCCCAAGGTACAATCAACATCCATTGTCATAGGTCTTCAAAGTTCTGTTTCAAAATGTACTTTTTGAAAAAATTAACTTTCCCAGGGTAGCAAGGCATACATTTAGCCTCATATCCTGTTAGAAGCCAGCAAGGATGTAGAATCACTGCAGTGTAAATTTAGTCACCATTAAGTGTACAGTGAGCATACCATGTAGTACTTTGTGAAATAGAAGTTCAAAACAAATGAAAAAAGAAAGAAAAACAAATTGTGTCTATTCTTTACAATCATTACACCCTTGTAAAATAGTACACCAATAGAAAACTGAGAGAGAGACATTTTGATCAATGAAAGTCCAGACAAAAACTTAAAATGAAGGCCAAATACATATCTCTGGCCACAGTCAGGTCCAAAGAGAGTCATTTGAGTTAGTCACACATCCAACCTCTGCCAAACGACACCCTAAATCTTCCATGCTGGCAGACTGAATCAATACCATCTCAGTTATTATAAAGAAAACCATGCAGGTGAGCACAACTTAAACCCAAAGAATGAACGATGGCCAAACATTGTCTGAAGAGCGAGGCCAGTTCAGGCTTCCTGACTCTACTGACTATAGCCAAGTCATCTTTAATATTTTCAATGCAAGTTCTGTGTTGCTAAATGTATTATTAAATAGAGTTATAAAATATATGATTGTTTTTTCTTTCTTTGTAAATATTGCTTAAGTTTACAGGGCTGGGTTAAAAAAAATTGCAATTAATGTCAAATTTCATTTTAAAAAGTTGATATCAAATCATAAATTCATAGATTGATATTTGAACAAACCACTTTCTGCATTTGCGTTATTCTCTCCAGCTCCTACCTAAAACACAGCCTGAAGATATGTAGCAATATTTTGGATTTCCAAGGTGTGAGGGAAACGACAAACTGGACAAAAGAAAATAATTTAAAAACTATGCAAAACATTACTTAAATACCGTTGAAATGCCACAAAACTCTGTCATTGTTTATCAAGGCATGAAGATGCATGACTTCCGTCAAAGAACGCTGGAGAACGTATTTGGGATTAAATGTCCTCGAAATTCTCCACATGCCCTAAAAATAACAGAGGCAACAGCATCATTAACTATTTAACGGTTATTGTTGTTAAACAATATCATGTTTGTGATTTCATTGCCAAGCAGGCCTTTTAAATTTCAGACATGTTTAACTTTAATAAAATCTCAGATTCTTCTCAAAAAATTTTCAGATTTTAATCTAGACTGTGTTTTACAAACACACACACTGCTGCAGGATAAATGGAATAGAATCAGGACCTTGTGAATCAAAATTTAATCAATTCTGGAAACCCATAACAATTCCAAGCCCTAATATTTAAAAAGATATTCAGAACACAGCTTCATGACAAACATACAGAATTATTTTGGACTTATTCATACACCCTGGAAGCATCGACAAGGACATTTTATGCCTCCTCCTCAGTGGCTTTAGGGAAAGGGGGGGAAAGAAAAGAAAAAAAACACTTTGTGAAGCGGGGGAATTCATTCCACAGCAAAGTATGAAGCTGCAGGAATTGCACTGGGACTAATAGAATCTTTCCAGAGACTGCTGGGCTATACAGCAATTGTGCAGGGTGCAGTCTTTATGCACAATCATGCCATTGTGCGCTTTGTGAGGTAGTGCACAGATTCTGATGATGCAGTCATCCCGCTGAATCATCAGCTATTGTTGTTCTACGCATTGCACACAGAAAAAGCTGGCACACTCGGGCCTAACGCAATTATAAAACAATAGCTTAAAGGCTTGTGCCAAGATTTGTTTAAAGGATTTAAATATACTATACTCCAATTACACTTTACAAAACACTAACCACTTCAGGTGGTGTTAAAAGTACAAAGAGCAGGTTTTAGTGACGCAAAAGTGAATAATATAGACAGCAGGTCTTTCAGCCTTGGTATTTACTTGGTCACACACACATGCCCTGCAAGATGACTCACTGCTGAAGTTTCTACACAAATAAGCAGCTGTAAACAACAACGCTTATACAAGCTTGCACACACAAACACAGACAACATTTTTTTAGCAGGAGACACCTGGTAAAACCCCAGAGATCAACCATTAATCTTAGTCACACCTTCTCATCATCAATGACATTCACAAACTGCCATGACATTTATGAGAGCAGCAGCGGGGTTCACCTCTGGCTGAGAAGATAGCACCGAACCCAGTCAGACGCTTTACAAGTATTGTACTACTAATGTGAGCAACATTAGGAATTTAAATGAGTACTGTGTTTCCCCAACGATAGGCCATCCCATTCTATAAGCTGCAGAAAATGCTCATTTATGTTTTAAAACTAAGATAAGCCACCATGTTATTAGCCACAGTGTTACTGAATTTACTGATCTGAGATAAAAGCATCTAACTTGAACCCTGGAGCCTTTGCAGCTCTATACCAGTGACATTATTCCATAGTTGAGCAAGAACTACACCGCATCAATAACAAAAGCATGTCCAACATAAGCCACAACAAAGCAGCAAAAATCCTAATAGTTGTTCGGCGATGATGTGATTTTGAAGGATTTGATGAAAGATGAGCATAATAATTTTAGCATTTCAGTGTTGCTAATTTTAAACGAAAGAATTTACATGATGATTGACATCAGTACCCCACCCTCCAGTCATTCAAACGAAAAATTAAAAACGTATCTTTTCCCAGCCAACAATAAACTTTGTTCATTTTATCTCTGTTAAATTATACACTAGGATGTAATGTAATATAGCAAAGGCCTGAAAGATTTGGAGAGAGGCTGATGTGGCAGAACAGTCACTGATCTGTCTTTGCTTTGCGTTACTTTTCAAACTGTTTATTGCTGCTGTAAACAGTACATTTAAATTCAACTAATCATTTGGGGATGTCGTTTTTTGGAGCAAACGCGTTTTCATGTTTTTAGAAAGGCCCATTTAAGCAAGACACACCCAACAACAGGTTTGTAAAATAATAAGCTGCAGCTTATCGTTGGGGAAACACGGTATTGTACTACTAATTTGAGCAACATTAGGAATTTAAATGAGTATGTGTGATTGGGGTGCATGGTAATACTAGAATCAGAATCTGAAGTTAATTACTTTAAAGTATTATTGGTATCAGACAGATAAATAGACTTTGTAGATATCTGAAACCAGTATTTGATTATATATTTGAGCAACTGTGAGTAATGTCCACCAGTGTCCAAATGTTTTTTTTTGTTTATTGCATTTGCATATGAGCTTTTCCCACCCCAGGGCTCATTGATGCATCATTTGGCATCAGGGACATACAAAACATTAGTCAGGTGATTTTAATTTGTGTAAATAAAATATACTGTTAACAAAATTAAAAGAACACTTGAATCAGAGTATAGCATCAAGGCAATTAAACATCTGGGATATTGATCTGGTCAGTTAGGTAGTCAACCGGGTTGGTAACCAGTATCAGCTTCTTTGGTGATGAAATTAATAAAAGGTGCAATAAAGGAGCAACAATTGGACAACCCCCAACCCCACCTCATCTTTTTTAACATTGTTTGCACTAGTTTTGTATTTGGCTGGGGTCAGTGTCATTACCGGTAGCATGAGGCAATATCTGGAGCCTACAGTGGTTGCACAGGTAGTCCAACTCCACCACAATGGTATATCAATACTCCCCATTGCCAGACATTTTGCTATGACCCAGCACAGGCTCATGAACATGAAGGAGAGTCCAAGAAACAGGCAGTTCTTCTAGGAGAGCTGGACAGGGCCATAGAAGGTGCTTAACCCATCAGCAGGACCTGTAGCGGTTCCTCTGTGCAAAAGTCAGAAGCAGACTTTTGAAATGCCCGTCTACAGGATCATCAACGGATCTGCTCCCTGCTACATGACATCACTCATCCAGACCTACACACACACACCAGATCCTCAGATCAGCGAGGGAACAGCGACTGGAGATTCCACCCCCATGTAGAGTCAAACACCACTCCAGACTCTTCTCCTTCATTCTCCCTCACTGGTGGAACGAG
>JBBIGC010000104.1:39444707-39456596 GCA_037576955.1 Lepidarchus adonis | reverse complement strand
GCCGCTTTGCTATAGCAACTGTAAACAGGCGAATCGGATATGGGTCACAATTTAAAACGTGTAAACAAAATGTAAAAAAAATCGGATATAGGCAGCAAATCGGAACTGAGCATCAAGACCTGCAGTGTAAATGAGGCCTAACAGACGATGGACTAATCACTGCTGCAGCCTCAATTTGGTTGCTGTCTGGATGAATCAACACAGGAAACCTTGGTCCTGTCCTCGCTCTGGGTCCACTACTATGAAGAGCTTCAATTCTGCATATTGGGGTAACAGAGTTATTGGGTTTTGACTGAAGTGTAATACTACATTACAGAAGGGCCTTAAACTAAGACCAAACTGCTGGAATCAGATATGATTTGCTTGAAATGTAATTATTCAAATGTAATTATATTTATGCAGAAATAAAAAGCTAAGACTGACCCTAGACTAAGGCATTTAGGCTGTGAAGCTAGATGAGCGTGGGTGTGAGACATAGCGGACACAAACCAGACAGGCGCAGCTTTCAGATGAGCGAACAAAGCTCACCTTCAGTAACAGAGCTGTGGGCCAGGGGAAAGAGGAAGCAACCCAATATGAAAGCCACAGTCATCTCTGCAGCAACCCGGCTGTAACTTCCACCTTTCTCATGTTTTGATGTGTCCAAGCTCAATGTGCCTCAAATGGCACTAAAGAAAGCGATTTACATGGTGATGAAAATGGAAGGGGTAAGGGTGGTAACAACTGAAAAGGACTCGGACAGCAAACATGTCATGCAGCGGATAAAATAATTACTGAACATGTACATTTTCTAAGTAAATAACATTTTTATTCTAATCTATTCACATTAAATTCTCAACAGATGTTGGTAAGAGCCTATCCAATCCACACATGCAACAACATAAAAAAAATAGATAGCCATACATTGAAATTGTATTACACATAACTTAAAGTATTGAAAGAAAGGAACAAAAAGGCTGAAAATTCATGACACCAGCTGAAATCCATCAGTGACTAAAAAGCAATCCTGACACTCAGAGCAAATGGTTCAGTCTCAACTGATGGCCAATAAAAAGGCTTCTCATTACCAAAGTGTCACACAAGAAACATGTCATGTTGGGTAAAACCAAAAAGCTCTCTCAGGACCTTCACAATCTTATTGCTGCAAAACATACTAATGGCATTGGTTACAGAAGAATTTCTAAACCAATGAAGGGTCCAATGAGCGCTATTGGGGCCATAATCCGGAAGTGGAAAGAACATAATTTCACCCTAAACCAGCCATGACTAGGTTCTTCCCTCAAGATTTCAAATAGAGGAGTGAAAAGAATTATGAGTAGAATGGAGATCTTCAGAAAGACCTGGAATTAGCATTGCTGAAGATACAAAATCATGTTGTAGCATGCTTAAAGTTCAACATTTAGTCCAACATTTAGACAAGCCTGTGAAATACTTGGAGAATATAGTCTGGTGGTCAGATGAGAAAAAATGTCTGGGTGATACAACACACATCATGTTTGGAGGTCAAATGGCACAGCATACATATCACGCCAAATACACCAAACCAACGGTGAAGTTTGTAGGTGGGAACATCATGGTGTGGATGTTTTCAGCATACGGCACAGGTACAATTCATATAATTGAAGGAAGGATGAATGGAAAAATGTACCAATACATTCTTGTTAAAAATCTGCTGTGTTGATGCAACAAGGGTGGACGTTTCAGCATGATCCCAAACAGACAGCCAAGGAAACGGGTTTCAGAGAAAGAAAATAAGGCTGCTCGAATGGCCCAGCCAATCACCTGCCCTGAATCCTACGGAAAATCTATGGAAAAAATTATAGTTTAGAGATCATAAAAGGGGCCCTGAAGATTGATTGTGTGAAAGAATGGGCCAAAATCTGTGACTAGCCTCTCCGTTCAGGAGCCATTTACTGCTAAACTTGCATCTGATCTATCCCAGCAGATAGTACAGGAGTCCTCTTTCCTTAGAGAACAGAAGAAAGACAATGGGGCAGGGGGTGGGACCCCTGTCTGCTTGCTACTTCCTGGTCAAAAACAACCTGCTGTGTTACGTGGTGCCCCAACGCAGTGAACCTACGAAGACCCTAGTGGCAAAATCCAATTGGTCATGTTCTTCTTGCACACCCACCTCCTCGAAGTACCAACAGGCTCCCAGAGAAGACGATCCTACGTCAGGTGGTAGAGGAGGACAGAAGAAACTGGGACCTCATGCTGCCTTATGTGCTTTTTCGCGGTGAGTGAGATGCCCCAAGCCTCCACGGGCTTTACTCTGTTTGAGCTCTTCTTTGGGTTTGGCTGAGGCCCCCAGGTGGAGAAGGTCAAAGCAGTGCAGAAAGCCCCACAGCCCACAAGCAAAATTCAGGTATGTGCATTCTTGTGGTTGGCGGATTACTACCAAAGACACATTCCCCGTTTCTCTTCCTTGGCAGCTCCCCTCTCCACCGAGCCGGAACTGAAGGCACCAGACTTCGAGAAGCCATTTGTCCTACAGACTGATGCGTCGGAAACGGGCCTGGAGTGGTTCTTTCCATGGACTTTTATGGTGAAGAGCACCCAGTGCTGTACATCAGCCGCAAGCTGACCTACCACACCCACCTGAGCCACACCCCCAGTTCTGTTGTAAATAAATTCTCCCTGTGGGGGATGCACCATACCAAACGTGTCCATGCCATTTATCTCCTGGTTCCATTCACAGCACATATTTAAAAAGTAAAATCAGTTTTTCCAGTATATAGCCCCTTTTTAAATACTGCTGCAAAAGTGAGTTCACAGCTTTTCCTCCGTCTCTGGGATCAGAAGCCAGGACTCATGATGAGGCGAGCCAGAGGCAGAGCTCATAAACAAAGACCTGTCTGAAAGGAGCTTGTTGGCTAATTAAAAACAGTCTGTTTTGGCTTTTTTCATTTGTTTAATCATTAATGCAGTGAGAATGTTTGTCTTGCCGATGTCCCTGTCTCAGCTTTTGCCACCACACACTCATTCTTTGGATGCTTCAGACACTTTCCAGGCAGGAAATCGGAGTAAAATTCTCTCACACTCACACACACACACACACAGGTGTCCAATTATAAAACTCTGTTAGTAAGGTTTGTTGGCTAATGTATTTCCTGTTATGAGGAGTAGAAAAAGAAAACACCTAGCTAAGCACAGCTGAGCTAATCGCTAATCAAGAGCGCCATTTGCTTTCATAACATTAACACGCTTCTTTTTTCCAGCTGTGCAGAAGGGTTTAGAAAAGCTTTAAAAGGGCAAACACTGGCAACCGCACCACTTGCTGGGCTTGCTGATGTAATTGCACATCCACTTCTAAGAGGTGTTTTTCCCCCATTCTACATAAATGACATGAGACCAGAAAATAAACGAGTCATTTTAATGATAGCACAGAACAACGGTCGGGCACCTGCACACAAACTAGACAATGCTTGAGGGAAAAACTCTTACTCTTTTTCTCAGAAAGAATTGGGAGGAGAAAAAAAAAAAAACATCACATACACAGTGAACAAAGAAACAGAAGGGGAGAGAGACAGACAAAGAGAAAGAGACACAGACAAAGAGAAAGACACACGGACAGACCGACAGAAAGAAAGCAAGGGAGAGAGAAATAAAGAGACAAAGTTAGACTCCTGTTGATATCACAGCAAAACAATGTAAAAGAAACGGTATGTGTGTGTGTGTGTGTGTATATATATATATATATAAACAGAGTCCGTTTGTTCCAGCTAGAGCAGAGTCTTCCACCCTCTGGTTCAGTGAAGCCACAGGAAGCATCATTTCCTCATGTGAAAACACAAAGTGTGGCTACTCTGAGGCTGAGAACCACAGTTATAACCACCTCACTGAACACTACAGCTGGGAACTGATGAATGTATTGAAATTGATGCCATTATTGATCCTCTTTACTGTTTGTTTACTAATTGCTGATGAATTTTCTGTGTGTGGCGGCCTACAGAGACTTTCTCAGAGTATGAACACAGCCGAACGTCTGCCTCACATTTAACATATTAAAATGTTGCAGCCATGTTGCGTCACCTGACCTAAATACTGAGTGCTGATTCGCTGAGCTAATTTACAGGGTTGCATTCAAGAACTGCACCAGTGTGACGTTTGGACCTTTAAATCACATTCTTTGAAATGAAAAATTATTCACCAACGATGCAGCACAACTGGCATTTGTCATTTACAGCTGTAATGCATGAACTTGCAATTGCAGCTGATGCTTGAGCTTTTACAACATTCAACTGTCAGAAAAACGTAGAGGCATATTATGATGGATCTGACCATTTAAAACAGGTTTTCAACTGGAACCAGTTCTCCATTCCGCTCCCTAACCATAAATCAAGGGGGTGGATGGATGGATGGACAGGTGGATGGATACAGACCGAGTGGAATGTAGGTACCAAGAAAATGTACCATGTTACCACCTATATAATCAAGCATTTTTCTGACGTTTATGGTGAGCGCAGATTGAACACCCACAGTGTTTCTGCATGTTGCAGCAAATCTAATTGTCCACACGGGCTTTGAGGGCTGGCGTTTGTTCGGCTGCTCATTCAAATGTCGTAAAAAAATAATAATTTTAAAATAAGACACAAAAAGTCACATTTCCTTGGTGTAAAATTTACATGTTGTTAACCTACAGTTGTAGAGGACAAAATATTTCCCATGATTCTTCACATGTTGTGCAGTCAGAGGGTGAACCCACTAGTGTCAGACAGATTTTGCCTCCATTGCTATATTGCGAGGATTTTTAACATAAGGACATCAGGGTTAAGCTCTAATAAAGTTACAATAATTCTATACTATAGATACAAAATTATTGGAGCTGAACCTTGCAATCCTTTTGTTAAAAATCCTCCACATACGGCAACGCTATACACTCCTCAAAAAAGTTAGCGATATTTGGCTTTTGGATAAAATTGATGGAAAATGTATAAAGTTCATACTACATTGATAATAGATCATTTAAGTAGCTGCATGCAATTGTGATTTCCTCATCTCAAACAATTCATTGAAACAAAAGCCAACAACAGTGGTGAGTAAACCACAACAAAAAATGTCAATGTTTCAATAACACGTCATATGCCCAACTTCTCATGCTGTTCACAAGCCGAGTCAAGGCATCCCACTCTTTTTGAAGAGCCCTCAGGTCATTGAGTTTCTGGGGAACAGAGTTACTCTACACGCCAACTCAGCAAATGCCATATGTTTTCTATGGGAGTCAGGTCAGGAGAAAGTGCAGCATCTCCATTTGAGGTTCCCTAGTTTCTAGCAGCCGTTCCCTAATCAAGCGAACTCCATTACCTGGAGCATTGTCATCAATGGCTGATTAATGATGTTATTCAGGTAGTATGGGCTAATCGCTGTATCATTCACAAAGTGTAGGGCAGTTCTGTATTGATTAAACACACCTGCCCTCACTGTAACACTACCACCACAAAAGCTGATGCATAGTTTCCTGAACTTTCATCAGAGAACTGCACTGAGGCTCACTGGTCCCTCGTCCAGCAAACATGCTCCCTGGTCCATGCAGGATAATGACGTCTGTGCCTAGTGGTGTGGTCAGGTTCCCTTGCAGGTTGTCTAGCACAGTGGTCACCAACCACCGGGCCGCGGACCGGTACCAGGCCATACAAAAAATGTATCTCAATCCATAGCATCTAAGTCTGTTTGAGACATCAATGAAATAAATAATAAAAAATAAAAGTCATGGCAGAAAACCTTCAGATCGTCACAACAGCACTGAAAACATATTTTGAAAGGAACGTTTACATGTTACCATAGCAACCAGAGCACAGAGAGGAGGACGTTATTCTCATTGTTGTTAGCGCGTTTCAGGAGGACACTGCTAATAAAGTTACATAATTAGAGATTCAAGAGATTCATCCCAAACCTAAGCAGTTAAAAAGGAAATAAAAGGCCCTGTCTTTAAGTGGACAGTATTGTCAAGACTATGATCGAGTTCCCAACCAAACAGAATTTGTATTAATTTGACTCAGGATGGAAACAACCGAAGAAAACTATGCAGAATTCCTAATTATCTGAATTACATTTCACACGAGCAAACTCCTACCACTCTTTTGATCTACTGCCTTTCACACGACAGAGCACAATACAAATACAGACAGGAGGTCTTGATCTGAAACGGAAACTTGTTTTTCATTTCAAGATCAAAAGTCACAAAAAAAATAATGCAAGCTGGACAATTATTTGTCACATATATTGTGGTCACTATATGATTTTCTAAACACTGTATTTTTCTTGCTTAAGTAAACGTTTTATACTGCAGTGTATGAAACAATAAATAAAAATCATTATACTTTGTATTTTTGTTTATACCGATATATCGATACGAATCGGTGAATCTTCCCAAGCCTAATATATATACAATTTTAGCATTTTTATTATTGGTAGCTCATTTTGATTTCATCATTTTAAAAGTAGCTCGCAAGCCAAAGTGTGGACACCCCTGATCTACTACATGAAGTTCCACATTAGAAAACAAACCCAACCATGACTATAAAGCTTTCATAAAAGAGTAGAAAAAGATACTGCAAGAAAAATAAAAAACCTCCCTACCAATACCCTTGATTTTGAAAGAAATGTGGAACGAGCAGAAATGTTGACACACAGTGAACTAAAAATGACAAGGAAACAGAATCAAACAGTTCCTTTCATTGACGAAGCTGATCCTGCCAGCTGGCTAGAGTTTGACTAAAGCTCCTCATTTTGATGACAGTGGGGAGGTATTACAAGCATGCCTGTGGAATGCTGCACTCCTACCAGGAAACAGGAAAACAGGAAGTTTAACTCACTCTTGCTGCCTCTAGGCAACCAACTTCACATCACTGTTTTTCAAAGAACAACTTGTAAAATAAACAAGGCTAGCAGAGTAAGAGCCTGCAACTCCAGGGAGATAGGTGGTCAGGAAAATGTTTCTGTACAACATTCATATTTGAAATCTAAACAGCTAAACTGTCCTGTATTATGTTATTATTGACATTGAACACTGTAGTCGTATACACATTTGCAGATTTGCAAAATGTTTATTGCTAAAAATTAGGATAAAAGAGCCATGTATAAGGGTACAAATAAAAAATTATTAATTTGCCTTAAATAAAGAAATAGTGAGGTTTTGTACTTGTTATACAGTTGATGCTCCTTGCGTAAAAACAGTACCTTTTGAGTTTCATCAGTGAAGCTTAGCACAGTTCTTAAACACCAGTCAGTGTCCTGATCTTCACCTAAGTAAGAAAACAAGATGGCGCCTAGAACACAAGCAGGCAAAAATGTAAAGACCTTCTTTTTCCTGCTCTAGTTTTCTTCTAAATACCTTTCCACAAGAACCAGCAAAACAATCTGCACCTCCTCCATTGTTAGCTGCGTTGTTAACTAGCCAAGTTGTTAGCATGATGTGCTATATACATACGCCCACTGAACATCACACATCTTATTTCATATAAAACCTCCGGGTCCGCATGTTTGATATTTCTAACATTCAGATGACAATGAGTTCTCGACTTAAGTTCTCCCACATACATAAGCACCTACGTCACTTACACGGAGCATGAACAACGGAGTCTTCCTCGTATAGCACTGCGTGACGCCAGGTGTATTCATCCGCTCCTCTCGGCAACCAAACTTTGTTTTTACATCGCAAACTCTGTATGTCTAATTAAATTTAAGGAAGATGGAGACGTAACCACAACACAACACAAGTCAAGTCCAACGTAACCCAAAAACTCTCTGTACATTATTTGCTGGCACAATACAGCTGTATACACCATAGAGGATGTTTCTTTTTCAAATCTGCCATTACACCATTGGACAGCTTGCCAAAAACTGCCAATATCGACACAGCAGTGTCTACGAATCTGTCATTTTTTTGTGCACAGCCCCAACCAAAAGCTCTCAATCATCAACAGAGTGACTGAGGGCATGGTAGTCATCAGGAGTCGGGGGTGTGAAAGAAAGTACCGGGGTGAGCCCACTTTTAGCTGGGAAAAGGCAGCCGCGGGAAACGGAGAGTGAAGATGTTCTTGTTCAGCACATTTGTACCATGTCTGCATCAGTCACAAAATGAAGAAAATAAGAGTGGCAGGAATGACTCAGCCAGTGACGGAGACCTCGGCTTAATGCTTCACGAGACACGAGTGCACGCTCACACTTACTTAACCTTACTGTTCAGTTTATTGCTGTATTAAGAGGAAAGGCCAGTGTCACTGCTATGAATTAGTATAATACCATTAAGTCTTATCTGTGTTTAAAAACATGTAAACACGCTCCCCATAGACATTACGTGTGTTTGCATATTCTCCCGTTAACACTTAATTGTTACTAACTGTTATTAACAACATTTGCAGGTGTTTTAAATCATATTTGATAACATCTGACACACTACTAATGTTTGAGGTGGTGGAAGCAATGATTTTAATAATTGTTGTTAATAAGATTCAAGAAAGTTTAATTGTCAATATAACAGTATACACTACACTGTATTAATATGCTGTTTCACACAGTCTCCACCCTGGTGCATTTGTAAAGAAATATACATACATACATACATATATACGTATATATATATATATAAATTATTAATATTAAACTTTAATAACACACGTTTCCAAAGACAATGCTACCCTTTATGGATATCTCTAAAATTCTATTCCGCCGATGTATTACTGTCATTCTAATTTTAAATGCTTTAAAATGTGCCTTAAAGAAAACATAGATGCATAGCATCCATAGCATTACCACACCAAAGTATGACCTGCGAAAATCACCATAGCACTGTTGCAAACCTGCTTAGACAGACAGACTAGTAGACAGAGACGGACAGATAGATTATATAAACAGCTCACATGCAATGCAGTAAATAAATGCAAAGTTTGAGTAAAAAAATCCAGCTCAAACGAGCATTTGAGAAGCATTGGATTCAGACTGTAGCCTGTGTGTCTGAATAGTTCATGGAAATTAACGTCATTTTTTATTTTAAGCTAATTTTGAACAAACTGCAAAAACCATCAAACAGCTTATTATATTTCTATTGATAAAGGCTTATGAGATTACAGATGATAATACCCAGGCTTCTCGTAAAGCGCACTTCCTGAAATACCTGTGCTTTAACTCACATGTCCTGGCAGAGTTTATGGGAAATCTAGTGATGAAATCAACTCTTGAAAGTTCCTTTTTCTTTTTAAGCCCTCGTTCGTCTTGGGTAGTGCCCGAAAACACTGGACAAAACTCTGTTCCTGGAAAGCCACTGTCCTGCAAAGTTTGGTAATTTTCCTGTAACTTGACTAGGAATGGGTGTCGAAATCAATACTAAACTGACCCCAGGGCCCATGTTAACTGCATCGCTTTTAATACTGGAGAAATTAATACATTTGATTTATCTGACCCACTTTATTACTAATTAAGACCTTAATCTACAGTGTTCTCGCGCATGCACACACGCATACAGACGCTGGTGTAGCTGCTCGAAGAATTCAGAAAGCTCTGTTCTGCTTACGTCTGCGTGGGATTTGGTGAACTTGGCCTGCACACAAATTCAAACTTAAAAAATCACATTTTAATACGTTCCAGGACATATAAAAGCATGCACACACAATCACATGATACTTATCTTACTATTCATTAACAGACATCAACATATATGACATCTGCCACATATGCAGCTTTTTATTTTGCGAGATATTTTAAAAGAGTTAAATAAATAGCCCAAAAAATCATTGTGGACTGAAGTCGTTATAAAGAACACAAATTTAAATTGTGTTTCATCACTCAATGTATTTCTTTGAAAATTGGCTGTTTCTTGCAAAACTTATTCAGCACATTTAATGTATTTTTAATAATAAAAGAAATTGTTGAATAACAGTGATTGCTTTATTTAATGTAAATTTTGTTGTTAATTTGATTTTTCTTCAAAAATTATATGTTAAAGAATTCTGTCTTGACTGATAAGCAGTCCATGTAAAAGTATCATTAAAATTTTTAAAATACACGTTCCTACACTTGACTGTAAATTGTTAGGTTTGATGGATTTCTCTGAGCAATTCTGTGACGTCACTTCCACATGGCAGACAAAGATTTTAAGGTTTTAAAGCAGACTTTCTATTTTGTTTCTGTTTGAGTAAAGTATGCAATTTGTCTAAACACCAGGGGATGTTTGAATATTTGTAATGTTGAAGACGTTATGCTAATGTGATTTCAGTGCTATTAATGGCTAATTAAACTTCTTACATCAACATTTTCTAATCTCTACAACTACAATGAAAAAATGTGGATATTAACAAGGCAGCAAAACAGCTTAATATGAGCATCTGATCTTCCAACCTCAAACAGGCGAAACTGCACAAAGACCTCATGAAGGGAGAACCAGGAAGTTCCAGGTGTCAAATGCAGCATGAAACCAGTTCAATCTGAAAACCAGTGGAGGTGTTAAGCATTTGAAACTGTTCTTTAGTCGGTTTGTTCGATTACATTTAGATTATATTGCCAATCACGTTCAAATCGCCCGCAACCCTGAAGAGTGTCAGAAATTCCAGGAAGTGATCCAGAATGGTGCTGTATGAAAACAAATTATTTAACTTTTCATTTTAAAAAATCATTACATTACTCTCAGTTATCTAGATCATTATGAACCGCCCTAACCAAGTGCATGTTAGTGGTTTGGCAGACCTTCTTACTTCACTGCTTCACTGAGAGAGAGAGAGAGAGAGAGAGAGAGAGAGAGAGAGAGAGAGAGACAGAGAGACACTAGTAATCACTAGTAAAAAGGAAGTATGCAGAGTTTTAACCCAACACTGAAGAGTTCAACATAGTGCCAAGCAATTTGACTAAATGTATTATAATAAACTGTGGCCACAAACTGATTTTCTAAGCATTTCTTGGTCTCATCAGGACTTAAACAAGGTTTTGATTCAATGAGAACATCATTAAATTCACTTAGGTGCACTTATCATACTGCGCTCTGAGAAACATACAATAAAAAATAAGTCATACTTTTTAAAATATGGCACTGTTGGCTTATTTTCATTTGTTTCATGGTAAAAAATAAGGGAAAAACACGTATCACGGATTGAAAAAAATTCTCAAAGTATCATATGATATTGCTATTGCTAGCTCCACATATTGTGTAGAAATGCATCAAACAGAGGATATTTACTCAGATGAACACTGCTACACAGAACATGGGTACTACCAATAGCCATGAAGATGCAAAGAATTGCATTCAAGTTTGAAAACCACATCACATCGAACATCCACCCACCCAGTAACCAGAGCGCTTTATACAGAGCCTTGTGGTTTAACTCTGCTGTTTATTTCAAAAGAGGAGACTATAGTCTGTTCCCCTCCTCGCTGCAATACTCTGGTGTATTCCTCATCACACATGACTCATCAAATTACCCACCAGGCCGTTCATGTGAATGAAAACTCTTACTGCTATGACTATGACAGAAATAACCTGGTCTGAGAAAACTGAACTGCCTACATAATAAACACTCAATGAACATTTCCTAAGTGCTTTTATAATAAAATATAAGATTCTGGTCAAATATGCAAACACTGAAGTTTAAAAAACTGGAATTAAGTCGCGTTACAGTCCAAAGCTGCAATAGCAGACATCTGTACCCTCCTAATTAACACCCACTAGCACCGATGCACCAAGCAGTGTTTTAGGATTTACATTTTTACAGAATTTGAAAACGGCAGCTGAAATTTACACTGATTTAAAATTTAGTGACCAGCAGAAATGTTCATACTACAAAAGGACGGTTTTTCCATGAACCTCTATTATGTGACACTGTGGAGATACAAGGTTTTTGTGTGACAATCAATCAATTAATGACTTAAATTTTACATTTACATTTTTATAACTTTATATTA
>JBBIGC010000104.1:39409543-39424185 GCA_037576955.1 Lepidarchus adonis | reverse complement strand
CAGGCTATATACAGTAAATATATAGGCTTAAACAGGCTACATACAGGATTATACAGGCTATATGCAGGCTTAAACAGGCTTTTACAGGCTTATTCAGGCTATATAAAGTCTATATACATGCTTAAACAGGCTATATACAGGGTTATTCAGGCTATATACAGGCTTATACAGGCTTATTCAGGCTATATACAGGCTTATTCAGGCTATATACAGGCTTATTCAGGCTATATACAGGGTTATACAGGGTTATACAGAGTATATACAGGCCTATACAGGCTTATTCAGGCTATATACAGGGTTATACAGGGTTATACAGACTATATACAGGCTTATACAGGCTTATTCAGGCTATATACAGGCTTATTCAGGCTATATACAGGGTTATACAGACTATATACAGGCCTATTCAGGCTATATACAGGGTTATACAGGGTTATACAGACTATATACAGGCTTATTCAGGCTATATACAGGCTTATACAGGCTTATTCAGGCTATATACAGGGTTAAACAGGCTATATACAGGGTTATATAGGGTTATACAGGCTTATTCAGGCTATATACAAGCTTATATAGGCTTATTCATGCTATATACAGGCTTATTCATGCTATATACAGGCTTAAACAGGCTATATGCAGGGTTATACAGGCATATATTGGCTATATGCAGGTTTATTTAGGCTATATACAGGCTTAAATGGGCTTATAGAGGCTTATTCAGGCTATATACAGTCTATATACATGCTTAAACATGCTATTTACAGGGTTATACAGGCTATATACAGGCTTAAACAGGCTTATACAGGCTTATTCAGGCTATATACAGTAAATATATAGGCTTAAACAGGCTACATACAGGATTATACAGGCTATATGCAGGCTTAAACAGGCTTTTACAGGCTTATTCAGGCTATATAAAGTCTATATACATGCTTAAACAGGTTATATACAGGGTTATACAGACTATATACAGGCTTATACAGGCTTATTCAGGCTATATACAGGGTTATACAAAGTTATACAGACTATATATAGGCTTATACAGGCTTATTCAGGCTATATACAGGGTTATACAGGGTTATACAGGGTTATACAGACTATATACAGGCTATATACAGGGTTATACAGGGTTATACAGACTATATACAGGCTTATACAGGCTTATTCAGGCTATATACAGGGTTATACAGGGTTATACAGACTATATATAGGCTTATACAGGCTTATTCAGGCTATATACAGGCTTATTCAGGCTATATACAGGGTTATACAGACTATATACAGGCTTATACAGGCTATATACAGGCTTATACAGGCTTATTCAGGCTATATACAGGGTTATACAGGCTATATACAGGGTTATATAGGGTTATACAGGCTTATTCAGGCTATATACAGGCTTATATAGGCTTATTCATGCTATATACAGGCTTAAACAGGCTATATGCAGGGTTATACATGCTATATACAGGCTTATACATGCTTATTCAGGCTATATACAGGCTTATAGAGGCTTATACAGGCTATTGTCTGCCTCATTAAACATAACTGATTGAGCTTATCAGCTAATTAGCAAAACCATCAGAGGAGAAAAAACACCAACCTCTGCAGAGCTGTGGTTTGGAACAGACCCAATTTGATGTGCATGCTCCACAGAGAACACACATCTGCAGAATTTGATGCTCAGTTACTATTTACCTACTGAAGCTCAAAAACGGGAAGAAAATCAATTAGACAATCAACAAAACATAATTTGCTGGAGAAATTAATTTGGCAGAATATGAATGTCATATTAATGTGAGAGAACGTTTAAACTTACAGCTTGTGCAGCTTGAACGCTTCACCACTAGGGTGCACCATAAAAAACCCACCTACAAAGTCTCTCTGTAGGCTAATATGCATTATAAAACATAATACACTACATGGTTATTATTTGTGAGTCTTTTTTATTCTTGCTTTTCTTGCAGAAAATTCTGGAGCAGGTTCTGCATCGGGGGAAAGACTGAAGCACAACAGGAGATTGATGACTGTCCTTCCATCCTGTTCCAGCCCAGTGATGTGCTGCCTATGTATTTCATATGGATTCGGAATCACATCATATTTTATGAGAATTATTTGTCATATTTAAATCCTCTGATGCAAAATAAGTTATTGGTATTAAAAAAACTTAATGAGATTAATACATGGGCATGGCAGAGTTCTTCACTCATCAGTATGCTCCATATTCTGAGGGGAAATTTGTTCAGGTCAGTGTTTGCGTTGTCATGGTGAGCCCTGAAATCTTCCTCAGGCCCCTCATAGAGGCACTGACAGTTATACACCCATGATAGAAAGATCTAATGTCCTGTCACCAGTTTATTCATATGTCATTCATATGTCATTCAGTTATTCATAATACCACTCGTCTGCTTTCACAACCTGCATCATGACATATTCATTATTCGCTAATTTACATATCGAATCATAAACACATCAAGCATAAACATATCAGTGGGAGGAGTATCATGGCTTAGAGTGACTAATTGTTTGAGAGATTACAGCACGTAAATAAGCAAATTATATCGTCTTATTAATTAATGATTGAAAGTAATAGACTAATACAGGCTTATACAGGCTATATACAGGCTTATTCAAGCTATATACAAGCTTATACATGCTTATTTATGCTATATACAGGCTTAAACAGGCTTATTCATGTTATATACAGGCTTAAACAAGCTTATACAGGCTTATTCAGGCTATATACAGGCTTATTCAGGCTATATACAGTACAGGCTTATACAGGCTTATTCTTGCTATATACAAGCTTATACATGCTTATTTATGCTATATACAGGCTTAAACAGGCTTATTCATGCTATATACAGGCTTAAACAAGCTTATACAGGCTTATTCAGGCTTATTCAGGCTATATACAGTACAGGCTTATACAGGCTTATTCTTGCTATATACAGGCTTAAACAGGCTTATACAGGCTTATTCATGCTATATACCAGCTTAAACAGGCTTATTCATGCTATATACAGGCTTAAACAGGCTTATACAGGCTTATTCAGGCTATATAAAGACTTATACAGGCTTATTCTTGCTATATACCAGCTTAAACAGGCTTATTCATGCTATATACAGGCTTAAACAGGCTTATTCAGGCTATATAAAGGCTTATACAGGCTTATTCATGCTATATTCCAGCTTAAACAGGCTTATTCATGTTATATACAGGCTATATACAGGCTTATACAGGCTTATTCAGGCTATATACAGGCTTATACAGGCTTATTCTTGCTATATACAGGCTTAAACAGGCTTATACAGGCTTATTCAGGCTATATACTGTACAGGCTATATACAGGCTTATTCAGGCTATATACTGTACAGGCTATATACAGGCTACATCACTTGAGATTTCAATTGTCTGCCTCATTAAACAGAACTGATTGAGCTCATCAGCTAATTAGCAAGAGAACAAAAGTAATAAACAAGGGGTGGGGGGTCAATTAATATTTTCTGTGCTGGGGCACTTAATTCCCAGTCATTGTGGTCAACATCTGAAAGCTTGTGATTCTCCTGTCTGCATCACAAATAGTAACATATCACAACCTGAAATATCTTTGTAGAATTTCTATAATCAAAAAGCACTGAAACAGCAGATTGGTTGTAAATCACTCACATCCACATTGAACACTGTGGCCTTTCCTGTTGGTTGTACATGGCCAGATCATGACACAAGTCTTATT
This sequence comes from Lepidarchus adonis, assembly GCA_037576955.1. Classification (NCBI taxonomy): domain Eukaryota; kingdom Metazoa; phylum Chordata; class Actinopteri; order Characiformes; family Lepidarchidae; genus Lepidarchus; species Lepidarchus adonis. The sequence continues at coordinate 39,420,448 of JBBIGC010000104.1, read as the reverse complement.
GTCATTGCTTTTAAATGTCAAATGAACATCTGACCTTCTCTGTGCTTATTGGCAATGTACCGGAATGGAGGAATTGGATAAAGTAAATGAAGTTGCAACCATTTGCTGTTTTCCTATTAATCCAGCTATTCATTAGTAGTGATTGCTGCTCCCTAATCCATCCTACAGATCTACTTGTGCCTAAAACATATCGCTGTCCTGAAATAGTAAACACGTAGCAAGAACATAAGTGCATTACTTGGCTATTATGAAGCGTAAAGGGATTCCCCTTAAAGGCAAAAGACCACTATGTTCTTTTTTTCAAACATCACATGACCTGCCAGTGATCTCATGATCTTCCAAAGCGAGATGGTATAGTGTGTGTGTGTATACATTACGTTTACAATCGTTACATTTCTAATGCAGATTTTCTGCTAAATCTCTCTATTTGTAAAAAACAATACCATATACCTTTACTTTTAAGGTCCATTTAATCAGACATTCAGCCCCAAATGTCAGTTTTTATTAAAATGTGTCTTTTGAGTTTCCAGTCAAGATTTCAATGTTTTATAACTCTCACTGAAAGACCATTATCTTCTGTCCAGAAGTCCAGCATTGGTGTTCTGTGAATAGAAATGCCTCACTAATGGGGCACCAGAAACAAGCAGGAAGAAAAGAACCATTGTCCATGAGCTGTTCTACAGGAGAGATGAGTGCCCGGGGCTCCATGTGCCACCATATGCTCCGTTGGGCAGCGCCCATTCAATATTCTCTCATGCTTTGCTGCCTGTAGCTGAGCGAATGCAGCTTTATTTCAGTGCACTTCTTTATCAAACCTGGAAAAAGTATCTCTTGTTTGCTGCGCTTAGGACATGGTGTCGATAAACTTTGTTCTTTTTTTATTTTAAAGAAGTTATTTATATTTCAGAGTCTAAGCCGGAGGGCGCACGATGGGAAGACTTGTTGTGAACGCTTTATTCTCTTCATGAGCTCCATGCAGAGAAGCATCCCATCATTTCTACGCCACAGGGCCTGAGAATTGGGCAATATACAAGTTTCAGAAAGATGTTTTCCTGCTAAACATAGTTTTCTTTATTCTTTTTTTTGCTTTTACCACATACAACAGACTGCTGCCTTTCGGGCCAACTAATTTTAGAGTCAGCTCTTAATGTTGTGAAAAAATATTAATATATATTTCACAAGAGGCCTGTCTTATTCTTACAACAAAGTGCTGTGGATTCTGGCTTTGACACATTGATGAATATGACAGAGCTCGGAAAAAAAATATGACAAAGTAGCTGAAAATGGAATAAATTTGAGCGGGCCGTGCTGGGTTTTCCACATGAGAAACGCTGTTGGACGGAGATAAAGAAGTGTTGTGAAATATCTCAGGATGTTGATTCCTTGCGTTAGAATCGGGCAGCACAAAGTGAACTCATAAATTGAACATTTCTCTGCAGCTGATGTATTCAGGAACGTTTCAGAACCTTTTGAGCACCACGTTGGCTGATGCTCTTGTGAAAGGAGAAACCTTGTATTCTGCAACAGTCTGTTCGATGTGTTAGGCCTGAACCAACCTATGGGATGTCAGGAGCTGCTGCTGTTTAATGTGAGTCTTCCAGACCGTACGTTGACCTATTTCAAAATTTATAGCTAACAAGGACATTGAGTTCACAGATACAAGCCGGGAGAACCTTAAGAGGTGGTGCCCAAGCCTATAAAGGGTTTCGCCCATTGAGGGTGGTGTTTCCCCTGCTGGCAGAGACATACGTTCACCGTTTATGGGGGCAACCAGTACTAATGACTTCCACCTGAGCGAATCAGCATGGTTATCCCTGTTGTCTGCTGTGGGTTCCTTCACTGGTGTGGCTGCAGAACCCATCGATAAATGAGGCTAACATAGTTCTTGGGTTTTCCTGTGGACCATCTGTCCACTTTCTAAAATTCTTGGCAGGTTGGCACGTATTACCTCCTGCTCGGGTTTCAGCGTGCCAGTGTCTAAGGGTCTCCCTATTAGGGGTGCCACACTTGTGCTCCTAATGTTGTCCTGTGAGAAGAGGAGGTGCACTCCATTTCTGGGGAGGCTCTGTTTTGCTCAGAACTCCCCTCAATGGGAGCCATGACATCCCAACAGGTTGATTCTGGGCAGCTGTGTGTAAAGGAAAAGTGCAGGCTGGTATCACCTCTTGGGATGGTTCTCAGGTGGGATCCACTAACCTAAGAACTACCCATATCTACATGGCCCACAGCGTTTTTAGCACCTTGCCAATCCATCATGCTGCCTTTTCGGCCACCAGCGAACAAGAGATTGGCCACTGCCCACCTCATTTCAGCATAGGACCTTCATAACTGAATCCCCCCAAGAACACACCCCTATTCAGCTGATGGCTTAGCGGTAGAGCATCCAGCTTTCGGGGCTGTGAGTGTGTTCCTATTTTTAATCCCTCCAGGAAGAATGTTTTATCCCAAGTCATTTTGACCCAGTTCTATCGAGCCAAATATTACAGAGCATTGGAAAGAGCAGGTGGTGTTTAAACAATTAAGCAAAACTGAGAAAATGGAGTTGACATTTCCAGACTGTCAGAACAACCAGATGGTTTTGCTAATGAGGTTTTTGACAGTACTGTGTCCAATGACTTCTGAGTAAGTTCTTCTCAAGATTAAGCTCCCAAACTCCAACTGAACCGCAAATGAGTCTGACTGGTGAATAACCATGTGTCCTCTTCCCCTTTGCACAGAGTCATCAGTGTGAAGCCAGGCTCCATTGCTGGTCAGGGTATGATCTTAAACCAAATAGTTTTTTATTCAAATAGTTCTGCCTACTTTGGAAATAATGGATGTGAAATAACTCCACGAACTCCACTTACATATGCATTCTTTCATAGCACTGGAGTGCACTTCTACCATGCGAAAAAAAGCATAATGGCCACTTCTATCAATTTTTCCATGCGTAGGGCCGTTCATTGCATGCATATTTCTTTGCAGTGGTCCGCAGCTTTCAGATAATATAACCTTTCATATGTCCGTGTGTCCGTATGTGTGTGTGCGCAATGTGGCTTCTGAATAATGTGCAGTGCCAGTGCTGACATCTGTCTGCTTTACGCCTGCATTGCTGCCCATGTGGGATGAACAGCAAATGCAGCAGAACCTCCACAGCACATCTCTGACCACTGGTAGCCTCTCTAATAGAAAGGGTGAGGTGCATTAAGCTTCAGCAAAGATCTGATTAGAGCTAAGGATGTGAGCTGTCTGTGCAGTGTAACATATGGACGTACGATGTCACTGAAGCCCTAAATGGCTTTGAAGAGGAAATGGAAACGTTAAAATTCTCTTTTACTCTTTGCCTCTCTCTCGCTCGCTCCCGCACACATACACACAGTGGCTCCCTGAACACCTCAAGCAGAGGTAATGAGCTGTCAATGGCTGCGTTTGAATAATTAACTGAATATTCAAAACCAGCCCGGCCATGCAAGGAAGACACACACAGCTCTGGTTGTGAAGGCATGTGAGATATGCACTGCGCCAAAATAAAATATGCTGATTCAAACCCACAGCTCATTCTGTTTCATTTCCAGAAAGGCAGACCTACATTATAATATCACAAAAAAATCAATATGGATGTTCGGTGTTCACAAATCCAAACAAACAGGGTTTTTTGTTTTTTTCCTGCAATATCCAAAAGAAATTCAAGTCTACAGCCTGAAAAGCAAGAAGCACAGAACTCAGATAAATTAGTCTTGGGCCATTAAACGAGCAATTTGGCAAGAAAAGCTTAATTCCGTTAAATGTGTTGACCTGTTTCCAAATCAGTGGAATATATGAACTTTAGTACATTTTAAAGAGAGATAAGATTATCTTGTTTTGGGAGTGTACATATTATTATGGCCTTTTTTACATTTTCAATTAACAACAGTGCTCAATCTTAACAATAATGTTGAGTTCACAGCTACAGGCAGATAAACTGGTGACCATGTAGAGCTCATTGTCTTTGCAGAGTGGAACCGTAAGGGGCAGTGTTTCCCCTCGCTGGCCAACAGAGAGGCACTCCTTACTGAGGCTAGGCTGCCATCTCCTGGTGCAGAGTGGTGGTGCGTTGCTCATTGGGGGCAATCAGTGCTAATGATTTTCACTGAGCTAAAAGCCCTATCAGCATGGTTATCCCCAATGGCCACCGTGGATTCCTTCACTCAGCTCTGACTGACCCGTTAATATATATGGGATAAATTAGCCAATACTGAGCAATTGGTCCCCTTCACCCTGAACTGACATTTTTAATGGTTTTGAAATTTGCAACTTCAGGTTTGGCTACACTTTAGTCTGTTTTAATGAACTTGGTGTAAGAGCGAGATATAAACTGCATGTTTAATTTACCTCACCAATTCCCCTGTAATAGCCACTGCTACTATTGTCAAACTGCATTTCTGATTGAAGTAAGAAAACGTTTATTTAAATGCTTCTTCAACTTATAATTCCTACTCTATAAGATAGGGCTTCTACGAAGCATTGACTGTCTTATTAGCCTTTTTTTTTTGACACAGTGGTGCCTAAAGAACAAGATGTAATCACCTGTTTGAAACTTTTTAGGCAGCCTTTTAAGCTGATATATTAAAAAATGCATTTTTTTGCTAAATAAAGTCAAATACTTAAGTAACTATGAGCTTAGCCCTTCTGTAGTGGTGTAACAATAACACCTGTAAGTCATAATTTGGTTCAATAGACAATTCAGTCCTCAGTTAAATGCACTCACAGTATATTTAACAAAGTAAGACTTAGATTTCATGGATATTTATCATCATTTCTGTTGTCAAACCGTTTGTCTCATGCACTTTCTCAGTTATACTACAGACTGGATACACTCAGGCCATGATTGGTCCATTTTTGGGTTGCAGGGAGGCTGTAGCCCATTCAATTTCTATCTATTTTTTGGTTGTGGGTAAGCTGGAGCCAATCCCAACTGACTATGGAGCAGTGTACACCCTGGACAGGAGGCAAACCCAACACAGGGCGCACACACACTCACACAGGCAATTTAGAATAGCCAGTCAAAGGCACCAATCATTGACCCAGGACGCTTTTATGAGGCAACAGCGCTAACTTTAATAAATTGTGTTATTGATTGGTTCTGACTTTTCAAACCCCCTACCCATTGTGGGTTGCAGGGAAGGTGAAGCCAATCCCAACTGACTACAGGCCAAAGCAGGGAACACCCTGGACAGGAAGCCAACCCATTACAGGATAACACAGAGACACCATTCACACACTTTAGAGTAGCCAGTCAACAACATGCCTTTGGACAGTGGGAGGAAGCCCATGCAAACACAGGGAGAGCTTGTACACTCCACACAGAAAGACGTATGTGGCCGAACCCAGGACAGTTCTTGCTGTGTGGCAAAGGAACTAACCACTGAACCACCCTGCTGTTCATACACAGTTTCATACAGTTCATATAGATCATAGTTTAAGCTTATTCTCAATGATAAATTCACATCCATTGTAAAATATTTTGCACAACGCAATGTGGTTCGATTATTTGGATTGTTAAACTCCTATACCCTGTACCAGGGGTGCCCATGTGTCGAGTGCAATCGAAAGTCCTGCAAGTCGAACGCAGAGCCCTGCCTTTCAAAATAAACTCTACCGCGCACGTGAGAAAGCGCAACATAAAAACGATTAAACCACAAACCACTGAATACACTACAGTACAGGAAGTGTGGGTAGATGCATGTCATTAAAGAAAAGGAGTTAGCCTATCATACATCCCCACTGTGGTGTTTGGCATTTGATTGACATACAGTACAGCCAGTCTGACATCTCGTCTTCTGCAAAACTCCAGTTAACACCTAGTTAGTGGCTTCCAGTTTATTTCTCCTAAAAAAAGGGTCTAAAATGAATAAGGGAACTAGATCAATTAACGAACCAAAATCGCTATTTATATTTATATTTATATTTATATGTATATTTATTATTATTATTATTATTTTAATTTTTTTGCTGGTAGATCATAATATAGATAATTTTGTGTGAAAGTGTTGGCACCCCTGCCCTATATTCTGTACTACATTTCTGTACAAACTATGTGTGTTTTTGTTAGAGAACAGAGAATATGAGGTTCCATAACTTTTGCCCATTTTTAAATGAACAAAACACTACCCAAACAACTTTTCAACTCCACTGTAAGACTGTAAACTATTTTTTAAGTTTTTTGTATATGCCTACAGCAGCTGAATATGTGCTAGACCATTTTTAAAACCTGAAACAGTTAATGTTGTCTAAACGTGTTGAGGTGAGTGGTACTGTAGCACTGAATACAGCTTCCCAGCTGTGGAGAAGCAGCATATCCTGCTCAGAGAACACGTATCAGACTTCTGATCACAGCCCGTTTTTCACTGCTCGCGCCTCTATCGCAACATTTTAAATGCTGTTCTATTGAGCCTCACTTTTCCCCCCAAGTCTCTGTCTTTGATTATGAACTCTTACTGTAGCCGTTTCCTTTCCAGGTTTTTTTGGCTTGCTCCGACTCCGACTGTGTTTTTCTGACTCCGACTGTGTTTTTCTGACTACTCTGCGTGGACTTTGTCCAATAAAACTTCATGAATGCATCACACTACCTTGATGTCATACAGCCCCATGTAATGTAACCTTGTAACTCGTCGTCTATTCTACTCTATTCTATTCTATTCTATTCTATTCTATTCTATTCTATTCTATTCGAGTCTATTCTATTTTATTTTATTTTATTTTATTTTATTTTGTTCTATTCTGTTCTGCTCTATTCTATTATATTCTATTCTGTTCTGTTCTGTTCTGTTCTGTTCTGTTCTGTTCTGTTCTGTTCTATTCTATTCTGTTCTGCTCTATTCTGTTCTGTTCTGTTCTGTTCTATTCTATTCTATTCTATTTTATTCTGTTCTGTTCTGTTGTATTCTATTCTATTATGTTCTGTTCTATTCTGTTCTATTTTATTTTATTTTATTTTATTTTATTTTTTTCTGTTCTGTTCTGTTCTGTTCTGTTCTGTTCTGTTCTTTTCTATTCTGTTCTGTTGTATTCTATTCTATTCTATTTTATTCTGTTCTGTTGTATTCTGTTCTATTCTATTCTATTCTATTCTATTCTGTTCTGTTCTGTTCTGTTCTGTTCTGTTCTGTTCTGTTCTGTTCTCTTGGTTAGTCACAATTTGGGTAAAAGAACATTCCATTTTTCCCCAAATTACTTCTTAAAAGGTCATTGCGCATTTAGGCACTGCCCATTCGACACACATCAACATGCATTTCTAATTATTTGCCCCTTTTCTTAGTAATGAGAACAAGCAGATTACACAGTGCAGTAATTAATTCAACCAGCTCACACTGAACATACTGAACTGTCTGACAAGGACAAGAACCAGCAAAACCTGACATTATTAGCATTCTCTGCCTGAAACATTTCATACGCAGTCTAGTACTTGTAGCCACTTTGTGCTTAGTCAGGAATTTACTTAGGAACAGGGAATTCTTTTCCCACAATTTTCTTAATTAAAAGATTTTTAAATATTGAATCTAATGAATGTGTATGATATTAATGCACATAATTACTTTGGTGGGCAGCCATTTATTACATGACTTATCTTCAGCTGTAATATAAATGTAGGCATGTTCTTATTTCACAGTGTTTAGTCAGTTTGCCTGCATACAGCTGTTTTTTCAACAGTTAGTAATGTTAATGAAGTAACCACACCCAGCACAACGAGTGTCATATATCTTTTATGTCTGTTTCCTTTGTGCTAAAACAAATGGTGCACAAATGGTGCATGTTTTCCAAGACGTCAGAGGGTCATGCTGTTCTGAGGCCCACGCTTTCTCAGCTTTTGTGTCCACAAAAAAATATCCATATTATGTAGATTCTTACTGGGGGATTTTCTGATATATTTTATTTTTCATAAATAAATTTATGTTGGATTTTGTACTAAAATGACCTGGAAAATGTATAGAGTTTCCTTGATTAAACCACAAAACAGATTTGAATAATCTAATCTGGTGTGTCTTCACAATAAAATAACATTTCAGCTTCAAAATCACCCACTGGCTAAATATTTTTTTATATGGAAATGAGATGCAATCAATTTAAAATGCAAATATATGGCTAAAATAAGTATGTCATCAATTTTCTAAGCTAATACTACTCACAATATTGCCAAATGTATTCGCTTATCTGCCTTTAAACGCATATGAACATCCCATTTTTAGTCCATAGGGTTTAATATGATGTCGGCCCACCTTTGCAGCTATTACAGCTTCAGTTTCTTTGGGCAAGCTTTCCACAAGATTCAGGAGTGTGTTAATGGGAATTTTTGACCATTTACATTAGTGAGGTCAGACACTGATGATGGATGAGAAGGTCTGGCTCACAGTCTCCACACTAATTCATCCCAAAGTTGTTCTGTTGGGTTGAGGTCAAGACTCTCATGTTGGAACAGGAAGGTTCCATACCCAAACTGTTTCCACAAAGTTGGGAGCATGAAATTGTCCAAAATCTCTTGGTGCTGAAGCATTCGTTCGTTTCACTGGAACTAAGGGACCAAATCCTGAAAAACATCCCCACACCATAATGCCCCCTCCACCAAACTTTACACTTGGCACAATGCAGTCATACAAGTATTTTTCTCCATGGCTTGGATGCAGCTGCTTAGCCATGGAAACCCATTCAATGAAGCTCTCTATGCACTGTTCTTGAGCTGATCTGAAGGCCATGCGAAGTTTGGAGGTCTGTAGTGATTGACTCTGCAAAAAGATGTTGACCTCTGCGCATTCGCTGACCCCACTCTATCATTTTATGTGGCTGAACACTTTGTGACTGAGTTGCTGTCATTCACAATCACTTCTGTGGAAACTGTGGAATATTTAGTAGCAAGGAAATTTCATAACTGGACATAACAGGTGACATCTTATCACAGCACCACGCTAGAATTTACTGAGCTCCTCAGAGTGACCCATTCTTTCACAAATGTTTGTAGAAGCAGTAAGTTATACACCAGATAACATTGTGTCATTGTGACTCCTGAATGTAATTATTTCAATGGGTGAGTAAATACTTGAGTGTATTTCTATTGCTACTATTGACATGAAGTTATGTGTAATAAAAAGTAATGACACATGGAAAAATTATTAAACACACTGAACACAATGGAAGGTTCAATAAACTGGTTCAATCCCAACTGACGGCTATAAAAAGGCATCATATTACCAAGGGGTCACACTAGAAACATCTCATGTGACTGGCCTCTCCATACAGGAGGTGTCTTGAAGCTTCCTCCCCAACAAAGACTTTTGTACAAAGAACTAAATACATTTCAGTAAACAGCTTCAATATTTTTTCCTTTTGTCATTCCATTTTATTACACATAACTTAATGTAGGGACATCTATGGTTTGATTTCTTTGCATGTGCGGATTAGATGAGTTATCAACATCTGGTGAGAATTTCACATCAACAGCAACTATAGAAATATAGTAACTTTTAGTAACAATATAAAATTTGACTTATGTATGTACATTTTTTTAGTTATTTTGTAAGAACCAGCTGGGGGAATTTTTTTATTAATTATTAACTAACTAACTAACTAACTAACTAACTAAATAAATAAATAAATAAATAAATAAATAAATAAATATAATTTAACAATAAAATAAAAAAGTATCGTACTTTAAACAATTAATCATAAGTAACTGGGCTGCCTCAATATAAATTTTGCTAAACTAAGTTAACAAAATTTCTGTGTTTTACATTTTGCTAACATACATAAAGTTTGAACTAATAACTTTTAACGTAGCAATATTTTAAAGTAAATTATTATAATTGTTTTCTTTATTTAAGATGTTCTCTTCCCCTGTAGTCCTGAAAGAAGTTCCCAAATCAGGATCACTGCCATTCCAACCTGAATATGGGCCAGAAGTATCATCTCGCACGTGGTGTTCTAACGTTTCAGTGCTGTGAAGTAGAGGGGTAGGCGCTAGGACCTTGCGGCACAACCACCCTCCAATTTACCCCGGGCGGCACGCGCTCGCTCTCAGTTCTACACTTTGTTCGCTGGTGACACACAGCTCTCTCTGCAGGAAAGACACTAGAATCACTTTGCCTGGGTTTGTGCAATACTTTTGGCTCCCTCGCTCCCTGTTTAGCGCCCTTATTCCTCGTGCCTCCCTCGCTCCAGCTGGTGGAAGTTCTCGCGCAGGCTGCCCGCGCGCGTGCGGAGGTCGGTGTGGAGGTGCGTGATGTGTGCAGCGTTGCAGCCTCGTTCGGGACCGTGATGATGATGAAGATAATGAGAATGATGATGGAGGTGTTGGAGCCGTGATCAGCGCCCGGTCACCCACCCTCGGGCAGCATGTGGACGCGCACGCGGAGGTCCAGCTGCGCGCGCCCGAACGCTCTGCACGTCTTGGTGATGCTCTTCGGCGCCAGTTTTGCCCGCAGCCTGGACAACGAAGGTAAGAGTCAACAGGTCAACAGGAGCTCGCGCGCGTGTGATGCTGCGCGAGATGGAGAAGCAGCTTTTTTGTTGTTGCCTCTATTCACTTGATTCATTTCATTCAGTTACTGATGCTTTCAAATGGAAGCAAGAGAGTGCAAACTCCATAATCATACTTTATTACACTTTATTACTATATTATATAGTATTTTATAGAGCTGGACAGTACTCATCTTTATAATATTTATCGTTTTCATAATAAATCGTGGTCACGGTTTGATTTTCTTAGCATATCGTGATATTGTCTGCACTTAAGAAACACTGTTGAACTTCTTGTTTTGTTTCAAAGAAAATATAATAGTTTTGCTTAAGTTAACTTATTGTATAGTGGTGTGATAAACACTTAATTTACATTCATTTGACTCTAAATCAATCAATCTATCTATCTATCTATCTATCTATCTATCTATCTATCTATCT
>JBBIGC010000104.1:39378516-39391253 GCA_037576955.1 Lepidarchus adonis | reverse complement strand
TCTCTTCTCTTCTCTTCTCTTCTCTTCTCTTCTCTTCTCTTCTCTTCTCTTCTCCTCTCTTCTCTTCTCTTCTCTTCTCTTCTCCTATCCTCTCTTCTCTTCTCCTCTCCTCTCCTATCTTCTCTTCTCTTCTCTTCTCTTCACTACCTTTGTTTCCTTTTGCAGCTTAATCACAACCACTTCAACTCAACAAATGGTTGTTAATGAGCTGATTAGATCACATGTGTTGGGAGAAAGGATAAGGACTGGGGAACACTGTCTAGATGATTCTAAAATGAGAACTTTCTATTATTTCTGACAGCATTCAACTTGAGCAACACTACTTTTATTTTCCTGAAGGTTTGCTGGTATTTAATATTAATATCGTTATTTTAATTGTCCATGGAGGGTCACCTGCCAGTGGCCTGGTCTTAGCGCTGTGCTTGTAGTTTGTTCTGCTTCTGTTCTGCCTTTCTGCTGCTCCCGCTCTGTGTCTGGATTTTGCTTGTCTTGTTCTACATGGTCATTTATGTGATGAACATGGTCTTCGTCCAGTCTGTGTGAACAGTAGAGCTGACAGCGTGACGTGTTGGGTTCTGCTCCAGCTCACCTCTCAGCACTGGTCACCTGTCTGGTTATGCTTGCAGGCAGAGATGGATTATGTGAGCATGGGCAGACTCGCCCAATTCCCTCACACGTCTGCGGAAAACAGGAGAGAATGAGTGCAGGCAGCTCATAAATTAAAACCTGACTTTTCCTGTGAACGCCTTGTGCATCATAGCACTGTTTTGCTGATGTGGTGCTTGGTGTGATAAAAATGATAATTAAAGTTTGAGTAAAGTTTGAGTTGCTGTTGGTTCAGATCCTGTTTGCTTCTATCTCACAGACTTTCCAAGAACCTGGAGGTCAATGGACTGTTCTGTTCAGACTCATCCCTAAGAACATAATAATAATAATAAGTGAGCTGACATAAAACCATGAGAGGGAGCGTGTTTGTGTGCTCCTGGTGCTGGCTTTAAGGCACATGTAATGATTTTGTTGATATTTTCTTGTAACATTAAATTTTATAAGCATTATCCATTCTTTGAATGGCAGTTGGATTAACTGTATAGGCAAGGCAAGGTTATTTATATAGTACATTATCATACACATGGCACTCAATGCACTTTACAAGGATAGACAGCATAAAAACAAGCATAAAGAAATGAAGAATATAATTAAAATATATAAATAAATAAATAAATAAATAAGCATAAAAGAAAAGCATAGACTATTAGTACAGACTAATAACCACCAACCCTCTGTTTAATAATGTATGCACTATAATAATAATAATAATAATAATAATAATAATAATAATAATAAAAATAATAATAATAATAATAATAATAATAATAATAAAAATAAAAAAATTATTTCTTAATAATTAAATTATTGTTATTATTATTATTATTGTTGTTATTATTATTATTAATGATAATAAATAATAACAATAATAATAATAACATGTATTATTATTATTATTATTATTATTATTATTATTATTATTATAGGCACTAATGTAGTGCATTTCACAAACCTAAGGTTGCTTTACTAAAATAACCCCCAAAAACACATTTAGGAAGAGGAGGAAGTAGAAGAAGAGAAGAAGTCATGGGAAAGAGAGATTTTTCATTCTAATTTAAAGGTTGAAAAACAGAGTTCCAGAGGTTGGGGGTAGTGCCACTGAAAGATCTGCCACCCATATTAGAAAGATGGGTATGAGAACTATCAGAAGATTGGTGCTAGATTACCTGAGGGGGTGAGAGGGGGGGTTGGACTTCAGAGAAGTTCACTAATGTACATGAGAGCAAGATTGTGAAGCGCTTTAGAAGTGAGAAGAATTTTAATCTTAATACGGGACTGTATGAGGAGACGGTGGAGCCGGAAGCGGATGGACTGATGTGGGATGAGTGAGTTAGAACTGTGGATATACTGAATACTTGTGCATGAAGACTCTCTCACTCCAACCTCAATCTACCCATCTACCCACCTCAAAAAGGGGGAGGGGGCTATAAATAAAACCCAAAATAAAACTGTATATGGTAAAAACCATCCCAAAACAAAGAAGCATCCTTTCCAGAGATAATAGTCTAGAACATTCCATAAAACAATGAAAGTTTCTCTACCACCACAGTGTGGACAGGCCGGACTAATTGAAGGATTCAAAACCGAGACCACCAACACCAAAAATTGATAACTGTCACGTGTCACGTGTGCCATGTTTCTCTGGTTTGCATGGGGTTCACCTGTGTTGATTATGTTCATGCCCTCTCCCATGTGTTAGTCATTTACCTTTTGTATTTAAAACCTGTGTTTGATCTGCTTAGTGTCTGTTCTTGTATAGATGTTCAGGTTCTTGTGCATGTCGTTTGTGTTTCTCTGTTGTATAGTTTCATGTTTAACCCTATTTCCTGTAACATCATCTTAATGAGGCAGAGTCAAGAAGTTCACCATCTATAAATGCATCTATAAACTGTGGAATAAATGTTGCATAATGTTCCTCAGGGTAACATTGTGAAGACCACCTACAGTGCATAATATTGTCAAAGGTTTCAGAGAATCTGGAGAAATCTCTGTGCTCTAGGCTGTAAATCAATACTGGATGCCTGTGACCGTTGGGCTCTTGGGTGGTGCTGCATAAAAAGCAGGCGTGGTTCTGTAAAGGAAATCACAGCGCAGACTCAGGAACACACTGAGTAGTAGGATGGTATCTTGCTCAATGGTGTCTAGACCATTCACTGCCCTTGTGTATTACAACAATAATAATGAAATAATTTATTCACATGGATTGATACAGAGCAAATTGATATATTTATTATATCAGACATTTTGGAAAGTCTGTAAAACTGAACTGTAAAATTTCCACTCTTTAACAACAATTTAAACAACAATTGTAAATGCTCAGCCTCATTCATACTTCACACTTCAGCTGAGTGGATTTGCATTACAAAACTTTTTAATGGGACAAGAGAAGGGGTCAGGATTGTGGGTGGGCAATGGGTGGGTTTGTTAAGAAGGGTGAAAACTAGGGTTGGGAATCGCAGGTTATCTCACATTACGATACGATACAAAACTGAAACAATATCGATAATACCACGATTGTGTGAAAATTGATATATCGCATGACAATGGTGTAGCGATATGTAACAGAAACATGGGGATACGTTATTAATTTACATCAGTAACAGCAATGCCATTGCTACCTTTGCCATATTTGCTTTGCGACCATGGTCGGAAGCGAGGGGAAACCCCTTTTCCCCTTTGTCACTTGGCAAGTTGAGCTAGCATCGTGCTACCAACCGAACTACAACTCCCTATCCCTACAACCTATATTCCTGCACCAGACACTACATAGTCCACAAAGCATTGCTCCCCATGAAGCACACCTTCCGCTATATCTAGCTAATTCAACCCTGGGTATACCAGACAAAGTTTGGAGCGTTATGCTCTGTCTGATCTAAATTATTGTTGAAAGTTCAGCAAATGCTAGATATTTGCGGGGACGCACAGTTCTGCAGACTTGGATTATTGAGTCTTTCCGCTCTCCAGTGATATGTGTTTACTCACATTGACGGTTCACTTGTGTCATCCATCTCTATCTGCACAGAGATGCGGTTGTCACAGTATAATCCACACTCTGTTCCATCAATGTTTTAAAAGCCAAAGTCAGACTTTAGATTTAAATGTGTCTGGGGCGTCTCTCAGCCGAGCTCTCTCTGCTATCCATCTTTTGGGAAGCTCTTTAGCTTTCACCCAAGTCTACTCCACTCAGTCGAGCAGCGTCCCCCAGAGGAGCGAAGAATTAAGTGAATCAAATTGGCAGCAAATTTTTATTAATTTAAATATCGATATTACTGTGTATCGATTATCGTATCGCACTTGCAAGAGCAAATATATATCGACATATCAATATTTATATCACACCCCTAGTAAAAACACTTGGCAAAGGAAGTGTTAAAGGGTTTACAAATGATAAAGACCAAAAACTAAATAAGAAACTAAGTACTAACATAATGAATGAATAGTGTTTGGATAATATGGATGTTACAATGGCATTTATTTGATGTTTTATGTTCTTAAAATGAGGCCAAGTGTAATTAAATTCCTCTGAAAAGTGTTTAGACATAAACAATTGGATTTACAGTGTGATTATGTATGGGGGTAGTGTTAGGTCACATTCCTTCCCTAGGTGTTAATGGAAGACATTTACAACATGCTAGTAGCCTTAGGATTTCCATTAACATTGATATACAGGTAATGTTCTTGCCAGAGGCCGTTTGCTTTCTAGCTAGTCGGTCACTATGTCTGAGACAATGACAATGTTCCAGAGTGAAGGAGAGTGTGTATGTGTGTATTTCTTCTCTGCTGGCTTTGCAGCAGGATCTGCTTGGGGACCTCCTCCGGCAAAGACTCAATCAAACGGACCTCAGGACACCTCAGCGTCTCCTCAGCGTCTCCGTTGTTATCCATTGTCTTCCTGTCCACTGGTGCAAATTAAAGTCAAGGCGGTCGTCCAGGGCCAGCGAGGAGAGACATTTGGGGAGGGAGGAGCTTAACCCTGAGGGTCCAAAACCCAGACTGCGCTTTATAGTCTGTTGCCCATGTGCAGACCATCAGTGCTCAAAAACAGCACTTTTACTCCCCAAGGAGAGGCTGATAGCTGTTGGGTGTTTGCTAAAGCATTTGTTATATGCCTTTGACAGCCTTTGTGTTTGTGTCTGCGTTTGTCTCCGTTCCATTGCTCATCCCACATCCTGTCCTCTCTCTCTCTCTCTCTCTCTCTCTCTCTCTCTCTCTCTCTCTCTCTCTCTCTCACACACACATTCTGTACTCAAGTCAGTGCATCCTGCTTCTATATGAAGGCCACTATCCTTTGACATTTGATCCCAGGAAGCACCCATTGCTCTGTCAGGCCGTCAGTCTCTGCTGAACCAGCTCTGGAGGACGGCTCCGGGGTTTTTTAAGGGGGGAGGGGGGACATGGGACAGCATCCAATGCTGAATGGTGTCCCTCTTGAAAAATGAGTGCTGATTTGTTGAAAAAAAAAACAGGAAGCAAAAAACGTTTTGCCTTCACGCCAGTTGACCAGCTCAGCAGAAAGTCCATTTCCTCTTCCCCTGAAGATAGCTTATCTGCTGAGGAAATTGAATCGCAGACACCGGCATCATGATCTTAATCAGTGGCTGCTAAGTTCTTTTCCTTTTGTTTGTTAACATTGGGTGGGTTCAAGTGGTTTAAATGGAGCGATCGCTCGCCAATTGGAGAACTGGGAATATGCGCAAGAGTTGGGTTTCTGCAGCTTGGTCCACCAGGACCTTCAACCACAAATGAGATAACATGAGCTCCTTCTCTTGCTGTCTCTCACTTGCTCACACACACTCTATCTCGCTCTAACTCTCCTTTGCATCTTTATATCCTTATGCAGAAAGCAGATCTGTTGGCCAAGTCACTCCTGTGGTTGCTGCTGTAAGTGTGAACCTGGCTTTGGGTGTAGAGTTTTCAGTCTCTATGTGAATGAGAATTCTGTGGGGAGACGTTTGGACACGGCAATGAAAGCCGAGCAATCACACACATCAGGGGCTGGAAAGAGGATGGGATGAGTGTAGATAAGTGTGAATAGATTTGGGCCAAGTTTCGTATTAACAAGAGCTGAAGTAGTTGACCAGCATTCCCATATATAAGCCAATGCATGCTGGGCAGTGTAGTGGTGTGTATACACAGGAAAATGCTTCATAAGTGATTTACAATATACCCAAAAGATACATTAGTGCCTGAATTTTGCTTTTTTTTGCTTTTGGCCGTTGAGAATAAAGATGGTTTTTCAATCACGACCTATATAAGCAGCGCATGCATGTATGCAGTTTATTTTTTCCTCCTGCTAATGTTTTTTCATGCTGTAGTAATGCACGTTGTCACTAGAACCTAAAGAAAAGTAGGAATGAACATGTCAAAGCTGGAGAGATGAAGAAGTGTGACACTGTAAAACAATAAATTGACATAAATAGCCATTTTCAGTTCCCATGGTGATTATATTTTTCCATCCTTTATTTCAAGTACATAACTATTATTGCATTTATGAAAAATTACGAGCTTTTGAGCTTTAGAAGCGTTTTTGTAGAAAGAGATCAGTATAATTTATACAAAGTAGATTTCAAACAGTTAGAAGAAACATGACACAGTGTTCAAAACTGTAGAAATGGGTGTTTGTTTCACATGAAGCATTGAACATAGATGTTGTTATTGCATCATTCTTTGCATGTGATGAGCCAGAGAGTAAATGGCAATGGGTTCGCTGATCTTATAGCAAATCGAGTGTGTCAAACTAGGTTCCTTCCAGGTCACAGCTCTGTAGAAATCTGCATTTTTTCTCCTTGAACACTCATGAAGTTCTTTCTAAAAAACTAATGAACTGAGTCTGGTATGTTTAATGAGGCATTAGGACTGGACTTTATCGCATGTAGTTAATAACTTGAGTTGTGCACTTAAGTTACCAGCTACACTCTACAGAAAAAGATTAAATATACGTAGTATTGACAAAGGGTTCTTGGTCTACAATAGTCAAACCCTTTTTGTTGCTATATGACGTAACTATAGGGCAAGGGTGTTGGACTCCGATCCTGGAGGCCAGGGTCCTGCACGTTTGATGATTTCCCCGCTCAAACACACCTGGTTCAGCTCACCTGTTGATTGGCAGTTAGTGTGTTTGAGGAGGGAAACTACCAAACTGTGCTGGATACCGGCCTCCAGGACCTGGGTTTGACACCCCTGCTACAGGGGGTCCTTGACTTTTGACACACTCGACTTACGATTATTCGTGGTTATGACGCTGCCCCAAACCCAATTTTATATATAAATATAATAAAATGCTCAGAAAAGGGCTAAACAGAACCTCAGGTCGGTGAGTGTCTCCCTCTGGTGGACTGACAGAGGAATGACCACAGGGAATTACACACGTAGATGCATATAAAGGGGGTTTTGACATACGATGAGGAACAGAACCCAATTGTAAGCCAAGGATTCTCTGTATTTGTCATTGTGAACACACTACAATGAAATGTGGTGCCCATCCAAACATGGAGCGACAAGCGGCTATCAACAGCACCAGGGGAGCATTGCAGTGGGACAGTACTTTGTTCAAGGGTACGTCTGTGATTCCCAGGCTGGGACTTGAACTTGCAACCTTCATAGGCCAATGTTCCTAACCACTAAGTCACATCTACCCATGGTATATACACCTATTTTTAAAAAGATTATTTTATTAATAATGATTGTAATCAAACACAGCAGAGTTTCCACCATAGAGCAGAGCCATTTACCAAGCAATAATTAATCGATGGATTTAGGCAAGGAAGCTGGAGTACATCAGGAACTTGGGAAAGGGCATTGAAGAAAATGGCAGGTTACAATGGTAGCAGAAGCTACATTTTCAGAGTAGTCCTAGTAAAGGTCATGCAAGCTTTTTGTAGTACTCAGCCTCCAGCTAGCTTGATGGATTGACTGTGAAAAATGTGGGCATGCTGGGAATTGTGGGTGAAATGGTACTGATAGTGTGATCTTTTCAAGGGCGAGGCCAGTTAGGTCAGATCCAGCAATAAATCTGTCTTCGATGTCCTTAACCCAGTTTATCAGTCAAAATCTCAACGGTGCCATATTCTGGGGCCTCATTAGGATGTATAACCTTTTCCACTGTATCCATGATGTGTTTTCTATGTCTTCTTTTTTCTCTCAGTGTTCACTGTAATGTGGAGAGAATACACACTTCTTTCTGTTGTCAGTCTTGTATCAAACCATTCTTAACTTTAATGGACTTCTGTGTTATTTTTTTAATACTTTATTCCAGATAATTTTTTACAAATTATGTTGTTCCAATGAGAACTAGTGAAGAGAAGCAGTGTTCTGTACTGAGACATCTCCAAAGTACATCTCCAAAGTGGTTGGTCTTGTGGGGTGTTCCCTCCCCCAAAAGTGGTCCACGGAAGGACAATGGGTTCATGGGTGCCTGAGGCTTACTGATGCACCTGAGGAGCAAAGGCTAGAACTTCTGGTTTACTCCTACCAAAGAGCTACTGTAGCATATATGGTTCATATTTGGCTAAGATGGAAATATGTTAGAACACACCACAGTCAGAGCTGTTATAGCTGGCCAGTGTATATACAACGGGTTCTGTTCCTCATCTTGTGTTGTAAGTCAAAACCCTTTACATAAGCGTCTACATGTGCAATGCCCTGGGGCCACCAGAGGGAGACATTCACCCACCTAAAGGCTCTGTATTGCTTTTCTGAGCGTTTTATTAAAGCTACTTTCACTTTCACAGCATTAAAAAACAGGGGTTGGAGCAGTGTTGTAACCACAAATTTTTCATAAGTCGAGTGGATCATAAGTTCTCTTTAAACTTAAATATTTCCTTCTAATACAATTACCATACTGCAGTGAATTTCTGGGGTGAAAACTCGCCAGGGAACAAGATGGAGAAATCTTGCTCAGTTTTGGGACATTGTCCCAATTGCTTTATTGAGCTCTTAAAACAACATTTCAAGCAATATTGCTCCCCCACTGGTTTAGCACACATAGGGGAGTTAAGCATCAGAAAGCCATTAACTCAACATGGCCGAACCCCCAAAAAGCCACCGATCTCCCTAGTCAACTTGTTGATGGTGAGTCAGCCCATTCCTCCCCAAAACTCACAAAACTCCCCCAAACAACCCAAAATAGTCCCACAAGCACATACACCCAACAAATTCCCACAATAACCACAATAAAGTCCCATAAACACAGTCCCAATCACACAAAAACAGTCATCTCCCAGCATGCTTTGCGGCTGAGAGCGCTTGCCCAGCCACGGCTCCAGTCTGGTCTGGCAAGGCTTATCTGTGCTCAGGTAGGTCCTGTTCTTCACCCATGTGCTTTCTCTCCATGCTGAGCCAGTGTAAGCACCCAGTGGTATATAGCCGTCACAGCAGAATAGACTGTGTGAGGAAAGGATCGTGAACTGTGACCATGAATAAATAAAAAGGAAATTTGTTTTCGGCCTTAATTTTTTTTTTCCCCTGTGGGCACTCGATGAATGAGGTAGCGAAGCAGACAGGTTCTATTAAACAACAAGCTGCTCTCTTATGCATGCATTTGTTGCGCTTTAAGAATTACAGGCTTGATTGTTTGAAGCTTCTCAGCCTCTCGTTAGTTCCAGCATGAAGCATGTCTGAATATAGATGTGCTGGAGCAGGAGCTTGGGGGCCCAATCCCTCTACTTCGCCAGAATTTGCATTCATAGGGAAAAAAACCCTCAAAGCCTCACATTAAGAGCACCCTACTTGAAAATTGCCCATTTAGCCAACATACGAACTCCTCAAAGCCAGATTAAATGCTGGGCTTTGTGAGAGCTGGAGATGAAACAGAAACCAGTGTATACTGACATGGCATGTCGTATTTTTTTTTTAAATTCTGACTTATCTAGTTTGCTCTGCATGAAGTACAGTGTAAATAATATGGAGTCCAGACAAAAAAACAGTTTCTTATAGTTGCTGTTGTCCACATCTTAGAATAAAAATAAAAAAACTATTATGGATTTAAGTGGCAATCAAAAAAGTTGTGAAAATTACAGAAATTACGCAAATTTTGTTTTTAATTTGACATATCAACAAGTCCTAAAAGAAGAAATATTATTATATTTGGTCATGTACACATAAAAAAGTCCAAATAACGTGTGTAGCAAAAGTAAGTGAACCTTTGCTTTCGGTATGTGGTGTGACCTCCTCGTAGAACAATAACTTCAATGAAACTTTCATATTGTTGTCTTGCTGCATGACCTACTGTCTGTTGAGATTCAGTTCACAGACAGATTTCTTGAAATTTTCCTTTAGAATTCTGTCTTATTTCAATGGCGAGCTGTCCAGGTCCAGCTGTGGCAAAACAGGCCAAACCAGAGCACTTCCTCCACCATGTTTCACAGATTGGATATGGTTCTTTTGCTGGAATGCAGTGTTTTAATGCTCCTCATTTAGGCCAAACAGTCCTATTTTTCTATTTCCATACATAAAAGGTTCTTCCAGTTTTCTTTTGGTTTGTCCAGATGATCTATTTTAAACTGTAGATGTGCACATATGTTCTTTTTGGAGAGCTTCTGCTTTCGGTCTGTCATGCACACCAGTAACCAGTTGTTTTGTAACCTCTCAGACTATTACACACCTTGTATTTGGAGTTATCA
Source organism: Lepidarchus adonis (assembly GCA_037576955.1). Classification (NCBI taxonomy): domain Eukaryota; kingdom Metazoa; phylum Chordata; class Actinopteri; order Characiformes; family Lepidarchidae; genus Lepidarchus; species Lepidarchus adonis. The sequence continues at coordinate 39,381,027 of JBBIGC010000104.1, read as the reverse complement.
TTGATGGTTGAGATTTCTAACATTTAATCATAAGATATCTTTATGTTGCAAACATACTTTAATTTAAAAACTAATAGTAATTTCTCTTTGTATATGTACAGGACATTGTATGGCCTTTTGTTGCATATACAGTATATTCAATATGTCGCACAGCATCTCTGTTCATCTGTTCATTAGAAAATTCACAGGATATTGCAAATCTGGAAATGGAATCCAAACATTTTAAATTGGAAAGGAATTTAAGAGCCATTCAGAGAGAATGGCCTTAACCCAGGGTCTCAATGGGAAGGGGCATCATTAACTTGGTGATCTTCCCCAACAGAGCTCAGTTGCAAAAACATTAAGTGGAATATTTTATCCGAAGTATGAAATATGTCTCATATTTGTTCCATTTCTCGAAGGATGACCTTTAGATACCTAGTCTTAGCACGTTAGTCAGCGTTTATTAACCATTCTTTTGTGACTACCGTATTTCCCCAACAATAGGCCACTCCACATTATAGGCCCCATTCTATTAGCTGCAGAAAATGCTCATTTATGTTTTAAAACTCCAAAGATAAGCCGGCCCAGGTTATAAGCTGCAGCGTTACTGAATTTACTGAAGTAGAAGGATCTAACTTGACCCCTGGAGCCTTTGCAGCCCTATACCAGTGACATTATACCGTCGTTGATCATAAACAATTAAAATGATCAAATTTAGAACTTACTGATATCATGCTACAACACAAAAATACGCTGCAGCTCCAGGTTGTTGCTTTTTTGATGCAACGTCTGCAATATTCAAGACGAACGTGTGTCCAACATCATCCAACGTCTCAATTGACGACATTTACGGATTTGATTTCATTTCTGTTAAATTGAGCTTTTTCCAGCTTGTATTATACACTAGGATGTAATGTAGCAAAGGGCTGAAAAGTTTGAGAGGCTGGATGGAGCAGCACCATTTAAGTGAGAACGTCAACACTGTGAAGTGAATATCACTATTTGCCATCACAAGGCCAAGTTCCTAACGGCCTACTACACTAAAATCTATCGACCCAGATGGGACTCGAACCCACAATCCCCAGCTCCGGAGGCTGATGCCTTATCCATTAGGCCACTGGGTCAAGATAAGTGTTGTAAAGTGATTGAAAGTGCTGTTTCTAATCACTACCTTTCAATAGCACTGTAAAATGTAATGTTATAAACTTTTGTTCCTTTCATTTCTGTTAAATTGAGCTTTTTCCAGCTTGTATTAAACACTAGGATGTAATGTAGCAAAGGGCTGAAAAGTTTGAGAGGCTGGACGCAGCAGCACCATTTAAGTGAGAACGTCAACACTGATCTGTATTTGCTTTTCGATCTGTTTGTTGCTGCAGTAAACAGCACATTTAAATTCAACTCATCATTTGGCGATGTCGTCTTTTTGTACTGAATTATACTTTTAGCGAATGTGTTTTTATGTTTTTAGATAAACTGCCACATTTAAGCAAACCGCACCCAACACCTATCGTTGGGGAAATCTGGTACAAACCACAACTAGCTATGTTTAGCCCATGGGTTAGTTTGAGAACATTGATCCAAAACAGCTTATTACAGTCCATACTGCTCTGTACATACATGTGCTTTCCACCTCCACACAGTCATTATGGTTGAGTTCAGCTGTGAGAAAGTTTCAAATGTTCCAGTATTTCACTGGCAGCTGTCAGAGATTGTATCTCCTGTCTTTCCTGCAGAAAAACTGTGCAGTGTGCAAATGTTCAGACTTTCAGGTTACAGTATTAACCCTCCTAGTTTTTCTTCTTCTTCTTCTTCTTCTTCTTCTTCTTCTTCTTCTTCTTCTTCTTCTTCTTCTTCTTCTTCTTCTTCTTCTTGCCAAATTAAATTTTCTACCTTTTTGGAAAAACCCAAAGTCCAAGCAAAATGAACTCTTCAGAGAATGTTCATCCAATTCACACAAAACTTGGCATACTCCATCTGTGCTCTGTGGAGGCAAAAAGTTATCAAAAGTCTAAAGTCAATATCTTCTCAGAAACACATCCAAGCGTAACCAAACTTGGTACACTTCATGGCCACTCCAAACTTTGGGCACCTGCAAAATAGGCTGTAATTTGGTCCATAGGGGGCGCTATAACTGAGACATGTCAATATCTTAAGGACCACTCAAGATAAAAATCTACAATTTGGTATACATACACACTACCGGTCAAATGTTTTAGAATATGCCATTTTTCCAGTGTTCACTGGTAATATAAGCAGTTCAGTTGCAATGAATAACCTCAAATGTTAAAGTTTAAAATAAGTCAACAAAATGACTAAAAGAAAAAAATATATATATTTGATAGACATTTTTTCTGGAATAAATGACCTGCTTAACTTGCAGTTTTCCTGAACCACAGGAAATAAATGAAGCCCTAAAACTAAATGCAAATAATTCCTTGAGATGCAATAGGTTTAGTCAAGTCAAGTCAAGTCAATTTTATTTATAGAGCGCTTTTTACAACTGACATTGTCACAAAGCAGCTTTACAGA
>JBBIGC010000104.1:39360269-39375602 GCA_037576955.1 Lepidarchus adonis | reverse complement strand
AAAATAATATGATAAATTATGGTTAAATTAAAATTAAATTATGGTAACAGCAGTGATTGCAGTTACACTGTATATTGCACCTTGAAGTTAGTGAGGTTGGTGATGTGCAGCATGTAATATTGTGATATTGAATATTGAAATATTGTAATGCTCAGTGTTCCGTGTTATGCGAGAGTTATTGTGTGGATGATTTACAACAGGAGGAGTTAAAGTGAGAGACTCACTGTATATTATGCAACATGTGAACAGTCAGTTTATGGGCAACTTTGACATGGGACACATTGTTACAGTCAGAGCATCTTCTGAAACAGGAAGTCTTGTGGGGCGTTCTGGAATGTAGTGGTTAGTGGACGGACACCCAGAGTGCTTTCCCACTGCACTGGTGCCGTTCTGGGCCGGTGCCGTGCTTTTCCACTGCAAAAAAGTTGGTGCCAGTTCAAGGAAATGCCAGGTGTACACATGTGATCAGATTACTTGAGTTGGATTCTAGCCCTATGATGTCTTTACACTGCTTAGGTTAGTTTATTTCCTGGTGTAACACACATCATGGCTCCAAAAATATCCGCCCTGTATAAGCTATGTTAGGTGTGTTTGTGCCAATAAGCTTCTTGTACAGTAAGACTGTATAATCTCATTGTATTTTTCTTATCTAGGTGGATGGGAGGGTTCTGCAACCTTCAAGCTGATCTTTATCGCTGGAGGTGCCATCGAGTTTGGGCAGTCCATGCTGCAGGTGGCAGCTCAGGGTAATTTTCTCTTTAGCACATTCTACATGGCACCATTAAGTCTCAGTCAAAAATTGCAGAAACAATTCCTTCATCACTGTAAGCAGTTTTATTCTATGTTGTAATATGAATGAATCATGCATTACTGAAAACTTTATGGTATTACTTTCTGTATGTATTATTTTCTATTTTTCATATGTGTTATCTCTCTTGTGTGTTTTATGTAATTATGGTTTAGCCTTTTCATATTGTTATTTTCATTTTTTTTTAGTATTATATGGTCATTTTCTTAATAGGATGATCCAGGCTCATGTTTCTCAGTTTGTATTGTTTTTCACATAATTACTAAATTATACCACAGGATGTTATTGATGCTGAATGTTATGGGATTGATTCATTTTAAATATGTATAAAAGCAGGTTGGACATAGAAAAATGGATTATTGACTTGTCTTCCTAGCCTCCAGGGGGCAGCCTGTGTCATGCCCGTACATGGCTAATGGAGCATATGCATACCCACCGCCCCCTCCAGCTAATGGCATGTATTCCGCTGGACCTCCACCTCCTGGCTACTCCTACCCTGGGCCTCCACCTCCAGGTAAAGTACTGCTGATGTTACAGGATTGCTTTCTCTTGTTTTGTTGATATTTTTCTAGTCATTTTTTTCATGCCTAATGATTCCAATGCAAAATGGAGAATGGAAACAAGAAATTGTGTTAATATGAGTTCAGTCAGTGCGTGTTTCAGTCTGGGGATAAAACGTGTTCTTATTGCTCAAGGATCTTTTCAGTTTTACAATCCAAAGAGAAAAAATTAATCCCTGTATTTATGGTGGGGACTGTAAATTATGATGCCAGGAAGTTCACATACAACATATAATGTGTTGATCATTCTTTTCAGGGCTGTGTTGCAGTCTATTATGTGAAAAATATTTGCAGAATAATTTGCATGTGCTGAATGTATGCTTCATGGATGGCAGCAGAACATGTTCATAATATTTACCATAATATTTATAATAATAGTAATAATAATACTATATATAATATATTATTATATATTATATTATATATTATTTTATTATATATACCAGAATATTTATTATGCTGCAGTTCTGTAAATCACTTCCTGACTAATATAATAAGTCAATTATATAATCTCTATATGTATAGGACATATCACCTGACTGAAAAGCACATAATTCTTAAGCATGGTAGTCGTTTATGGAATTATCATACACTATTATTACCTGTGATATGTTTTATGGTCTGCAGGCCGTAGCACAGTTAAGGAGAATGATGTGAGTAGATGTACAGTTTATTGTGTGTATTTTTTGTCTTCAGGTGCATTCTACCCCAATCCTCCTGGTTTTGATGGTCCAGCAGCATATATGCCTCCTCCTCCATATTCTGCCTCAGCAGCTCAAGCCCCTCTAGACCCAGACTTACCCCGGACACCTGCAGGTCAGAAATACAGTCAGGGATCTTATTTAAATGTCCACAACGAGGAGGCTGATCTGTGTTGACTTGCTATATAACAGACTGAACAGTGTTAAAGCAGAGCCATTCCAGGGGAGTTGGGGTCTTAGGTTCATTATACCAAATATCATACAATAAATACATATTAGCTTCATAAAAAATATTCATGCTAAAAATAACTAAACACAGTTTAAATCAGCATCATTTTGAATTTACATTTCAACACGTTTCTTGTTTTTGTGCAGTATTTTACTATTTTATCTTTTTTATCTTTTTTTATCTTATTTATTATTTTAGTGCTGTTTGCTGCTCGTTCTGTCGTAACATTTAAAAAAAACAATAAATGATTATTTTATCTTATGAAAACATTACAAAACCCACATAAAACATTTGTGTAATAGAGAGAAATGGTGTTTTTAGGCTGTTTGTCTATGTTAAGTGTAGCTGAACATTGTCTTCAGCGCTTTATACAAAGAAACTCATTTGTTTGTCTTTCAGCGGAGGCAAAGGCAGCAGAGGCAGCGGCCAGTGCAAGCTCCACCTCTCTTACGCAGACTCGTGTTTATCTGCCAGAAGTGAGTTCATTTCTGATATTTAACCCATTCACCACAACCGACACATTTGCTGCTTTTGTACATTTTTACCACCTGATTGAACTGCACCAGATACCTACTACATGCCTCACATCTCCATATCAGCTTTCTCCACATCACTCCACCTGTTCATGTATTCCTGAACATACACTCAACAAAAATATAAACGCAACACCTTTGTTTCTGCTCCGATTTTTCATGAGATGGACTTAAAGATCTAAAACTCATTCCAGATGCACAATATTACAATTTCTCTCAAACATTGTTCACAAATCAGTCTAAATGTGTGATAGTGATCACTTCTGCTTTGCTGAGATAATCCATTCCACCTCACAGGTGTGCCACATCAAGATGCTGATCTGACATCATGAGTGATTATTTATCCAGTTAATGTTAAACTTGCACTTGCCCATGACAGACGCGCCCACTAGTAACAAACTATTAATGTGCGTACCTGAAAAAGCCCACCTCCACCACACACACAACCGGAAATGTTGGCGATTCCGCTGATTCTGATCTCAAAAATGCAAAACACAAATTAGAAATTCGCTAGAATACCAGAAACAAAATTAGCAATCAAGTTTATTGGGTCTGTGTGGTTTTTTTTTTAAGGATTACTAGTCACAAGATCTTTAAGGCCTTCATTTTGGAAATTTTAATTTAGGACATTTTTAAGGAGCGGATACACTTTTAGAGGAATTTCTAAACGTATCAAAATGTGTTTTTTGATTTACACTGTTCTTCCAAACTAAAGAACACCTGCCATTTAGAAATAATCTCAAATAAATATAAAATATATGCCTTTATGACAGCAGTGATCGCTATAAAGCTCATAATAGCTAATTAAGCAGCAGTTATATGCAAAGTTCGCTTGTGTACAATTAATAATTGGTTTGTCTGTTTGTCTCACAGGACAAGCCCCCACCTTACTCACCACCTGAAGACAAGAAGAACCAATAAATGTCTGACCAGCAGTTCCACAGCAAGCCCTCAGTCTTCTCTCACACATTCTTAACAGCAGCATTTCATTTCATTAACTAACTATATCCTTCTGTACGGCTACAGACAGCAGCTGGAGCCTGCAGCAGGTGGTACTTAACGGCATTCCTTATATCCGTACTGTAGGAAGGAGAGGAAAGTAGAAATAGTTTGTGTGTGAATGAGAGGGACTTAAAACCTTAGGACTGTTAGTTTATAAGCAGTGACCAGTCACAACAGGATTCCTTAAAGCTATTTCCTGTCATTCTTAAGCGGTGACTGCACATGTAAACCATTCTGTGAATTTTCTGATGTAGAGGAACTAGATCGAGCCTCGTATCATAAGAAATGGGACCATGAATATCAGGGAATGTGGGAACAGCACATCTGGATAGACAGTATGATGAACTTGTGAAATATGTGTTTGGTTAAAAAGCGATTTCATCTGTTGTGCTGTTTCTGAAGGGTTTAACTAGAGCGCACCTTGGCCAAAGCCGTACATACTGTACCGTCACTTTTGGTCCTATTATGCTTGTCAGTTGTCATCCTCTTCTGAAGCATCTCTTTAGCTTTGGAGCATGACGCGAATCTAATACGGCACTTTAACTTTGTCATGCATTAGTACAATCCCCCTCCAGCTCCCTCTTGTGTGCAAATCCTATGTATTATTTATCCTTAATTTATTGGAATGAGGAACTGTGTGACAAACCAAGCATGGTCTCAGCTGTAACATTTTAACGTACAATGGATTGTATTTTATTAAATATAACATTTCAGTTGAAGTCTTGTTTCATGATAAGGTTGTTTTGTGTACAGCAGATTAAGAACATAGTAAAATATGACCGCAGTCTTTGGGGTGACATGATGAGCGCAAAAGACTTAACAACTAAAAACATTTTCACCTTTTTAGATCCATTTCATCTCGCTGAATGATGGAGAAAAAAGTAGATTCTATGATCTGAGATCAGTGTAATACAACTGTAACCCTTCTAAAGGTTCAAAAACATGGCTCAGGGCTCAGTAGTGTGATTACATCACTTCCTGTGCTCGTTTCCTTTCTAAATGCAGCAGATGCTCCAGAGATACGTCCAAAAGTACCAGCTAATAATTGAGAGATGGGTAAGGCAATAGGCTTTGAGCTCGCTGTTAAATCAGATGTTAATTTGAAATAGATGTGCTTCACATTTGGTCAACTTTCACTCAAAGGACAGCTAATCTAAAGAAAATTTAAATTGGGTTAAAACACAGTGCACATATTACTGACTGAACATTTGATTAGATCACAATGTTAATCGAGGATAATTGCTACTGTAGGTCACTGAAAATTCGACTATTTGAAGACACAGTAGGTGGGTAAACACATAGATGAAAATCTATTCAAGTAAACCTTGACTGAGGGGCTCATAAAAGCTTTTCTTACAATCAGTGTTCAGTTGCTTCCAACCAAATGCAGGTCTACATACGCTGTACATTGTGTTCTCTCTTTTCTAAGTCTGTTTTTATGTGTTGCACCAACTTGTCAATCACCCGAGACCAACAAACGGTGCCCAGGTCGACAAAAACCACAAAGTCCAATCTGACCAGAGTCCAGAAACTTGAAAGAGCTTTGAAAACACCTATTAATGTGTATTGGTTTGAGTCAGAAGATCTGTCAAGATCTGCTCAATTCGAACGTCCTGAAAATTGGATTTCTGAAGCCCTTTAAACATTTGCACCAAAACTGACTTGGGGGAATCCAAATATCTGATTAACTGTCAGGTAAAAGTACAAAATAATCAGGCCAATGCAAACAAATCCCAAATGCAACAAATGTAGGTTAACCTAGATTGCATACAAGTATAACTTACCACTTTTTAAAATTCAAAAGTGACTAAAAAGTGCAGTATCTTGACATTTTCACATTGACAACAAAACTTAGTGCTTTATAAATCGTCTTCTTATGCTTGAGTCTTAAAGCCCATTTTCAAGGATAAGGAGCAAGCCTAGTGTACAATGTAACATCAGTAGTGAGTTTCCACTTTTCAAGCTCAATGTGGGTCTGAGGAACCGGCCCAAAATGTGAGGATTCAGAAACGGAGATGACCAAATTCTCCGTTTTTGACATTATCAAGCGTCAAATGTAAAAGTAGACAAAACTCATGATGTAACAGGATAAAAACTCCTCACAAAAATCTCTAGACGAGGAACCTAAAGGGGCATTTGTATACAAGGCTTCTTAACTCTGTGTTGAGCACAATGCCTCAGTTTAGTCTCTAGTGGAAGTCTGTGGGTTTCAGGGACTAAGATCAACACGACTAGACAATAAGACGTTCATATTCTCAAGCCTGGGTCTCAGGTTCTGGTCCTGACAAACCACATCACTGCAAAAATATGTTCTTGGCTTCTCAACTACAGGTCAAATGCCCAGCAAGGTTCATCATTTCCGTACAGTAGCAACATTTCAAGCAGATTTTTGGTGTGATGATGTGCCATGCTACTTACGCACAGTCCTGGGGTTCACTTACTTACGCACACCCAACCCTGGGGCGCTCTTACTTATGCACACTCAATATGTGCCATCACCATTCAACATTTTGAATGGAAAAGCCCATAATTAAATTTTGGTGCGCACTTACTTATGCACACCCAGCCTTGGGGTGCACTTACTTACGCACACATAATAGTATGTGCCATCCCCATTCAAAATGAATGGGGCCGAAGGCCGAATTCTAGGAATGTTTAGGTTCTAAACTGTTCATCCTTAATGCTAATCTGGTTATCCGTCATCCCAAATTACACATTTTATAAATGTACAGTCAAACCCTGTTAGCTCACCCCCTGTTATCTCGCCAACCCCGCCTCCCGCCAAATTTAGAGCCCGGACCAATAGGGGCGAGCTAACGAGGTTTGACTGTGCATTGGTATTGCCAATGGCTTAAAATTCCCATGTTGGTGCGCCACCCTCTGCAAACAAGTGTAAGCTATAAATAATTAAAAAATAAATGGCATACACATTGAGAGTGGTTTACACAAAACACAGCAAATGAGAGACTCCCAGAAATACTGTGTAGTGTATGAAGAACAGAGGTTAAAAATTTGATACACTGTCACCAGTTCCCATCCTGGAGATCCACTTTTTAGCTCCAATCTACGTCTAACAAACTTTGTTCTTATTTAAAACTAATGCATATGACTCAGCTAATCAAGGAGCTTCAAGTTAATTACCTGCAGGAAGTTTTGCAGATTGTGTTTGGAAGACAGGATAGTAGATCCCCAGAACCAGGGTTGGATACGGAATCAGATTACAGATTCAAACATAGAAATTGATGATAATTATCATTGTGGCCCCAGTACTAATTCTAACCATTACTGCTGTGGTTGCATGACACATATCAAAAATGTATTTGATTTAGCACCACATATTAGTGTCCCAAATCTTAATAAACAACCATTTATGTTCCTGCTTGATAGTATGCTGCTGAAAATGGAAACTATGAACCTGACTGTGCATGATTTCTTCAAGCTCTTCATGAATCCTGTGTTTCGAGGTCCAGATAATGGCCTTCCAGACAAAACTGGAAAAATTCTTGTGATTTATGGCGGGCAGAGGGTGACACTGACCCCCTCTCCAATCCAGCAGGCAGGGAACAGCTCATGGGAGAAAGCACAGTGGAAGGCATGCAGCCGCACTTGACCCTCTCCGTAATATGTCAGCGTCCCGGCCTCGTAGTCCAGCAGCATGCCGATGCGCAGGGGCGGAGCCTGCAGCTGCAGCTGTCCAGCCACCGACTCCCTGCGGCCAGCGTGCCATGCGCTCATCTGCCGTTCATCCAGCTGAAGACTCCAAGACAGCTCGTTCATTCCCAGCATGCACGTCTTGCCCTTCTCCTTGCGTGGGATGGCCTGATACGTCACGCCCAGGTACGCCCATGGCTTGGACACCTCCAGCTCCCAGTAGTGACGGCCGTGGGTGAAGTTCTCGAAACACAGCACCTGCCAGGTGTGGTCGAATCGGGCCTCATGAGCTGGAACAGGACGTGGACCGGAGGTCAGATGCTCTGCCCGACGGTTGCTCTGAGAGAGGAGTAGGTGGGCGTTGGCAGTGCGAGGGTCAAAAGTCAAGCAACAGCGGTCTGTAATGGGAGAGAGATAAGATTTATACATAAGTTTTCCAATATAAGAAGAAATTTTGCAACATTTCAACTTTGTAAGGTACCATCCTGCTACACTGCTGCCCAGGCGCTGTTCATAGCTGCCCACTGCTGTGTGCCCGTGTGATGGTCATCATACACTTTCACAGTGACAAATCATAACAAATGGAAAAACAGGCAAAATTTGCTGATATGCATTATTATAAATTATAATACAAATATAAATAAGAAACATTTAAAGGACTATATAATTATGTAAATATGTAATAAACATTTTTTTTTAAATACAGACAAGCTGAACCTTTATGGTCACATGTTCTCTATTTAAATAGCTAACAGACACTTAATAATAATATTTATTAGTTATCTTGACTATTGCATTAATTTAAAAGTGATAAACAAAATGCAAAAAAGCATAAAAAATATTTAATCCTTATTTTTTACACTAACACCTGAAACTAAATCAAAGGTGTCTCTTTGCTGAACAATAAAAATATATGTACTGTATATATTCTATTAATAGCCTGTCTCTTATTAAAGCCCGTTTCCAATAAACGCCGGGTTTGAAGAGCATGTGCCTCCGAACCTCTACTTTCTACCTCCGTAATTTAACAGAATTTATTCCCTAAAAGGTGTGAAACGATTTAAAACAAACCTCTGATTTCTGAACACAGTTATATGTGTGTAACATGTGTAATTACTCATTTCTGTCGCGATATCTGAGGATTATTGACGGATATTAAGCGGCTCTGTTTAAACTTATCGCAGCATTCGGTGCTAAACCACTCCCACAATAACAGCAGCCAATCACAGACAAGTATAACCGCCGAACAGACAGAGGGATGATTTTAGTCGTGATGTTTTATCTTCTGTCAAAATAAATGTGAAGAAGCTGCAGGACATTTTGTGCAGTAAATACCATCACCATTCCGTCTGTGAGGAGAATAATAACCTGTATCCAACAAACGCCTGTCTATATTAAACACCGGGACGTCCCAATAATTTTTTAAATAAACGCCGGGGCTACTATTGGAAGTTATACGGTAGCTGTATACTTTATATAATTTTAAATTGAATATTGATACAATATATATACATCAATATATAATATAAAAGAGAAGAGCTGTTTACATTCACTTAGGCCTTCCTTTTCTGCTGGGTAAGATGGTGTGGCAGGACTTGGTACCACAGCAAGCACTGGTCTTTTGTCCTGAGGAGAGGCTGAAATATAAAAACAGTACAGATGTAACTATGACATTTCACACATTTAAAAACTGCAACTATAAATTAGTTTTTTACTAACCTTCTTTGTCATGCCCCACAACTGCATATACAGCTTTATCAAGGTCCTCACACACCAGCTTAGAGACGCGTGACAGCACATCTGTAACCGGATTAAGTTTCTCTAGAATGTTGACATTGACATCTATGGGAACTTCACCCATCTTAGGGACTTCAACAAATCTGGAGTCCTGTTTAGGAATAGAGACAAACAAAAGCACCCGACATTATCAATATGCCCATGCACTGCTGAATGCATGATAAAAATTAAATGTGTTTTCCCTTGGTCTGTAAAATATGTGGTAAATTTTGTGGTTATACGTCTACGTTCTATGGCTAGACAACAATAAAAAATTAAAAAAATAATAAAGACTGGTTAATATGATTTTGTATTGGTTTAATCACATAAAATCCTTAATTCTGTCTAACCGAATAAAAAATCATTTGCATATCGCACCCTGTGCTAGATCAGTAGTAAGTCCATGTAAGTCGAAACCCATTTAACCATCATGTGTAATGTCCTGGGGCCATTCCTCTGTTAGTCCACCAGAGGGAGACATTCACCAACCTGAAGCTCTGTATTGCCATTTTCTGGCCGTTTTTCATTTGATGTACTTTAACTTTCACTTTCATGCCATTAAAAAACAAAACAGGGTTTGGGACAGCATCGTAACCACAAATTTTCATAAGTCGAATACTTCGTAAGTCGAGGACCCCCGGTATTGCATAAGATTGACGGATACTTTAAAATTCCAGTTAAGTTTACATCCTATGACTCATTACCAACATAGACTATGAAGCAAACCGAGTTATTATTAGTTTATAGAAGAGTACAAAAAACATTTGGAGATTTAAGATAAAGAATATACAATCTGATCTATGATTAAAGTGTATTACAAGTGTAATCTGTTAACTGAGTGTTACTAAAATGATAGTTGTGTGTGAGTTGGCTGAAGTGCATTGTAACCTGTATGAGCTGGCAGTCAGGGAGAGCACAGAGACTGTTGATTTGCTCTTCTAGTTCCAAAAGCTGCTGAGCTTTCTCCTGCAGCTCGCTGAGCCGAGCCTCGGCCTGAGAAAGAGCGATGTCCTGCTGCTGCTCCACAAAGCTCTCTGTCAGCTCTTGCTTCTCCACCAGCACCTTCAGCAGCTGGGAGAACTTCGCGTTCACCCACTGGGACGTCTGCTGCAATGAAACCTGGGACAGTAACAGCGGGAGGATGCTTATAGAATCAGCACTTTAATAGGTACAGTGAAGTGAGCAAGACTGGAACTGGTTACTGATGGCTGATGGTACAACACAAAACTAGTTTTAGATTGTTGAATTGTTCAGTTCTTTTTTTTTTAGAACAGTCTTGTGGTAAAAGAGACACTCGAGTAGATGTGTTCTTACCTTAGCTTTAGCGATGTTCTCAGAGAGCTCCTGAATGTTCAGCTCTGTATCCTCCCTGCACTTCTTGATGTCCATCACCTTCTTCTTTAGTCCTGCCTGCAAATGAATGAGACAATAACAGCAAATTGTATTAATTTAATGGCATTTATTTTACTGTAGTTACTTTATCATTTAGGCACAAGGAAAAAAAAATTCACAACTGTCTAAACTAGAAAAGTATTTGTTTATTTTAAATATATAATACCAGATATTGTTCTAATACTGGTTCAAATAGCTGGATCAGGTATCGGCCCGATCCTTGAAATCTGTTCAATTCTGTAATTTGTGATCCTTTTTTACAGAGTTGCTGGTGCATGATTATTGTTTAAATAACAAATAATTCAGTTAATTGTATAAGTATATAAACTACAGGTCAAAAGTTTAAAACATAAAGAAATTCAAGTGTTTAAATTTGAAGGCTTTATTTATTTCCAATTCTTCAAGAATGTTATGTTACATGTATGTTATATATTTTATTATTTAAAAAATATTTGGTGACTTTTTAACTTTACCATTTAAAAAGTTGTTTACTGCTTAAATTACCATTAAACTCTGAAAAAAAAAATACGTTTGACCGGTACTGTTAGAAAAATATATGTTATATATATATATATATAAATATATATAAATTCTTTAAAAATCATACAATGTGATGTCCTGGATTTTTTTTACATTCTGTCTCTCACAGTTGAAGTGAACCTATGATGACTGTACATGCACCTGCAATAGTAAGAACTACTGCAGCATTATTACCTCTCGGTTACTTCTCTCCTCCTCCACCAGGACCTTGTCATGGCTCTTGCATTCATTCACGGCACAGGCACAACAAACACACATGCCATCGTTCCTGCAGTACATGACCAGTGGCTTCTGATGGCGGCCGCAGAGCTGCTCGGGTCCGGCTTTGGCTGCGTCTCCTATACATGAAGCTCCTGTGTCTTTCACCGTAATGCTGTTAGCGGTAGCTTCAGTTAGGAGAGACAGAGACACGTTCCGTTTCAGTGTGGGTCTGCTGGTAAATTTCTCGTTGCAAACTGGGCAATTGAACTGAACAGGCTGAGGTCCTCCTTTCTCTTTCTGATCCCAGTGTCTGGAAATGCATTCCTTGCAGAAGGTGTGGCCGCAGGGTATAGTCACTGGGTATTTAAAACGGTCCAAGCAGATGGCACAGCTAAGATTGTGTGCCTCCATCACAAGAGCTGTCTACCTGTCAGTTAAATGACAATGATATGCAGCGTCATTGCTCCAAAGCACCACTTTTACAAACCAAAAGCTACTTTAATATGAATAGTACCCAGAAGATTCCTTGTGAGAATTTTCAGCATGTTAAAGATGAGTGAGTGAGTTCCAGGCAAGGTCCATGAGGTGCTCTGCATCTAAAAAGCAGACCAAACTAACATGTATTTAATCCAAGCCATTAAAAGCCAGAAACCAACTTCTCTAACCATTAGGGCATGGCTGCCAATTTAGTATCACGTACCTTCATCTTTAAAGCAAATATACAAATACAATTTAATACAAACCATTAAAAGTCTTAATATCTAACACAACCAAGTTGCAGCAAATCAAAGGGCTTTTTACAATGAGGATGAACTCCTGAATAACTTATAGGAGTGTAACAATACTCTCATTTTGATACACATATTTAAAATATAGAAACATGCCATTGGGATGTGTTTTGTTTGTTTTGCCCTGCATTTTGTGGTGTAAGATAACATTTTCAGAGACATTCTTGCACAAAAAATAATCCTGTAAATGGCAGTTTTTAACGCAAGCATGAGTTGCAGTTACTACCAGCTTGATTTAGCTGAAAATGAAAGAAAAACCGAAAGATCTGGGTGCAGGTTGTGTAGATGGTACAGCACAGAACAGAGAACAGTATGGGCTGGGTCTTTCACTGCTGAGATGAACTATATTACACCGTGCCATTATAACATTTAAAATATAAACACATATGAAACTGCTGCTTTACTAATTGAAGGTTTATCATACGACAAACATCCTAAAATCTGCAGTTTCACCACAGAGAGACAGGCGGCTAGGGGGTTGGCAGCTAGCTAGCTAACAAAAACACTGCTAAGAAACTGCACTTACTTATGTGTTTATTTATTTATTTTGCTTTAGCATCGCTGGGTACATCAGAAACCTTTCCCCAGAAATAATACGGCCAATTTACTTACTGCCAAAATGCTCTGTGATGCGATACAATCTGGAAGAAATACACCAACTGCGCATTACCGATGATGTTTCACACAGACGTGCTGTACGTATGGGCGCATGTGTTTGACGTCACTGTTCAAAGATGGCGCTGCAGAGGACGGTGGGGCGTCTGTGCCGTATTGGGGCGGATTTAGGGGTCAAAATCGGCGCGAGGTTCTTTAAAACAGCAGGTGAGGGAGCATGCGTTATGTTTAACGTTTCTGTTTTTATTGAGCATCAGTCCAGCCTGAGAGGTCTATAACTGGAGCTATTTCATATTAGCTCCAGACTCTGGGGCTTCGAGAGCATGGAAGATGCTGTAATAGACATGTCAGGTAATGTTGTGTAAGTCGGAACTCATGCATGTAATGACGACATGTATTTATTAAACATGAACAAGTAGCAGCATATTGCTAGCACGAGGCTCTCGCATATGAGCCTGTTGTGGATTGTGGTGTGTTTCATGGGAATACATTGTGGTCTATGTATATGTAGTGTCTGATGCTGAAAAAACAGGTGGGTAATACAGGTGGAGAAGAAGTGGAAAGAGAGTTGCTTCCTGGGAGTCGTAGTTTGCTAGTGGTGAGAGCGCAGGTAAAATAAACACATGGATGACACATCTGCACATCTCTGACCCCCCACTATTCACACACATACAAATATATATGTGTGTGTGTGTGTGTGTGTGTGTGTGTGTATGCCAACTGTGTCCTATTTGTGCCTCGTCGCCTTGTCTCTCTGTATACTGTACGGTATATAGCAGAGATGACAAAGTTTACTTTGCCTTTAGACAGTGCCACAGTGCATGGCCTCTTCTTTTAACAACAGTCCCTAAATGTCTGGGAATGGAGGAGACCAATTGCTGGACTTCTGGAGAAGAATATTGTCCCATTCTTTTCTGATACACGATTCTAGCTGCTCAATAGTCTTTGTCGTATTGTTCTAATCATGATGTGGCAAATGTTTAGGTTGGTGAAAGGTCTGCATTGCCAGTGGGACAGTTCAGCACCTGGCATGCTTTTGTAATATCATAGATGCTTATTTAATTATGCAGGTTTTCATTCTGAAGAAAAAAAAATTGGAATTTCCTATTAACAGGTGTTATTATTTTTATATAAGCAAAAATAAATTGTGTAGGTCAGGGTGAGCAACTGCAGTACTGGAGAGTCTGTGTCCAGCACAGTTTGGTGAGTTCTCTACTCAGAGACACCTGGTTCAACTCACCTGCTAAGAGTATGTTTGAGGAGGGAACCACCAAATACTCCTCCATTATACTTCTTAGAGGATGAAATTGCTATTTAAATGCCATAAATGAGTGTTATTATGACTGTTTTTGTAATTTATTTTAAAAATGTATTTATTTATTCTCCCTCCCTTCCCCTTACACCAACACCTGTAGTTGTATCATGTCGCCGGGCTGCTCCGCTGGGTCCAATGCCAAACGAAGACATAGACTGGGAGAACCTGGACTCCTTGGAAAAATATCGCAGCTACACGCGGTATCTCACAGTGGCTGTAGAGGCCGATAACAAAGAGGTGTGGTGGAAGACGTACAGGAAACATGTAGAGAAGCAATCTCACTCGGGTAAAAGCAGGCACTGACATGTCGACTACAACACCAACACCAGATGTAGATTAAAGGTTATGTGCAAATCATGACACAATGTTAATTTGAGAAACATGTGTTTTTGTTTTTTTTCTTTATTTAGTAGGGTCTCCTCGGATTTGATCATTTTAACCAACCGTTACAATTCAATACCTTTTTGCAACAATGCGATTTGATTTGATACTGAAGTCTGTGGTCAGTATGAAATGATAAGTTCACACAATCTGCTGCATATTAATTTGTGCAAGCAAATGGTAACTTGAATGGTTTATGGTCAATTCAGCATTGTTGTTCTAATCAAAAGCAGCTTCTCAGTAAAAATACACTGCACACATTAAAATGAAGTATAATTAATATTGGAATGAACACACCTATTTTTATGTGTCAGATCAATACATTGGATCATGCACAATACAAATCAATTAATTGTTGCACCCCTAATATTTAGTCTCTCCCAATTTTGTATCTGTTTTAGAATTTGAGCCGGTGAACATTGGACTTCCTCACTTTCGGTCTTCCAGAACAAAGGAATCTAGGGAAAGGAGGAGGGTGATGAAGGAAAACAGAAAAAACCCTGACTTGGAAAGAGCCGCTCGTCTGCGTACCTGTGAGTTATTTTGCTGTTCACACTGTTTTCACTAACCCCTTAAACCAGGAGTGATCGGTTTACTACTTTGTGGGCTACAGAGATGTTTTCTTGACTGTGAAACTACCAAAATCCCTGCTAATTAACTGATGGGTGTGTTTAATGAAGTAAAGCATATGTCCATATAGCTATGGACCAGAAGTCTCACCCCTGTTTTCCACCGGATGCGTCTGCGATGCAGTGCGTCTCCGACACGGCAGCCGCAGCTAATCGCCGCCAGTAAAAGCAATGCATCAGTTCACACCAGATCCGATGCTGCGTCTCCGCTA
>JBBIGC010000104.1:39332771-39345513 GCA_037576955.1 Lepidarchus adonis | reverse complement strand
CACATTTCTACACTATAATTAAGAGCTAATGATTAATTCTAAAACAGACGGTAGGTGCTACAGCATAGTTAACATGTATTATTCATATATACAAGTGCTTTATTATACCGTATATCTTCCAATAGTAGCCCAGGCAAATAAAAAATTATTCGGACGACCAGGCATTTAATAGAAACAGGCTTTTAATAGAGATGGGCTATTATTCTTCTCTCAGACAGAATGGTGATGGTATCTACAGCAGCTTCTTCGCTTGAATGTTTTTTTGCATATGTTACCGCACAGAGTTTAAACGCTAAATCAAATGATCGTTTCCATCGCTCAAACTGCTTCACCCTGTGGGTTATGATTAACGTTGTTACGAGATGAGGTGTGTTTCTCTTGGAGACGGAAAGTGGGTGGAAGAGGGGTGTGTTATGGTGGAAGTAAGAGTTAGTAGTTGTTGTGAGAGAGCGCAAGCTAACGGCAGCTCCTTTAATCAGTAAAAGAGCACAAACGTTATACATATAGAGTCAGGAAACAGCTGAGATCGTCATTTTGTGCTGAATGGAACTAATAAAACCTGGGTCCCAATGGCATCACGCTCCATGTGAGTTCTTTGAGTCGAGAAGAGCTGCATGCACATTGGGAGACGGTCACGGGAAAAAATGGGGAAAGGTAGTATAAAAAGGCAAAATGTACACAGACATTTAGTTTAGACTTTCTACTTTCCTCAATAGCATCCGTCGACAAAACAGTTTTGATATGAAAAGGTATGTTTCACAGTATGATTCACTGCAGGAGGGCGGAGCCCCGGTGGTGCAGAGAGAGGATTAGTGTACAGAAAGTGCAGTGGGTCATTACAGACCGGCTACTATTCGGGACCGACGTCTATTTCTCTTTCTATCTTTCAAACCCGGCTTTTAATGGAAATGGTTAAAAAAGAGACAGGTTTTTATTAGAAGATATACGGTAGTTTGTATTATATGAACTCTAGACTATTGTGAATTAAGAACAGATAAATAAACAAACAAATAATAAAGATGGTAATAACAATAAAATGTATAATAAACAATAATAATTAGTAGTTTGTTACTTTGGTTATTATTATTATTATTATTGTTATTATTTACAGTAGTAGCAGTATTAGTAGTAGTAGTATTAGTACAGCTGCTAATTTTCTGGGAAGCGCTTATACTCCATGCAGGAAAATTGCTGTGAGGACCTGATTGCATTCAGCCACAAGAGCCTTAGTGAGGCCTGACAATAATCCAACATTTCTAGTTTCTGGATTTCAAATGCCACTCCAACTCAGCTCAAAAGTATTGAATGGTTCTTTATCATCACACATTCATAATCACACGTTTTCATTTTTCCGTTTGTGTACATAGGATTTTTGGTCCACTCCTCTTTGAGGATCAGCTCTAAATCAAACCCGGCGTTTATTGGAAAAGAGATGAGCTATTATTAGAAGATATACAGCAGATATAAGGCCGGAATAATAATTTTTTTTCGCCAAGAATTTAAATGTAGAAAATGTAAAGAAAATTCAATTGGCTGGCAGTAAGAATTTTTATTTTGGTTTTAAGTTTGGTTAAAATTTGAAATGATTTCTGCAACAAACCTTTTAACCAAATATGATAATCTTTAGGTCGAGCAGTTTCATTATTGGAGCTAAAAAAGCTGAAATATTTTTTTAAATCCTAAAGCTGAATTTACAAAATGTAAGAATAGGAGCTGGCAAATGAAATAATTTCTGACACAAACCTTTAACCAGTTATAGAAAATTATAGCTCAAGCTGTCAGCTTCATGGAATAATTTTTAGATGGATTTGGTTAAATATTTCAGTAGTATTTAGAATGGGTGTCTGGATACTTTTGATCGTAACACCAACTGTGCTATTAAACATAAATGTTACATAGCCTCATGGACATGCTGCAAGTACCATGAAGAAACGCAGTCTTGTTTCTATCGATCCTGCTGTTTTCACCATAATCCTCTTTTCTATACATTATTCCTCTCCTATCATCCCCTTGATCTATCCTCTATACCTCCCCCCTGCCTCTCAACCAAAGGCTTCGTCTCTCTCTCTTTGGTCTAGCAGCATTCTGGGCTGTCCAGCACATCATATATTCCTGCACATTTGCACATCTCTTCATATATAATTCATGACATGTAAAGCGTAACACTGCAATCTTGTCCTCATTAAACAGTATTGCAGTGAAAGTTGTTACATTGTGTTAAACAGAACGGCAGCAGAAAGTAGACTGGCCTTTCCACCGCAGCGCAGTGTGTGTACGTGCGTGTGTGTGTGTGTTACAGAGAGAGTGAGAGAGAGAGAGCAAAGGGGGAGGCTATTTTAAGACAGGTAGTAGGAGGACTGTAAGCACACCTTTACTCTGGATGCAAGAAGGCCCCTTTAAAGAGTGTACTGATGTGCGTTTTTGCATGTTTGTGTGTGCGTGTGTGGGTGTGTATGTTGTGTGCGCCAGTGAATTCAGATCAGCGAAAGGAGAAGAGCTGCTGCCGCTGCGGCGGAGCGGTAGCCATGGAGGCGTAACCATGGCAACAGTGCGAGGAAAGCCAGGGACTTTAATTGGTGACTGCGATGGCAAAGCAAGAATAGAAATCTTTGACACAGTAACGCCCTTACAGAACCGTTGGCACAAATGTCACCGATGCGCACGCGTTGCCATTACTGTAGCCATTATGATGCACTGGCACCATTGTCTGATGTCACTGTACACCCTTCTTTATGACATCATCAGTAATTACGCAATAATAATCTGTAATCAACGACCAATAAGGATGGCTGTGCTCCCCCATGATGACATCATAATAGCATTAAAAAACACTGTAGCCATTATGATGCACTGGCACCATTGTGTGATGTCACTCTACACCCTTCTTTATGACATCATCAGTAATTACGCAATGGTAATAATAAGGATGGCTGTGCTCCCCCATGATGACATCATAATAAAAAAATGTCTGTATCTTTGGTGGGATTGGCTTACATACAAAACCTTTAGCCCAGGAAATCTAGGGCTGTATTGATGAGTGAAACAAAACAAGACTCACATTGTCCACTGAAGCTTCTCGTTCTTGATGGAGTTGTACAAAGCCTGCAGAGAGAGAGACAACAGGTAATCAGCCATTAACGCCATCCACGTGTGTGTGTGTGTGTGTGTGTGAGAGAGACAGTAAGAGATATCTCTATCACATCTGATAGCTCATATCCTCCGTCAGTGTCTGACAATAATGACAGAAACAGATACAGAAAGACTGATTGTCTCCATCCGATCTCATCCATACAAAGCAGCATTCAAAGTATTGAACCACAAATAACCATGCAGTCAGTACCAATTATCACAGTACTGAGTCAACATGGCAACAAGGCCTTATTCTGGGATGGCACCTGACAACAAAAGCTTTCCACAGAAATTCAGAGTGATTTGTTACGAACCCACTGACTGGTAGGATTTCTGTCATTTTCCATCAGTCATGCTTATACTTATAAAATATTAAAATCTATAGCACCGGTAGCTGCTCTACCCATTAGCAAAGAATACAACATAGAAGCATAGAAAAAAAAGTAATTTGACAGCAAATGTGATGAAGATATTTAAATTCATGTGGTTTCACGAAATTTAACATTTTATTTTAATAAGACAAAGCATCTCACACAGACAACACATCTACACCACTGGCAGGCATTATTATAAGAAAATTAAGTCATAACTCTCAACAGTGTAATTTTTCACACTAACCAGTAAGTTTGCTAATAAAGCCACAACCAACAAATGTCCTCCTCAGTTTGAGTAGCCAAAACAATCTGAGAAAGTCTTCGTTTGGTGCTATTTGAATTAAAGGCAACTATGTGTTGATTTGTTCTGTCCAATGTATTTGTTAGTCTGATTTATTATTTTTTTAAATAATGGTGCGTCAGGCAGAAATGCTTTCTGGGATACCTGTGCTCTCTCTGCAGTTTTAGAAATGTAACTATGGTTTTTAGTTTTGGGGTTTATGGGGGTTTCTTATTTGCACAGATAGAACACTTCTGCCTGGGTACTGAGAAGATGCTAATATGCTAATGAGCTGGTATGAGAGTACTGTCTATGCAAAAAATACAACTTTGGACCATCATGACACATGACTGAGGTCTATGAGACAGTAGGAGAGTTTGAGAACTGGGGTATTGAGATGGTGGGAAGCTTTGACAACCAATGGGATGTTAGAAAGGAGGGTGGAGGTCTTTCTCTCGTCATTATATCGAATTTCTACTTACGTCTACAGTGCAGTGAAGCTGCAAGTTGCCATAAGCTATAGGAAGTGTTTTTCTACCATCTGCTGAACATCATAAGTCTTCCAGAATCACCATAGAGGGCTTGGAGTATCAACTAGAATTTGATTGACAGCTGCTGACAAGATGCCAACAGTTGTAATCTGTGAGGTGCTCAGAGCGGTAATGTGTGTAAATGATGCCGTTTTACAGCTGACAGTCAACTAGCGGTTATCCCAGTGAAATGAGGCCGCAGAAATGAGTTTATTAATAATATTCCTACTAATATTTATGCTAAAACAGACTGATACATCATTTTGTGCAGAGGTATAATTGTGGTCATGCCTAAGCGATGATTATCAGTAGCGAATAGATTTAACATTATCTGCTGTCGTCTAAAAGAAGCCAGCAGACATTTCTCACCGAACAAAACAAGTCACACTCACAAACATATCTGCGACAATCAGAGAGCATCTATAAATGATCTACTAGTGGAATGTCATTTTCAACACCCCTCCATCACCCTCCCACGCTCCACAATCACATGCACAGTCCAAAACAGCACTGCTCATAATAATTCATATATCTGCACATTATTGTGACCTGTGTTGTGAGGAAATGTGTGGCTAGACATCTTCATCTATATGTGTTAACACAGGGAATAGGGGGAGACAGGTAAAGGTGTGAAAATGGAAGAGGCAAACAGATGGTGAACACGTGCATGAGCATACCAGCTAATACAAAAGGGCAAAAATGTGCAAATGCACAATATATTAGTGCCCACCTGTTATTTGTCAATAGGAAAATGAAATTTGTCATTTAAGTGCATTATTAGAGCTGCACATAATGCATGAATAACATGATTAATTGTAGTACACACACAGTGTTGGGCATTTCCTGTCTTTTCAGCTCAACACAATGAACAGCAAAGTGGATAAAACCATCACCCAATACTCAACCTTAAGATTCCCCCCATTGAGGCATGAACACAGCAACCGTGTTTGGGCAAAACTCATTAAAGAATTTCCAATGTTCACCACTAACACTCAAGTTTAGCTCAAGACCAGGCTTAAACCGCCCCAATGTTGCATTTTCCTGTTGGAAATGGCTCTGGATAAAAGTGTTTACTAAATAATGTAAAATTCTGGTTCTAGAGACACGATCCGGCACATTTTTGCATTTTCTCTGCCCACACTCCACTCACCTCATTCAGTAACAGGAAGTTAATGAGATGATTAGTAGGAGCAGGTGTGTTGGAAAAAAACACTCAACCCATGGCCAGGTTTGGGTAAAATATTACTGCAAGGGCTATTAAAATGCATATTTAAGCTAGTTTAAGCTATTATATTCTTTATGTTTCATATACTTACTGTTGTAACAAACCCTCCATTTATTTTATTTACACCATTTGAAAAAAAAAACAACTGCTTTTGTGTAAAATCTTTCATAATTAATGAACCAGTTAAATGGGTAAACTGAATTCATCAATATCCTTTCATTGACCTTAACTGGTTTGGAATGTTTTCTCCTTTTTCGGGAAAGTTATTATGATATTAGATCCAGATGCATTATAGTAGTGGTTCCCATGCGCAGTTTATAATTTTTCTTGCTCAAACACACCTGATTCAATGAATAATTAAATAAGTTTGGTGTTAAATTCTTGTATGGACCCAGAAAGTAAATAAATAAATAAATGAATGAATGAATGAATGAATGAATGAATGAATGAATGAATGAATGATTATATGACTGAATGAGAGATTCAGATGAATGTAGATATAATGAAGAGAGACAGGTGAGGTGAGGCAAGGAGACAGGAAAGGCAGAGAAGCCAGCATACCCTCTTCCTCTTGCGGAACTGTGGGTGTTTCTGGCCATCCTGAGCCTTGCCCAGCAGGTCGGGGAACACCAGGGGTTTGAGGGAGCGCGAGCGGGGTGTGCGGGGGTAACGGAACGGGTCCATCATGCGGAAATCTCGCCCGTAACGTACGGAACAGAGCGAACGGGATCGCAGGCGGCCTGCTGAGTGGAGACTGTTCACGCCAATCATGACGTCTGAAGCAACGTCTACGGGGCCTTCACCCCAATGTCCACCAGGCTTTGATGATTCGCCTGTTCTCCGGGATCTTCCAGCGGCGTTAAACTGACGATGGAAGCTGCTCAGGTGATGGAATAGTGAAGGGAATCGAACAATCTTTCTCCAAGCTGACGAGCGTTAAAATGAAATCGACCAGGTGATTGACAGCGGTACAGTTTCAGTTTTTCCTCGTAGCTGTAGTCAGGTAATAATCCAACCACTTAACGCAAATTCATAGTTCCAGTAAACGTGCGCTACCTTGACTGTATGCAATCTCGGAGATAAAAGGAACTCTGAATGGGACTGGTTGCCAAAAAAACGTGCATCCATTGAGCCATCTCTAACAAATTCACCAGCTACACCAACATGGTGGTTAAATCCATCTACAATGGCCTAAAAAAATGGAAAATGTTATTCTATCTCTCTTCATACAGGTTATACGTTCACCAATACCTGAAGGAGTGGAACAAACGTGAAGATCACACCTGTAGCACGTACACCAAACTCTAAACCACAGGCCTCCTTCTGGACCTTCTACACAGGTGACTGGAGGCTAAATCTCCATCAAGTGCACACTTACACACTCACTCACACTCACAGATGGCAAGAGATGCGAGCAGAAGTGTGAAAGGACAGCCAGAATCCAACAGATGGATAGAACGGGCGGAAACAGGGAGATGACAGAACAGAAGTGTGCACACACCCACACATACATACATTCAAGCCACACACACAAACACACACTGAACAGAGCTGGATGTGACTGTGAGGTGTCTTCCTTTCAACGTGCAGAGTTCCCAGATCACTAAAAACGGCAAAAAAATCGCTAAATAACCAACAAAAGCAAATCTCTCCTGTTGCTTCCTGCTTGTTCTCCTCCACCTTCTGGAAAGAAGACCTGAGGAGGACTCCAGCTTCACAGGACATGCGTCATTCTTCTCTTAATCCATCCACCTCTGTTCTCAAAGCCTTCCTACGGTCAAGGAACATCAACTCCCTCCAGCATCAGAACGAAGCTTCTTCATAATCCAGCGTCCGAAACGGGCGAAGCAGAGCTGAAAACGAGCCGCTTCCTTCTCTCTGATCTCGGCTTCCTTCTCTGCTCTGTTCCTGTGGCCGACAAAGTGGTGGAGTCTCAGAGAGACCTGACTGAGGCTGTACGCTTCTCTCCTCCCTCCCTTTACCTCTCTCTCTCTCCCTCACTCTGAATGCATATCTCCCTCCCTTTGCGCTCAGCTACTGAGCAGCCAATCGCAGCCGTCCAACACGTGCACACGCAGACACAGACACACACACACACACACTACACTCTAAAAGCTGATTAACATTCTGCACTTGTCCTTTCTGAGAGAGGGGGGGAGCGAGAGAGAGAGAGAGAGAGAGAGAGAGAGAGAGGGAGAGAGAGAGAGGTAGAGAAAGAGGAAGAACGAGAGGGGGAGAGAGAGAGAGAGAGAGAGAGAGGGTGAAAGAGATGGAGAGATAGAGAGGTAGAGAAAGAGAGAGAGAGAGGTAGAGAGAGAGACAAATAGAGACAGAGAGATGGAACAATTTGCACATGTGGGAGTGTGTGAAAGGCAGGGCATAGTGTACAGTAGAAAACTGCTGTGTATTTCAATTAAAATGCAAAGAGGAATCCACTAGGGCTCCTAACGCTGTGTATTCCCTTCATTACATAATTATAATGTAGACTGTACCATTTCACAACCTGAATTCACCATTTTAAGAGAGCTGCTGTTTAATCCACACATTCTGACACTGCCGACGCCTCACAGGAAGAAGGTCCTGGGTTCGAGCCCTGGGTCGGTCACAAGTAAAATGACCCTAGTCCAGATACACCTCACAATTGTCAACATTTCCGAGTACCCTAGACATAAGTCGTTGAAAGGTGGCAGGGGCAATTTTCATCCCAAAAGGCATGACTGTATATTGTAGAAAAGAGTCAGGGGAGGCGAAAGCAGAACTTTCAGAGAGAGGAATCTGCCAATACCCTTTCAAAAGATCCAATTTAGAGACAAATTTTGCATGGCCCTAGTTTGTGTGGGTTTCCTCCGGGTTCTCTGGTTTCTTCCCACTGTCCAAACGGTTCTGGCTTAGACTTTTCCTCTGTGATGGATGCATTTAGTTTCCTGACCATCTGCTGTAAGGACCCTACATTTCAAATCAATTCATTCAGACATGAGATATGGAGACAGACGCTGAGACAAAGATACATGCGTCATATAAATAAGCATAGAATACACTGAATATTTATCCAGAGACTCAAGTCAAGATATAAAGTCAAACCTAAAAAAATTAAAGACATGATGTGACGCAATAAATATTTTATGCAGTGCTTAAATACACACACACACACACACACACACACAGGTTTGGTGCCTCCAGCCATTACATGGATGTGAAATTCTCTCAGCAGCAGCACTTTAACCACTGACTGAATTCCGGACTTCCAGAACTCTGGAAATGGGAACCCAACACATTGTCAAAGATGTGCTCACCTGCTCACCTGGTGAGGGGTGGAGACAAAACACACATGACAGAACTCAAAACACCTGGATTTCCACTACATGGATCCTAGTATGCAGATAACAGGCCAATGGAATTTGTAAGAATAGATCTCATTTATTACCTCATTTTTGCAACGTATTACTTTAAATTATATTCCGTAATAGGAATTCATTGCAATTGAAATTTGGAATAAATAAATCAAATACAGGATAGAATTTTGACCAGCAATCCATCACTGAAACAACAAGCATAACTGTAAATATATTTCTTTCTTTTTCCTAATGAGGACAAGTCACAGTAATTATTAGTCAATGAAGTATTGATCTAGCTGGCAGTAAACATACAATACCAACACACACACACACACACACCCACACACACCCAAACCCACGGCCAAACCTCTTTAACATTCATTAGCATACAGCCAGAAACTGATTGATTGTACAGAATGTCACTAATTAATTTTATTTGTATTGATTCTAATATAAGTGATCTGAAAATTAAAAAAATAAAAACACTCTCTGCCTCTAAACTACTCTTACAGATGCAGTATTGCATTAGTGACGATAAACATCTTGCTGGTAAAAAGCTAAGAGTTGGTGGCTTGGTTTATATGACACTGAACAGCCTGTGTTATGGTTTTTACAGGCCAAGCTGACCATCACCACTTGCCTTTTTGTGTGTCATCAGTCGGTACAACAAATTAAATCAAATTTTTTCAATTTTTAACCTTGAACTGTTTTTCGATAGGAAACTTCATTCTTTTTGGGCCTAAGACCAATAAAGATCAATGGCACAGAATGTTTCTGCTGGTGTTAACAATGGCAAACGCAATTACTCCATCAGCTCCAGCACTGATGTGGTTTGATGTCCCTCCATGTGTTTGCTCAGTGCACTTCCCAACATAACACCGTCCTTCAGGATGTAATTACCATTTACACAATTACTGCTGTCGTGGCAACAGCATCCACTCTCCAAACCAGGAAACAGGCAGAGCATTATGGGTGCAGCTTCCTTCCTTATGTCAGTCATGCAAAGAAGGCATGCAGCAGTGTTGTAACAAGAGCCGAGCTGTGTGTGTGTGTGTGTGTGTGTGTGTGAAAGAGATGTAAGGAGTAGGAGTAAAGAAGGGAGGGAGAGAGTGATGGCTGGAGGGAGAATAGGAGGGTATGAAAACAGAAATGGTAAAAGCTTTTTAAAAACCTTTATCATCACTGCAGTCATACACAAGAAACATTCAAACTCTCCCTTATCCAATCGACAAGCAATTTCAGAGACAATTTGGGGAATAAAAATGTAATATTTATTTTTCTGCTGAGCTTTCCCTCCATAATGCAATTCCCACTCACTGCTCCACCCACTGGTGCAGCATCATCATTGCAGTGATGACTTCAGCACCATAGACAGCGCCACAGTGCAAATGCAACAGGAAAAATCCGCAAAAATTGGGCTTTTTATAAGGGATTATTCATAAAACTCAACATTTAACCGTGTAAAAATATAAAACATTTTGTACAACACAGAAAATGGGTCTCCGTCAGTCATATTCAGCACCCGCTCACTACATGCAGTGGTTAGGACGTTAGGACCTTGGGATCTGAAGGTCGCAGGTTCAAGTCCCAGCGCAGGGACCACTGAGGAACCCTTGAGCAAGGAATCATCCCGCTACACTGCTCCCCTTGTGCACGTGAGGGATTAAATGTTGAGGTCTCATGTCATTTTGGTGCACTTTGTGTGATTGAAAGCATTCACAATGACTTTCACTATCTAGAACACTTTGTAACCTGTTCTATTAACCCTTTACACTCTTATTCACAGGTTCTTTGTAGTCTACTAAGAAAACCTGTTCCTCAAACTAAATAAACCTAGACCTAAGAGCTGTTAGTCTAGATTTAACCAGGTTCAATTGAATCCTCTACTAGGAGCCCAACAGATTGCACAAAAAAATTGCTTGTTTCTTTTAAAATATTCAGCATATGACATGGAGTCATTGTCCTAAGTGCTCTTACATTATACAGTATGGCAACTTTGTCAGCTGGTCCCTCACTGTCATTGTCTGAGAGTGTATGGGTTTGCAGAAGGTTCAACTCACCAATTCTGAACACAAGCATGCAAATACTGAAACCAGTCATCTGTTAAACGTTTGCAAATCTTTATTTTTATATGAATGTGATCTAAAACAAGTATTAAAAGTAGAGAAAACCTAGTGATGAAATGAACAGTGCTGTTCAATGTCCTTCTGATGGTAGACTGATGAACCTCCACCAACGTGAGAAAAGACCCTGGGTTCCTTTGTAACCTCTTGGGCTATCTTGGAGGATGGAGGACCACTTCTGAGTAGAGTAACAATAGTCTTGAACTTCCTCCATTTGTATAAAATCTGTATCAGAGATGTTTTTTAGAGATTTTAGAGATGTTCTTGCAGCTTTATGGGCATCAACAACTCTTGTTCTAAGATCAGGATTTGCTGGATCCCCGTTTTTTAAATAAAACCCGCTCTCCCACTCACACCTGATTGTCATCCCACTAATTGAAAACACTAGGATTTCACCTTCATACGACAATCATAAAATTTACTTAATTTTGCCACATGCAGATATGTTATGGGATTTATTTTTGTTAAACGAAGTTTATTTCTACTTTTAGGGCTTATGTGAAAATCTGATAATGTTTTAGGTCAATAAAAAAGTAAAATACCTTATATTTAATTTAGCTACGAATTCTTCTAGATATAGATTTTGGTATTGAATACTCAAAGAAATGGGTCAGGCATTTAAAAATATATACTGTAAGAAGGTCCACTTCTATTGATAAAAAAGAAGCTTTGATAATATAGCTGAAAAACTTTGTTAATATGTTGATTGTCATGACATCATGAATATAAAATAGACTGTTGACCAATAATAAACACAATGTCACTTAGATAACAAACACAAGGGCTTAAACACAATACACCTGGTGAGGGGTGGAGACAAACAAGACACATGACAGAACCCAAAACACCGGACAAGACTTGGGCCTCTTCATCCATTTTTTTGTTTCTTTTCTTTTTGTAAAGCAAGGACTGATTTGTTTTTCCATGATATGGATACTATGGTGCTGATAATGGTCCAGTGGAAATTGTAGAGTAGATCTCATTTATTACCTCATTTTTGTAATGTATTACTTTTAATTATATTCCGTATTAGGAATTCATTGCAATTGAAATGTGGAATAAATACAGGATATAAATTTGACCAGCAATCCATCACTGAAACAACAAGCATAACAGTAAATATATTTCTTTCTTTTTCCTAATGAGGACAAGTCACAGTAATTATTAGTCAATGAAGTATTGATCTAGCTGACATAAACATACAATAAGACACACACACACACACACACACACACACACACACACACACACACACATAAACACAGTATGTTTATTCCCAGCTATATCAATACCTCAGCAACAGTCAACAGGCCCCAGTGAAGGTGCAGGCATTAATATCTGCCCACTTCAGAATAAAATATCCTCTTTCCTGGAAAACGAAATCCAGAAACCCAACCTTAACGGGCCAAACCTCGTTAACATTCATTAGCATAAGGCCAGAAACTCAGCTGATTGATTGTACAGAATGTGCCTGTAGGCCTAATGAAAGGAACCAAAATATGCCTGCCTTCCTATCTCTGACACAAAGGCAATAATCTAATAATGAAATCTAATGAAAAACAGCCTAATGGGGAGGCAGTTCCCACAGGAAAATCTCACTGCTCCTAGAATATAGAAACCAGCAGTGCAAATTACAACAGAGAATTGACTGCTGTAATACGCACAATAACCACTCACTCACTCACTCACTCACTCACTCACTCACTCACTCACTCACTCACTCACTCACTCACTCACTCACTCACT
>JBBIGC010000104.1:39322298-39332671 GCA_037576955.1 Lepidarchus adonis | reverse complement strand
ACACACACACACACACACACACACACACACACACACACACACACACACACACACACACACACACACACACCTGTCGAAAGAGAAGCAGCCAGGTTGTTTTGTCACATAGCTAAATTTGCATGTTTAAAGCTGCAGAATATGCATCACAACCTTCACGCAGACCGTTAGCACCACTTGACCTGGGTCAGCAGTGCTGGAAAACTTCCTTCAGAACAAAGTTAACTACATATTCATTCCCTATGAGAAAGAGTTGTGCATGACCACCCCCGGGCCGCTGAGGCTGTCTGCTGCTCCATGAGTGAATGGGTTAAATGCAATGGTCACATTTCATTGTAGTGCACTTTGTGGGATGGGGGTGCTCAGGAAGGTGGAGCTCTATGGTTGCGTTAGGACTTTCTTTCTGTAAGTTTACCAGCCCTGCTAAATATATTCCAGACGCTCAAATGAATTCATTTCAGTTTTTTTCATTTAAGATTGTGTCTTGAACAGGCCTGCGGTGTGTATTCATGTGTGTATTGTAAATGACATTCTTAGAGTTTTTATTTTTTATTTTTACAAAATGCATGTTGGTGCATGTCCTTACCTGGGGAGTATATACACAGGGTTGCTAGTCCAGCTGTGTCCAGCTGACCTGTCGTCTGAGCCGCTACTTAGTCGTTCGCTGGACGGTGCGCGTGTGGCGTCCGAGTCGCCCGTGATGGTCAGCACTGACTCTGAAACAGTGGGCATCTCAACACGCGCCAGTGGAGCAAAGCTCATCCCCACAATCTGCCGTGCACTCTGGTACATCTGCCCTTTCACCTCCGGGGTCAGTGTCGGCAAGTCAAAGGTCAGTACGGTCTGGGTGCTGGACGTCAGAAGGTCCAGACTGTCAAGGCTGTTGTAGGAGGTGCCTTTGGCTCGGTGGGACTCCATGATACTCTCAAAATGGCGGCTGAAGGTGTCCAGGTTATCACCTGAGAGACGTCGAGGTCCCCGCACCAGAACAGGTGACTTCAGGGCAGCGTGAAACTTAAAGAAACTTTCGGCAGGCCTAGAAGAGAAGATAGGTAGGAAGAAAGAACAAAGAGAACAGCAATTAATTTTAGATTCAGTCTTTCAGCATCATGTCTGTTTAAGGGGAATTCCACAGATTTTTCACAGTCAGAATAATTCGCAATGAAATTGCATTAAATTGAGAAAATGATCCATGAATGTTGAGTTAAATTTGCAGCCTTTTACCAAATATATTTTTTTTGCATAGAAACCGGCTTTTGCTGTAGAGATTATGACCCCAGTTGTGTAATTTGGGTCCAGTGAGTAAAAATCATCCCCAGGATTTTGTTCCAACACCCTGATATAGTCTATATATATATACACACACAACTAAGAACATGTATATGGTTGTATAAGGTTCTTTAATTTTTTTCTTAAAAATTCTCTGAATGACCCTTAATTTAGCAACTAATTCATTCATCTTCCAAACTGTTTTTCCATTTCTGGAAGCTGGAGCTGATCCCAGCAGACTCTCGGCACAGGAGGCCAAACCATGACAGGGGAACACAGAGGCAGACGACCATTCTGACACCTACACCTATGGGCAGCAGCCAGTCAACCTAACCCACAAGCCTTTGGACAGTGGGAGGAAACCAGAGAACCTGGAAGAAACCCATGCATACAGGGAGAGCTTGTACACTCCACATAGAAAGACACCTGAGGATCGAACCCAGGACCTTCTTTCTGTGTGGTCACAGCACCAACCACTGCACCACCTTCACTGGTGGTTAATTAATTCTTTTCTTAAAATCTGAAAAATCTGTGGAATTCTCTTTCAAAGCAGCGACACCTCTTGAGCAACATGCTGAGAATCTCCTCCTCTTCTCGCTCCTGACTACAGAGCTGCCTCCGCAAGTCACCCTGCGTTCGAACACTGGCCCAGCTGGCTACATTTCCTTCTTCTTCCTCTTCCTCTTCCTCCTCTGCCTCCTCCTCTCCATCTGTCCGCTCATATGGCGTTCCAGCTAGCGGGCTGCTGCCAGTACCGGAGGTGCCCATCACACTGCGGTTACTGCCGAACGCAGAGTCAGAGTCGTCCTTATCTGCTAGCAGGACCTCATCAATGTCCGTCTCCCGATAACACCGCAACGGGACGGCGTCCAGATCCGTTTCGGAGTACTTTAGTGTCCGGCGAATTATCCCTGTCTTGGGGGAAGTGCCTGGAGCAGAAGAGGGTGGAGTAACAAGTTCCACCTCCACATGCTGCACATCATGATTAGCTCGGAGTGCCAGCTCCTCCAGTGGCAGAGAAGTGTGAGGGGTGGGTGTGGAGTGACCACTAGGAGGTGCTGTAGATGGATCAAGGAGATCTAAGGGAAATAAAGAAACAAATTAAAACCCTATTAGCTTAATTTCTTTAGCACATTTAAAAACAACTGAAGTTGACCAAAGTGTTTTAGAATCAGAAAGACAGGAAAGTACTTTAAAATTAAAAGATAAAACAAGTGATAAGACAATAAAACAATAAAATTAACGCAGGCTATTTACTGAATTAAAAGTAAATAGCTTCTGAACAGTGGCCTAGTGGGTGGGACTTTGCCTTTGTGAACAGAGGGAAGTTGCCAGTTCACGTCCAAGCACAGGTGCCACTGAGGAACCCTTGAGTATGTTACTGACCACTATACTGGGTTCTGCTGCTCCACATGTGGATGGGTTAGATGTAGAGGTCACATTTAGTTGTGGTGCAGAAATAGTTACTTTCAAACTAATGTGCATCATTCATAATCGATGTCTCAAATGGGTTATTTTAGGGAAATCTGCCTCATCTGTGGAAATGACACCTGAGCTTTCAACCTGGGGTCAAACTCTGGTCCTCGAGGGATGATGTCCACCACAATTTGGTCATTTCCCAGCTCAGACACACCTGATTCAACACGATGTTAATTGCCACATATATTGAGTGCGTTTGAGGAGGAGTTTGACATCCCTGCACTAAACTAAAGAGTGAACCATGGGAGAGATTAGGGTTTAAAACAATAACACGTATTAGGCATTAAATTTTAAAATCGAGAACAACAAAAAAATTAATTAAGGAAAGGAAATATGCAAGAACCAACTAAAGTTCCCGATTCAAAAGACAACTAAAAAAACAATGACTGCAGAAACTGGGTTAGTTTTACACTGGGAGGGAAGATGATTTTAACTCAGGACATCTGTAATGTAATGACAGTCTTACACAAAATAGAAATCTGGATAAAAATGGCAGAAATGGGAGAAGCTCTTCGATTTAGAAACTGCTGCCACAACAAAAAAAAAAATCATAAGCATAATCTATTTCCAGTTACAGTAATCCAGACTATTTTTCTGTCCTTTTTACACATTTCCGTGTTTGGAACTGTACACTGTGTTGTAATTTCTATACAGTACGTTTTTCAGCACAGAAAATCTGCCAAAGCTTTTGTTCACACAAGAGAAAGCAGACTGTAAAAATGGACGTATTGTGTTTGAATGAGACTTAAACGACTGAAAACCCAAGTTAATTTTACAGTTACATTCTGTATTTACCATTTAGGTCTAAAATGAGCTTTTTGAATGGTTTATTTGGCCATTTTAATATAATAATAATGATAATTAGAATAATTGAATAATAATATGACAAGCATCACTCACTCTTCTCTCGTTCATTGGTAGTGGTCTCTGATGTGTTGCCGAACAGGAACTCCCACTTAGCTCTGGCAATCTTCTGACAGTGCAAAGACGGCCCTGGTACCTGAGGGCCACCTTCAGACTGCAATATATAATCAGAGTCATGAATATACGGTTTAATAATCATAATCTCTCACACACGAGGCATTTGTATTTCTCACACACTCACTCGTATACAGTAGCATACAGTTGTGTGCAAAAAAGTTAACACCCCATTCCGAATCACAAATGTTGATGATATTTTAAAAATTAAAATTAATACACTTTCTCAACAACAGTGATGCTTAATCTGGTCTTCAAAGCACCCAGGTGGTCTACACTTTTGCTCCATTTGTAAGCATTTTAGGTTAAAACCATGTGGGGGAAGGGTCTCTATAAGGCCCATAGTTAAATACTGCATTTATCTTAGAAATAAATGAGAAGTAGAAGTAGAATAATGTGACAAGTTTTGTTTTTTTATGTTTTATGTTTATTTTTATGTACTGTGCTAATAAACTATACCAATTTAAACACTACAATATGACATTTACACAATTAATTGTTCAACCATAGCCTTGGGTGCCCATAACCCTGTCGCCAGTCCAAGGTTTGTCCCTCCAAGAACACTCAACAAGAACTGAATTTTTGGAGATATTCTGACCCACTTGTCTGGTCACGCAATAAGGCCCTTGTCTCAGCAGCTCAGATCCTTACACTTGCCAGTTTGTTCTGCTTCCAACACATGAACTTCATAAACTGAGTGTTCACTAAATACCTAATATATCCCACCCATTAATAAGAGCCACTGTAATGAGATTATCAATGCTGTTCACCTCTCCTGTCAGTGGTATCTGTAGGGCTGCCCCCTCCTAGTCAACTAGTAGTTGTTAGTTCAAGTGACCAGTCAATTAGTAATAGCATGTTTATGAAATTGACTTTGTTGTTTGAATATTTGTTTGAGGCATCAGAACATGGTTTGAGAAGCAATGTTATAAGTGATATTCATAAAACATTACAGAAAAAAAAACAATATACTAATGAAGTGGTAACCCAGCAGGGAGAATAAATATTGAACACACTTCATTTAATACTTTGTAGAAAAGCCTTTGTTGGTGATTACAGCTTCTAGACGCCTCTTGTATGGAGAGACCAGTCGTCTGCATTGCTCAGGAGTGATTCTGGCCCATTCTTCCACACAAACGCTCTTTAAATCTTGAAGGTTCCTTGAGCCTCTTTTATTAACTTTGATCTTCAGTTCTCTCTATAAAGTTTCTATGGGATTTAGGTCAGGTGATTGACTGGGCCATTTAAGCAACTTGACTTTCTTTCTTTGAAATCATTGTCTTGCTAAAATGTCCACCCTCTTTTCATTTTCAGCTTTCTGGTAGATGTGTGAAGTCTTCCCCATGTGCCTCCTGGGTAATGAGAAGACTTTATAGGCCATTAATTAGGACTTAAGCAGCTGATATCAATTAGTACTGATAGGGTACAGGGTTTCTCTCTCAATACTGACAGATTTCGGGTGATCTCCTGGCTTTCTATGCCATTTTGCACCTTGTTATCTTCATGTGTTCAATACTTTTTCCCAGTGTTTTTTCACTTTATTACACATAACTTAATTTATAACTTAAATGTTTAGATGTCTTTACATGAATTAACTACTTGAGTTGATATTGACACTTAGAAATACTCTTACTGATAAAAATGCTGAATGTATCAAATACTTATTCTCCCCGCTGTAATTCTGAACATGTTCAAACAACCAGCCAGGAGATGGAACTCATTGGTAGAGGAAACAAAGCAATTAACTTTCCTGTCTTTGTCATACTCAGGATGTACAGGGAAGCCACCAAGGCTCCCTGCAAGCGGCAAGTAAAAGCTGACTCTATGAATCGCCTTGAGGCTGAGGCTGAGGGGATGTTTATTATAGTAACATGAACCAAATATCTGCTACTCAGCACAGTTTTCACATTCACCATTCATAATTAAGGGTGTGACAAATATCAAAATAGCAATATATTGTCGTCCTTGCTCAAGTGATACGATAGACAATATTTATACTTGACTCACTGGCGTTACTACTTCTTCACTCCTCTGGGTGGCGCTGCTCGACTGAGTGCAGGAGACTTGAGTAAAACCTGAAGAGGATCTTTGCAACAGGTAGATGCAAAAAAAGCTCGGCTGATACACCCCAGACACATTTAAGTCTAAAGTCTGAGTTAGGCTTTCAGAACATTGACGGAACAGAGCGTGGATTATTTTGTGACGGCCGTATCTCTGTGTTTCTCTTTCCTCCACATGTTTCATAGCAACAATAATTTAGATCAGAGAAGAAGCGTATTGCTCCATAATTCGTACGGTATATACAAGGTTAAAACTATTGCTCTAGAGAAAGCGTGTTTCATGGGGAGTAATGCATTGTGAACTTTGTAGTGTCTGATGGGGAAAAATAGGTGGAAAGATTTGCTTTATGGGAGTTGTAGTTTGATTGGTAGCACAATGCTAGCGCAACTTGTCAAGTAACAAAGGGGAACAGAAGTGAAGCCTAAAGCTGAAGTAGCAGTTTCATAGTTGCAATGCAAATATGGGAAAGGTGATAATAGCATTTAATAGCATTTAAATTAATTACGTAACCCTGTGTTTCTGTGTTGTATAATAATGTAATTGTCGTGTGATGTATCAATAATCACAGAATCACGGTATCTCAATATTATTGTTATCATGGGACAAATATCACGTATCATATATCGTGAGATAACCTGCCATTCCCACCCCTAGTCATAATGTTCCACACATTCTCATCTGATAACTGTGCCCAAAACATTCTGTCCTCCAGAACTGCATTACCCACAATGCATTGCTAAGGCATTGTACAATATATTCTAAAGCAGAAAGTAATAGGTTTTTTTTGTAAATGTGTTTTTCAAATGCTAACCTACCAATAAATTGGTCGGCAATTAATAGGGGGCAACCCTTCTGATCTGTATGAGAACGTATGTACACACACACAACAATACAAAATTCATTAACTTTCCAAACCACTTCATCCATTTTGGGTCACAGGGAAGCTAGAGCCGATTCCCAGCTGACTACAGGCCGAGGACAAGAGGCCAACCAATTACAGGGCAACACAGAGACAGACAACCATTCACACCTATGGGCAATTTAGAATAGTCAATCCGCCTAAACTGCAAGCCTTTGGACAGCAGGAGGAAACCAGAGCGTCTGGAGGAAGCCCACGTGAACGTGGGGAGAGCTTGCAAACAGAAAGGCACCTGAGGACGACTCGGGGATCAAACCCAGGACCTTCTTGCTGTGAGGCAACAGCTCTAACCATTGCACCAATATAACCTAAATAAGTGATCAGATGATTATGTAATACCTGTAACAGGCCTAATGTCACTTATACATACACACACTAGGCACCACTCAGTATCTTACCTGTATCCCTGAGCTGGCGTGTTCCGTCTGGTTGCTGTTGCTGCTGGACTCTGGTGATACACATTCTCTGTCCCCCAGACTCCCAGTGACCCCACTTGAGCTGGGAGATGACCCTGGTACTCCGTTTTGCTCTCCTTCACCCCTCTCTTCCTGCTCCCCTTCCAAAACCACAGGACCTAAGAGCAGAGCCTGCCTGCGCCTCCACTCTGCCTGCCTCTGCTGTGGCGTGAAACTAGCTCTCTCCTCCACTTGTTCCTCCCTGCTCCATACACTCTCTACCTTATAGCTCTCCTCTTCTCTCACCACTCCATCTTCCATCTGCCCTTTCGGCTCTATTTCTTCCCTCTCACCCTCTCGCTTCTCTCCTGGCCTAAACATCTCCGTTTCCTTCTCATTCTGCTCCCACCATGTTTGCATGGAGGTCCAGCTAATTGGTGCCTCTTCAATCCGCTGACCAATAAGGAGCCTCCTGGAGATCTCCACGCTATCAGATGGGGGATGGTCGATTCTGGCCTCGCTGTAACTATCTGGGTATACGTCCCAGGCCTTCTCAGGGGACCAGCCCTTGTACTGTGGTGGTCTCCGGCGATGCAGCGTGGGGCTTTCTGTGCTTGTGGCTTCAACACTGTGCAAGCGAGGGTCCCGTAAGGGGGAGCCCACTTCCCCTTTGGATAGCCACGGCCGCAACAGTCGGGATGGAATGGCTGGAGAATCGAGTGCTCCTCCTAATAAGACTGAATTCTGATTTGCTGATTCACATCTTGGTTCTGTGCTCTGATTCGTTGAGAATTCCACCGCTTGTGAGCAAGGAGGAGGCCCATTTGTTATTGGGATTTCGGAATGTGACCCATGCACAGGGATGTTCATTTTCATAACAGGGCTATGATGATGTGAGGGGCGATGTAGAGGCTGCCCCTCCAGTGCATGGTGAGAAGGGGACTTTCTGACCTCGTCGAAAATGACGGACACTTTGGTGGCTTCTTCTGCCAGCCTACGTGCCACTTCTGGACTGTTCAGTGCAGAGGACGTATTGCAGGTGTTGCCGCTGAGCTGGTTTAGACCTTCAGCGTGTGTGTTTGTGATGATCATACTGTCTTTTTGACCTGAGAGAGGACTGCCAATCTTCTGGCTGGGACTGGATGGGGCATGCTGGTGCTTGTTACACTTTTTTAGAAGCCTAGGGCTTGAGTTTTGTTCTAAGGGGTGGTTGGAGTGTCCCGTGTGGGATGAAAGGCGGCTTGAGGCTGGGCTCCTGTGTGAAACGTCCGGTCTATCTGCGTTATTGTTTGTGTGAGCACCAGGCATCCCTGACCATGATTGACATCGTGCTTGCTGGTTATTCAGGCCACCGGGGCTCCAGTCTGATCCACGGGCAAACTTAGACCTCAGCTGGGGGGATCCGAAGTCCTCCAGGGCCTTCTGGGTGGCGGCTCGGCCCACGGAGTCCACAGTGGCCCGGTTTAGAGCTGGTGAGCCAGCCTGCTGGTGAAATGGGCTGTTATTGCTGCAAGGGCTTGGGGACCAAGTCAAGACGCTGAACCTTTTTTGAGGCTGACCACTTTCCTCTCGTGCCATGTTGTGCGGGCTCTCCACTTTCTTGATGTTAGCCTTTTCAATGTAGCTGAAGGTGACCACAGATGTGTGGCCATGGTCCGACACCCGAGTAGAGCCACAAGGGCGCCGGCAGCCACCGCAGGGAGTCCCTGGGCCGGACGTCGGGACTGACGTAGAGGGAGAAGGACAATGGAAGTGTTTCACCTGTTTACCGGCCATGCCGTGACTCAGAGCAGCACGCACATGTTGGTCCAACTCCTCTGGAGGCGCTGAAGTTTGAGTGGGCATTTCAGGGTGGTGGGCAGACTGCAGCTGGAAGCTGACAGAGGTTTTAGGTGGAGAGGTGGAGCAGCTCTCCATGGTGCTGGATGGAGATAAAGCCTTTACAGGTCTGTCTCATACATCCGTTGACTCTCCAGGACTACATTTCTTATCATGCCCTGGTGTGGCCCACACATCTCCTCCATCTTCTTCCTCCCAACACTTTTCATGTAGAAAGTCCTTCAATTTTTAGTTTAAGTCCGTGTACTTCATATATATTCTGGAAAAAGAAGCGAGAGGGGGCGTTATTATATTTTTAGAAATACAATGTGCATGCTAAACAAGATAATTAAGAAGTGCATAAGGGCATCAAAAGGTCTAATCCAGTTTAAACCACCAAAGTAGCTGAGCGCAGGCCTAATGGTAAGGATATTGGCGTTGTTATTGGAAGGTTGTAGGTTCAAGTCCCAGCCCAGGCACCACTGAGGTACCCTTGATCAAGGTACCGTCTCACTACACTGCTCCCTGGGTGCTGCTGATAGCTGCCTGCTGCTCCACATTTGCACGTGTGATGGGTTAAATGCAAAGGTCACATTTTGTTGTGGTGCACTGTGTCTGTTTGAATGACAAATAGTCACAAAAAAGCTATAACTCTGAAAAGTCGTGGGGTTTTAGTGCAAATTGAATATAAGTGAAGATAGTGAAGTCATCTGACTGTAATATTTGAACAAAAGACTTGCTCTGAAGCCGCTTTCATTTACATTTCAATGTAGGAAGAAGCACTTCCTGGTGCCCAGAAGAAAATATGACTTCATACTGAAGACTCACAATGCACACTAATAAGGCATGACAGAAAGATTGACTGGCAATATTACATTCATAATAATATATTCATAATATAATAGTACAGTATTTTATGCTTTAATAGGGCAGAGTAAGTTCAACATCAGACACAAGAGGCTTATTTACCGTAGATAATCAAGAAACTAATCCTTTAAGTCTGCTGTCCATCTCACACCCCATTCACGTCCATTTACGTCATTATGTATTAAACCTTAGTGACTCACGCGGCGGATCTCTATCACACTCATGTTAGCACACTGGTTAAATTATTCTGCAAAGTATAAGCCAGGGAAGCTTAGGAGTAGGAGTGAGTATGCGTGTGTACAATATTTATGGTATTGTCTGAGCATGGAAACTCAACTTCTACATCTCATAAGCAGGGGCCCAAATAATCACATTCGGTTAACTGAACCTCTCACAACCAACAGCAATGCCCGACAGTGCTGCTGCTACTATTTCTCCTACCCATACTACTACTACTACTACTTCTCCTACCCATACTACTACTACTACTACTTCTACTACCCATACTACTATTACTACTACTTCTCCTACCCATACTACTACTACTACTACTTCTCCTACCCATACTACTACTACTACTACTTCTCCTA
>JBBIGC010000104.1:39241450-39255090 GCA_037576955.1 Lepidarchus adonis | reverse complement strand
TATATATATAATAGAAAATGAATTCCAGATATTGCCACATTTGATTTGACATATAAAATTTATTTCTCATGTGCACAAAAATTTTGACTCATATTTAAACAATGATTGAAGTCATACGGCTTTGTCGTAACTGAAAAGATTTTCTCACAATCAGGACACCCCTTAGCTCACAGTCTTCATTTACAGTCTGAAGTGTCAGTTTATGCCAGTCAGTTATAATAAGATATTGATAAAACATTAACTGTAGGATTCATTCAGCAACACTGAGAATACGTCGAGTCGTCAGATCCCAAGTGGTATTAAAATATGACACATTTCCTTCAAAGAGAAGGGGAATAGTCTTTAATTAAAAGTTCGACTCTGCTGTGGTTTGCCTCACTGCTTGTATTTTAATGTGTTTGACAGGCTCCAAAGGGTCAGCATGCAGCTATCTGTCCTAAAAGTCATGATCAGCAAATATTACTCCAGGTAAAAAGACAACGTCAACAAACATTTAAGAAATTGTTACAGATTTTGGTTGGGAATGGTTCCGATTTTGGATATTTATTTGAAAAACTTTAAATATGCATAGCAGTTTCAAAGCAGTAGATCAGAGCGGCTGTGAATGGATTATAACCGTAGCAACTCTGGCCAAATTATAATCCTCAAATTTTGGGACTCGTTTCAACAAGTCTGTCATCGTCTTGTTTTCAGGTTACTTCTCCATATGCTGCCACCAAACTGACAGATGAGACCAACGTGTGCGATAGAGGAGCCAAAGTGTATTTTCTTTTTACATCGATATATTTACAATGGGGGGAAATGTACTTTCACATAATTATAGAATAAAGCAACAGTCCTTCATAA
Source organism: Lepidarchus adonis (assembly GCA_037576955.1). Lineage (NCBI taxonomy): Eukaryota > Metazoa > Chordata > Actinopteri > Characiformes > Lepidarchidae > Lepidarchus > Lepidarchus adonis. The sequence continues at coordinate 39,254,244 of JBBIGC010000104.1, read as the reverse complement.
AATAACAAAAGCAACATAAATAATTACGGGATAAAAACTAAAACTCTCAGTAGTAAATGCATATGACAGCTTTTTTTTCTGCATAGGTGTACATACTTAAACATGGTTTAACCATAATACTGTTATCACAATACAATAGACTGTAAATAAAATATGAAACAAAAATCTTTGGCAAGTGTGATCAAAGTACTGACTATTTTATTCACCATCAAATATTTGTGTCGTGTGAATCCTCGCGTTGTCTTTACTGGAGCTACTGGTTTGATGTGTGGGATGGGCTCTTGTAGCAGGACATTTCGTTATTAAGCAATAAGCCATTTTTTACCTGTTGTAGGGTATCAATGTCAATATTAGAGCTGTTTTTAAAGTCAGGATTAGAAATATTCTGTAAACACAGGAGCAATAGATGCTATGTTGGTTATGTAGTGTGTGATTATGGCTCCCCACTCGAAAATACAGTACATACAAGCTCATATTAATGGGTGGGGTCACTATTACCGTGGTAATGACTGTGGACTGCCAATTTCCAAGAATTTGCACTCACTGGCACTCACTTTTTTTCTGTATAAAGTGATATACTGGCCTTTATTCCTATTCCCTCACTATCATCTAGAGGAAATTGAATGTAGACTACATCCCCTCAAACGTCACAGTAATCACAGATACACTGGATATGGATATAGGGTGTGTTTTTGTATCTGTAGTGCAAAAAATAAATGCTAATAATGACATGTGATATTGTCCCGACTCCAGAAACATATAACAAAAATAAATCATGCATTGTCATTTCGGATTTTTGACATCAAAGAAATGTAAAAATTCATTTACGAACATATATTCGGTCATTCTCAGTGTACAGTGGGTAAAACTCTTTCTTTCTCCTCTCTCTTCACATTACACTGATTGTTTTTCACCGGAGAGATGCGCCGGGAACTTCTGCATGGCTTGTATTGATGAAGAAGCGGTTTACATGCGGAGTTTAGTCTGAGCGTGTGCTGCTTTGAGTGTACACCAAGCTGTAACTTTAAATAAATGATGCCACATTGCACAGTTTTGAAAGAGAGAGAGGGAAAGAGAGGGAGTATATACTGCGGTGCCACAGTAATGGATATGTATCCATCCAGAAAAACAAAAAATATGAAAAGAAAATCAATTAACTCATTTTTAAAAAGTTGCTCCTGCGTCGTCCTCCCCTTTCGGATTAGTTCTTAAGATTTATTGGTTGAGTCTTTGAAATGTGTGCACCCACTGTAACGGTTGGCCTCTTGGACTCGAATGGCTGAATGTGGGTTAGCCGTCTGGCGTCCTGGTTGGCCCGTTCATCATCACGTGACGTGGTCTGCGTCCAATCAGCTCCGCCATTCACACTGGCACAATATGAAGTCCGAGGCCGTGGGCGTGGTGTCTGGTTTGGTGTCTGTGGTAACTAGTGGCGGTCATAGGCAGCAGCAGCTGGTGGGGCAGAGGCTCGGGATGCACTATAATAATAAGGGGAACCTGGAAGTTAACGAGAGAGGAATGTACCATTTCAATAAGTCACTCATCCGCTCTTAACCTAAAAGTGAATTTTACCCAACATGGTGTTTTCATTTCTCTTTTTTTCTTGGTTCCTCTCATTTGGCCCAATTAAATTTTTTTTAATTACATTTATGGATGCAATTCAGTCCTGAAATCCACCATCTCAGGAATTTCAATATTTCAGACTAAGTTTTGAAAAGTTTTTGTGATTTTTTTTGGTATAAAATCAGAATATTTTGTGTGTCGGTGGCATTGTAATAGTAAAATATGTGTTAAATAAAGATTTTGTGTATTGGCAGTAATACTCACTTAGTAAGGCTGGGTTGCTGAAGCGCCAGGCCTCATTGTATGTTGTGTACTGTGGGTGACTGTAGGGATTCCCTGAAAATTCGCTCCCTGCAGCAAGAGACATGCAAGACCATTAAAACACTGTGCTTGTACTTAATCATGAAGAAATGCTGTACATTTCAGAATCGTCAAGGGAGACGGAGACAAGACCGATTTCTTTTTCATTCTACTGGCTGGAAATTCGCTCTGATTTTGCTGCTCTCTGGTGAACTGTAATCTCAGGTGAAAATCAATGCAGTATTCCTCTCCTGTTGCTGTAGTGTTCTCTCTCTCCGTCCTTCTCCCTCTCTCTCTCTGGCAGATTAAACTCCCTGGTGACAACTTGCTCCTGTTAACTTCCCCAAGCTCCTCTTCTCTAACTGTGCACGGGAATCTCATTGTGCAGGAAGTCAGATAGACTGTGGTGGTGGGATAGCGCTCTTTAGTTTTTATTAGGCTATAAAGAGTGGGTTTTTATAACAACAGGGTGAAGAATGGCTTTCTTGGTTTTAATCTCTTTCTGGAAGGGTCAGTAGAACACAGGAACCTCCATGAGCTTAGGAGCAGGTAAAAAAAACCACAAAGGCTGAATTTACACACTTTCAGTGCTTCCTGAAACAAACCCACAAACCCACAGGCCCGTGATACGAGTACCCTCTCTAAAATAAAGGAACCAGAAGCTGTTTTTTGTGTAATGCCATTGCAAAACACTGTTTTGGTTCCTGAACTTTTCAGTAGACCTTTTTATAAACTGGGCAGAAACATTGTAATTGATAATAAAATTCATCATATTTACAGAAATGGTTCTTTAGGATACAGAGACAGACAGAATAATGTTAATAATAATAATAATCCTTATTATTATTAAGTGTTACGTTATATAGTTAGGGGAGGACAAGTGTGTATTAAGGAAGATCAGGTTGGAAAAGATACATAGTTTTGAAGAGAATTTCAGAGTTTGGGAACAGTAGCACTGAAAGATCTGCCACCCATAGTGGAAAGACGGGTACGAGGAACCATCAGAAGATTGGTTCTAGATTACCCGAGGGAGCGAGAGGGGGAGTAGGGCTTTAGAGGATCTTTAATGTACAGGGGAGCGAGAGTGTGAAGGGCTTTAAAAGTGCGAAGAATTTTAATCATAATATGGGACTGAATGAGGAACCAATGGAGTTAGAAGAGGATGGAGTGATGTTGGATGAGTGTTTACTAGGAGTTAGAACAGCAGCAGAGTTGTGGATAGATAGATAGACAGACAGACAGACAGACAGACAGACAGACAGACAGACAGACAGACAGACAGACAGACAGACAGACAGACAGACGGACGGATACGTAGACACCAGATGGATGGATGGATGGATAAATAGATGGATACGTAGACACCGGATGGATGGATGGATAGATAGATAGATAGATAGATGGATAGATGGATAGATGAATGCGTAGACACCAGATGGATAGATAGATGGATGGATGGATTGTACAAACCCTTTCATCCAAGAACCCTCCATCAAAAGAATCCACAAGGTTTAGTTGTACTCACCAGGAACCATTCCAGCCAGGGTGGATGTCGGGTAGCTGCCCTGTCCTGTAGGGGGCACATGCGGTGGATAGCCAGGTAGGGTTGTGTTGGCCATATCTCTACCTGCACACAGAACACACACCCTCCATTAATGCCTGACAAATCCCTACCTTCAAGTGCTGAAACGTTGGATATACTATACAACATAGCCATAGCCCAATGGTTAGAGAATTAGGTTTGTGACCGAAAGGTCCCAGGTTCGATTCTCAGAACCGGGCAGCAGGCTGAAGTGCCCTTGAGCAAGGCACCTAACCCCCAACCGCTCACCATGTACGTCGCTCTGGATAAGAGCGTCTGCCAAATGCTGTAAATGTAAATGTACAACAGCATTGTTATGTAGTTCTTCCTCTCGCACATGTGAAAACACTATATGATATTATTTCCTTCTTCATTTTCTGCCAGGTTATGCTGAAATATAATATAGTAAATCATTAACTCATAGAAGATTAGGCCTGCTGGTCATATTAAGATGTTACAGTTCAAAAACTATTCAAAAGTGTAGTTTCTCCGACCAAACAAATACAATACTGGCTGTTTATTAATAAGAAATGACATGTATTACATAAATAATACATAAGCATTATCATTCACTTTACTTTTGGCAAAAACGGTGTGAAAATGATCTGTTTGCTTACATTTGAAACAGTGTCTTGTCGTTTTTTGCAGTAAAGGCCACAGTACGACTGAACTTGGTCAAAGTCACATGAAACACAAAGCCTGAGCCGCCAGTTCCGCCTGAGTGGGGACCTCTAATTTCTACTATAATCAGACACCTTTAAACGCTGGGTACTGTCCCATGTATGACTCAGAGATGAGAGCAGATGCGGACCAAAGCTGTACTGGCCAATACTGTCCCAGCCAGGCGGTCGTTTCTTCTATAGAGCATAGAGAATCTCTGCATTCACAGCGGTAATTGGGGCTGACGCTTGGCTGTCCCAGGCAGCCACGTGTAGCCCCAAGCCTGCCGTGGTGGCCAGTCGGGGGCCCCTTAACGGCATTGTTGGAAAGAGAGAGAATAAGGCAAAGGGAGAGATAGTGGGAGAGGGAGAGGTGGTGGGCGACGAGGGGAAAATCGGTCACCAGTGCAACTTTAATGAGCAGGCCTGCAACCATTATGGCAATCACTGACCATAGAGTCTATTCTACAGAGAGCGCTGTGAAGAAGAAGCTTAGGCCAAGGCTTTTTTCTCTCTTCCTTCTTTTTTTATTGTCCTGCTGAGTTCTGTTTTTCCAAATTTCTCCCAAACACTAAGAAAAGTCAAGAAATCTTTCAAATCTACACAAATACTTGCACACACAGTATTGTGTAATGGAAGTTCTATCAAATTTACTATATCTACCAATGACCATGATTGTTTTAAGTATTTTATTGACCTTTATTGACAGTAAGACTAATATTTATAGTAATAATAATATTTTGTTGTGTTCTGGAATTGGACTGGTTGCTTTTCTGAAAGGGATAAGGCCATTGGTTGCTAGCGAGTCAAGGAAAGCATCCAGCAACACTGGCGTAAGCTGAGTACTCAGTGCACATTCAGTAAGTGAGCTTAAATGAGCCTGTCTGCACTGTTAAACGATGCCGATTATAGCGTCTGCCCTGTCTTTAACTGGAAGTGACCAGTCATAAAATTTACATAGCCGTACCTTAAAAACTGTGCACACATCATATCCTCTTATCTAAATGATTTTAGGACTTCACTGGTGGGACCTGGCAAGGATAGCTGCATGAATACTGTCTTGACACACACTTTATATCACTCGTTCAAACCAATATGAAAACGCATTCTCCCATTTCTCCAAAAGGACAAGTTCAGTTAAGAATTTAAAGAATGTGACAGAGTAGGTTGACCTCTCCAAGCAGATGTTGCCAATTGAGATTAATGCCATTGTTACAGAGACCTGATTCTTTTTTTATATTTGGAGCATGTACATAAAATAAATACAATTTTAATTAATAAACTGCCACAATTTAATTGAGTATCAGAGTAAACAAGCAGGCAGTGAAGGAGTTTTAGAAACGCCAAGTGAATCAGCATGAAGAGGTCTTTTGTCTGGTCCATTACTGTACTGTTTATAACTAACAACACATCAAACATGGGTTTTACAGAATCAATCCATAAATCAATCATTTAATCGCTCAACCAACTAGCCAATTAACCAAGCAACCAACATGCCAACCCACTAACCAACCAAGCAACCAAGCATCTGACCAACCCACCAACCAACTAAGCAAAACCACCAACCTGCCAACCAATGAAGCAACACCACCAACTCACCAACAAACCAGCCTGCCAAACGACCAAGCAGCCCACCAATCAAGCAACACCACCAACCCACCAGACAACCAACCAGCCTGCTAAACATCCAACCAACCAACCAACCACCCAATCAATCAACCAATCCACCAACCAACCAACCCACCAACCATTCTAACCAACCAGCCTGCCAACCAACCAACCAACTAAACAACCAACCAACCATCCAATCAATCAACCAATCCACCAACCATCCAACCAACCCGCCAACCATTCCAACCCACCAACTAGCCTGCCAACCAACCAACTAAACAACCAACCAACCAACCACCCAATCAATCAACCAATCCGCCAACCAACCAACCCACCCACCAACAATACAGGCAATCACATATACTAATCAGAATCTTGAAGTTCTGAGTGTAGATCTCTTAAGCATGACTTTAATACTTGCCATGTCATCCTGTTTTTAAAAAAGAGACATTTACTGAAACAAAAGTCATTAAGAGCACTTATGTCCCCTATTTAATTTTGACAGAGATGCTTCCATTTACTGAGTGTCCTAAAGACTAAAAAATTATTGTTATTGTAATAATTACAATATTATTATTATTAGTAGTAGTAGTATTGATTATAAATTGATTGGACAATTGAAGGTTCAAATTTCCTGTGACAGGAAAACCTTCATGTTTGCAACAACATGGCACAGGGATCTTCTGACCTCTATTTTCTAGATTCAGGATGGAGCAATTTATCACCAGCCAAAAGCCCCTGCACCCTAATTAATTACGACTAAGCAAAGGATGTTTGGAAAGCCAAATTGCCTTAATTCCCTGGCTGCTCGGTGAAAGTCGTTCATTATCAAATGTGTGCTCAAAGGTTAGTTTGCTTTTGTAAAGACGAAATAAGCATTAATTTTTGAGCCTGAGAGCGTGGGCGCCTGGGGTGAGGACAAAGACAGGTGCTTTGTTAGGAGGGAAGTCCTGGGAGCTGGACTTCGTGAGTGAACTGTTCTCACCAGTGTGAGTTAAATGTATAGTCGAAAATGTTTCTATACAGTTTTTTTTAGCTTTTCTTCTGTGAGTAATGCCTGGCTGTGTGAAAGTTTACAGTACAACTGAACATCATTGTCATATTTCATGCATTTACACATATGATATAATGCTCATTTTATTAATGGATGGTGGATTATTCATTAAGTGCTCCAGCTTCCAAGGAATGGCCTTCTTAGGAGGCTTGTGCTAGAAAAAAATCTGATTTTAATGAAGGAATTATTACATAAAGCAGCATAAATATTATATCAAGATTCATTCAAGATGCTTTATTTGTCACATACTAGGTTATAGTATATATATAGTGGACCATACAGAAGTAGAAATAAAAAGATAGAAGTAGATAGAAATAGTGATCAATGAAAATAGAAATAGAGATCATTAATAATAATTAAAAAAAAATAATAATAATAAAAAAAAATATATATATATATATACACATATGTACACATATTTATACACACCTTTATACACTATGTCATGTATGAACTAATGCTGTGATCCGCTGAAATCGCTTAGAAGGAGCTTTTAATTTAATAATAAATGCGTTGAGATCTAAATAGATGTCTCGGGTTGACTTATTGCAGTTTGGATGATGTGCACAGTGAGTTTAAATCCCCCTCTCCTCTGCAAAGGTGGTGCAAAGGCTTAGTGTGATGAGCAGGGGACACAAAAGATTCCTATCTGGAAAGTGTTCACACTTCGGCAACAATCCCTGGCTCTTCTGGCACCCGCCGCCTCATGAATCATGCATTTTTAATAGATTATGCAAATTCCTCTCAGCCTAAAATCAACATGATCAATAACTGTGGCCGTTTTAATTGCCGCTGGAAAACATTTTAAGGATGAGTATAATCTGCGCTTCTTTCCCTCGTAAAGGAACTGTTCATTTGGAAATTGGATACGGGCCTAAACGCGGGAGATCATTTAGCCGCCTCTGCTTGGCGTGAGTCTCTGTCTGCTGTTTATCACTCGAGTGTAAATGGTGGCACTGCCATTAGCTCAGGCAAAGACCGTACACCTGATTACAACATACACACAGCTTATTAGTGTTAGCAGTCAGCGTGGGAGAAATAAAAACACACACGCTGTGTACACAGTCAAATACACCCACAACCTATTTAACTTTGATAATATGAACGAGCCCAAACTCTCCAAGGCCTTCTCAAAATAGCTGTCATTCAAAAAATGGCCATTTTCTCGGCTCATAGGCAACATCAACATTATCTTCCGAATCAGGCCCAACAAGAGGAGGAAAGTTTCATTTATCCATTACCGCGTTCTGACTCGCTCTCTTCAGCAGAAATGGATCCCAGCAGGTCTCAGCATGTTTCAGCTAATGATGCACTTGTTATGGTCCACATCCAAGCTTCTGGGGAGCGATTAAAAGCTGATTCTAGTAACTTTATAGAAGCTCCCAGCTCCTCTGATTGGCTTGGTCTACTTTTATAGCTCGCTTTCAGATTGCCATTGTTTTCGGAAGAATGGAGGGTCATGTAGGTTCCACCAGAGAATAGAAGAACGTGCTTAGTGAGAACGTTTCTTTTGATTTGAAGTATTTTAGATCATCGGTTGTGTATGACGAGGTTTTGGATTCTGCTGAACGTGTGGTGCAGTTAGTGAGAGAGTTCAGGTGATCTTACCTACAGGGTAGTTTTGTGACACGCTGGGGCCCAGGTCTGAAGAGCTGCTGGACGACAGGCTGGGTTTGGCCTCATCGTGTCCTGCACTCAGGCCAGGGAGGACGTACTCGCTGGCCTGCACACACAAAACAATAACACTTCCTCAGCTTCATTAACCTGGCTGTGACTGATCCTCCTGTTCCACAGTGATGAGAGTGGGGAGGAAGTTGAATGGGACGAGGCCTTAAACCTCTAAACCTGAGGAATGAACCTGCACTGCTAATATAAGATAAACATATACATAAACATCAACTTTTTTAATTGAAAAACTGTGTCAGTAAAAGATATTTGTAAATTAAACTATAAATCTGTATCATTTATTATTTTAAAGATGGTTTTCCAGAGGAGTTTATGGTACTACATCACATAGTGATGGGAGTTTTGCCATATTTTTAAGAACTCAATTAGAATACAAAAAAGTACAATAAAATAATAAATAATTAAAAAATAATAAATTAATAAAAAAAACAAATAATGCATGACCGAATCAATAAAAAAATAATAAGACATATAAATAAATAAATACATAAATAGAAGTTTGGAAGCTTGGAAGATGGATAATGCTTCCTAATAGTTGCAGTTACTTTATTTTTAAAAATTCATATTTTTCTAAAGTTTATTCATAGAATTCAAGTGAACAGATTTTTAGATCAGGTACATGTCAAAATTATATTTTTTTATTTTTTCAAGCTAATGAACAGTATCCTGCAGATAGATTTTAGGATGAAACACACTGGACTAACAATTACTGGTATTCCAATTTGCATCCTGTATTTACATCTTGTATGGTGGTGACCTAGTGGTTTGGACCTTGACCTTAGTGTCTGAATGTTGCAGGTTCCCAACCCGGGCACCACTGAGGAACCCTTGAGCGAGGTACCATCTCCACTGCACTGCTCCCTGGGCGCTGCCCACTGCTCCACATATAATGGATTAAATCCAGTGGTCATATTTTATTGTTGTGCACTTTGTTTGTAATTGTGTAAATAAATAGTCAGTTTCAGTTACACTAACATCTGAAAATCCCCAAATAAGTATCTTCTTCAGGAATAAACTTAAATATGGCATTTTTTGACACATCATAATGCAGGTGTTAACGTTAATGTTGTTAATGTTAATTTTTTTAAGTAACTTATTTGTTGAGTTGAACACGTTGGGTAAAAAATGATGGATAAAATTGCCAAAACTTCTGCGCAGACCAGATTTTATATAAAAATTTATGTTAATATGTTAATTCAGTAAATAAACAGTAATTTTGCATTAAAACTTGCAGGTGTTTATGCTGTGAAGATGATGTGTGAGCATTTTCACTCTGAAAAGCAGCGAAACAGGCCGTTTGACCAGGGGACTGGTAAATGATTTTAAAGGGCCTACATTAGTCGGCGTTGTATAACTTTACCTTTGTTAATTTTCATGGACGCTCTCAGTCTGACAGTGGCCTCTTTTTGCCAAACAGGCTCTTCAGACCGTATCAACAGATGTGGGATTTTTTCCCCCTCCCTTCCTTTTGTTATTTAATAAAATGAGACTTCCGGCGTCTGTGTGTTGATAATGTTTGCCCAGAGCCGTGCGTGTGTGTCACAGGGGAGGCCCCTGACCCCAGCCATGTCTGTCTCTATCACAGATAAACTCTAATTGTCTGCTACAACTGTTCGCCGATGCCCCAGCCGATGTTCCTCTCTTTTCCTAAGAGGCCCCGGTGCAGAACAGCAGTATTCTCATGCAGATGCCACGGACGAGGGCGAGAGAAAGATATGAAAAGGATGAGCACATGGTCGGCAGAAGCGAGGGAGGGGCTCAGCTTCTCCAGAATGGCTTTTTAATGCTCTTAACAGAAACCAGACAACTAACCAATAGCCTCGCATTTACATACACTGGGGAAGGAGAGAGAGAAAATAACAGAGGCGGGGGATGGGACGGCCAATAAGAAAGTGATCTGATTAATATGGCTACAAATGAAAACAGATTTTTCTAGAACATTTTCTGACCATTTTTTACCCCCCCCCAACACATTTAACACCCTGTTTGACGCTCTTTGTGATAGCGAGTCATTTCCAATTCGTTTTGGTATTGATCTTGCAGTGAAAATCAGTTTTGTAATTAGCTGCAAATTAGGCCTTCTTCTGGAGGTGAGTGCTGTCGGCCTGATTAATCGCTGAAGTAATGCCACGCGATCGGCCCCCAAATTAAAATGAACTCAATTAGGTCATTCTCTTTATAGCTCAGACTTCTGCTTTCAAGGGAAAATGAATAGTCACTTATTGTTTAATACTCTGCCTAAAGTAAATAAAGGTTATCCATTGTAATAAACCCAACACTGTATAGTGGGCACTATAGAAAGGAATGTGCATACAAGCTGTGAATAACACAACAGTACACTTTTTTTGTAGTTTTTTTTAAAATTTCGTCTAGTACAGTGGTGCCCAACTCTGAACACCCTGTGTCCCGCATTCAGACGCCACTTTAATACCCAGATCAGGTGTGTTAGATTAGGGCAGTAGCTGTTCAGGACTGGAGTCGAGTCCAGTATAGTGTATGTCCAGTATATAGGGGTGTGAAATGGCAATTGAAATGGGCAATAATGAAACCAGAAGTGTTATGTCCAGTTAAATTCCTTTGTAAGGAAACATGCAATTGAGTCTAGACATATTAACCACTACAATATTTTCAGAAAAGCATATGTATATCACAATAACAGTAGACATCCTATTGCTCAGCCCTGCAAGGTTGACATTATGTCACTGCCTGAATGTTCTGTAGTGCAGCCTGTATTGGGCTGTTTGGATTGGGCAGTTTCGTTAGTGTCCTGAGTCTATTATTTATTATTATTATTTCACAGTGCTCTGAATGATGAGAAAAGTAAAGAGCTGTTAGTGAAAATGCAGGCAAACCTTTGTGGCTATGGATTTTTTTTTTTCATTTTTGTCATTTAAAAAAAATATTTATTTAAAATTAAATTTCCCAAATATGTTTTGTATTTCAAAAATGTACGTGGCAGATTTTATTCCACCTTTTACACAAATTTCATTATACAATTCTTAGTTGTAAGGGCAGGCTTTATACATAAAAATACCCCCAAAATAATAAATAAATAAATAAATAAATAAATAAATAAATAAATACATTAGTAAATTAATAAATACACATACTCCTTCTCTGTTAGGAAAATTTAAAATGTCTAAAATTATTACAAATGCACATTGGCTCTTAAAAAGCGACCCTGAGTTTGAGAAAGGTGCTATGCAAATAAAAATAAAAGTCCGCTCAGAGATATTGAACCGTTTTTTACATTAATCAGCATTAAACAGACATATCTGATGTATCTATAGTATCTAATCCATAGATTATGAAACTGAAGCTAAATTAAGACTTGGTTTTTATCAAAGCACAAGATTTCAGTGTTTTTTTTATTTATTAATCAGTAATACACTGTATTGATAATACATACAAACATACACAGATGTATCCGAGCCTGTAGTAACTGGCCCAATACATAATCTCAGTCATGCCCTGTTGTTTACGTATTAGGATTTAAAGCCATGAAATATCCAGAGCTCTTTTCTCTCCAGCATACGGACGGATCCAGTAGGGATAAGGCCTCTTACCTGTTCTGGTTTGATGTGCTCTGAACTGGGGAAGACGTCAGGGTAGGACGGCCTCTCGAACACTCGATCCAGGGCCTCCAGCTGTTGTTGGGTGAAGGCATCAGCGCGTAAATGTTTCCTCAGGCTTTCCACGCTGCCCTGCGAGTCACTGTTCTGACCTGAACCCTCTGAGCCATCTACACAGAGAGAATTCAATCGTAATTACACGACTCAGTAAAAGAAAACTGTCCACAGAACACACTGTGGACAGTGTGTTCGCACATTTAAATGCACAATTTTTATTTATGTGCTGCATTTTACATAAGGGAAAAAAGCATAAAAGTATATAAAATATATATATATAATATAATATATATTTTATTTATCAAATTTTATTTTAATATTAACAAATGAACAGCAAATAAACAGAAACTGTACACTTCTCATATATTTATTCTATAAAATGTATTGTCATTTTTTATTTGCACATCAGTAATTTTGTAGGTGTGTGCACATAACTGCATTAAAATTAAGAATGTTTTTTTCATTTCTTAAAAAAATTAAATATAAGTAAAATATATTTTCTTATGGTAATTCAATTGGCAATTATATATTTATATGATTATAAAATGCACAGGGGGATTGTACCAACCATAGAAACCAGCCTTTCAAAAACAGGCCCTAAGACCTAAGTGTGTTTGAGTCTCTCTCTCTATCTGTCTCTCTCTCTCTCTCTCTCTCTCTATCTCTCTCTCTCTCTCTCTCTTTCTCTCTCTCTCTCTCTCTCTCTCTCC
>JBBIGC010000104.1:39174243-39186492 GCA_037576955.1 Lepidarchus adonis | reverse complement strand
GTGGGTCAGAAAGTCCAGCTGTTAGGGGGAATCACTCACACTGTGTGTGTGTGTGTGTGTGTGTGTGTGTGTGCGTGCGTGCGTGTGTGTGTGTGTGTGTGTGTGTGTGTGTGTGCTCCTAGTCCAGTATCCTGCTAGACTTTCTCCCATTGACTGACAGCTCGCACCAAGCCGAACTCTCTTCCCAACTTTTCCAGTCACTGAAACTGCTGCTGCTGTTGTACGTCCTCTCACTCTGTCACATTAGAACGAGGGAAGAGCGCGTCTGCCGTCACACCCATGGAATAAATGCTTGTTCCATCTTTATGCATTAATATGATTAATATGACTGGGACTGGATTGGAAATATCAGGGGCATGTGCTGTACAATGGTTGGAGAAGAGGGTTTGCAACTTGGTTCAATCCCCAGGACTAGCAGGGAAGATGTGGGCGTGGTGACTGAGGAAACAGTGCTCCTCCCACATCCAGGGCTGAAGTGGCCTTGGGCAATACACCTAACTTCTCGCTGCGCAGGTGGGAGCAGTTCTCTGCTCCTGCTCCTGCTCCTGCTCCTGGTGTATACAGATGACAGACTCACTGCTGTCAGTGTGTGAGTCCCAGTTAACAAAACAGTTTGATAGTTTCCTGGTTTCTTGGTTCCCATAATTAAAAGATGAGTTGAACCAGATGTAACTGAGCCAATGATCAATAGCCCTCCAAGCTTGGAGCACCTCCCCCCAGAATATTTCATGTATATTGTAGTATGGGCCAAAGCATTTGAGCCCAGTTTCAGGCACAAATCAGATGCATTCTGCTTATGGGGTTGATGTAAAACTGGGTTGAGTGTGATATTCATGTGAGGGAGGTGGAGAGTCTGGACTGGATGGTGCCAGTTGTATGTTTAAGCACCTTAAAGGCAGCTGGTAGTTGTATCCCATGTGCTTTTGAAATGTGGCATTTTTCTTCAACAGCATCATACACAAAAACTAGACAGAGGCACGATCCTGCATCATTTTGCTGAAATAAGTTTTACCATTAGATCATGGAGGGTGTCCAGCACTGTTTGGTGATTTTCTTGATCAAGCACACCTGGTTTAAGTCACCTGTTAATTGCCAGGTTTAGAGAGTGTGGATTTGAGGGTCCCTGCATTAGAAGATCAATATTCAAACATGTAGTGCACTGATGTGACTGCACAAACAGTCCATTTGCAAAAATGGTTTAAGCAAGATTATTACACGGCTTTCCAGAATGCAGACGAGCGCTCCATTGAATTTAAATAGGAAGGTGTCCCGGGAGTGTGGCATTAATTTCTTACAACGCCCACTGCAGATGAATAATATACGCTGCCATGGGTTTTTTGTAGTTTTTCCTGATTTCATATCACTCCACCATTAGCACAGTTATTAAAATGGTCGAAGGTTTTAGTATACATTTTAATATTGCAGTGAATATTGGACGTTGGAGTGCTGAGCAAAAGCCCAATTTAAAGACCAGGAAAAGGTGGAAAGTTTCAGTGAAGAAAAAGAAGACGCAGAGCACATTGCTGATTGACGGCCAGAACTATTTTCTCTCAGCTCAAGCCACAAAACTATATATAATTTTTTATAGAAATTATTTGAAAAAATTTCCTTTCTCTTTTTGACGTGGATCCGTATAATAAGCAAAATAACGTAGTGTGAGACTAAATAACTATATTCACATCCACTTCTTTGACCCGTTTGGATTTATTTTCCCGCATGATATATTATCCTTTGCTTAATTTGCTGACGGGTTCTTCAGGGATCCAAAAATGGTTCCTCTTTGAGTTAGGACACTTTTTGGGACCTTTATTTTTGAGAGTGTTCCTGCACAAGTAAAAGTGACTTGTTATTGTGAACACACTCCATCATATGAAGTGATCAACCACAATGATTATGACATCTGCAATTAACCCATCCACACATGGAGTTATTTGGGTGGAGGTGCTGAGGTGTCAGCTTCTTCTCTTGTTGATAGTTCAGGTCACATGGGCAAGTTCCTAACTGCTCTGCTGCCAATAACATTCAGTGTAGTGTATTACTGCACAAATACAGTAATAATCGACAGAATCCACAGATTTCTCAACTTTAAGTGAGAAATTATTAAACAAATTTAATTTTACAACTAAAAACTAAGGAGAACTTAGTCCAGAAGAACACTTATGGGCCTAGAACCCAGATTCATGTCAGCTTGTGTACGTTATTTACACATGTACATGCACATTTATCCATTTTGAATAGGTTAACCTGAAAGAAGCTAATGCACACACACACACACACACACACACACACACACACACACTGAATGATAAATGAATGAGTCAGTGCAAGTTCTAATGAACCTGTGGAGCTAATTGCTTCCAGCAGTGACTGGCTGAAATGTAAATGAACTGATCAGAGGAGGAGAAAGAGGGAGCGAGAGAGAGAGAGAGAGAGAGAGAGAGAGAGTGAGAGAGAGAGAATAAATAGATACTTAAGGGAGGGCGAATCAATAGCCACCAAGGCCGAAACTCCCAACGGACCATCAATCATGATGACCACTCGCACTGCAAACCCTCCACTCCCCACAGCACACACATAATCACTCTCTTAATCCTCAATGAATCTAAATTCAGACACGAAGTAGTGCGTGCATTTAAAAAACGAAAATTTTATCTACATCCTTAAAAATAATGGGCCGAAAAAAGAGCTGAAGCAATTTCATAGAAGAACCACTTCTCATTCATTAGGAACTGTACAGTGGATGATCTGAAACTCCAGGTTTCCATTCTTCAAGTCTGAAATTCTATCTCCTTATGGTTATTGCATAATTAGCGATTGGATATGGAAATATGGCTCAAAGGAACTTCCAGTAAAATGTTGAAGAACATCCAAAACATTTATGAGATCAGTGCAGGATTTTTCACCTGAAATTCTGGTGATTGCAGCCTGGAAATGATGCAGCCTCATACTGGGCTGAACAGCAATTAGTGCCTGACTTCCTCAAAAGCAGTGGTTTTCAATCATGGGTACCCGTGTGCTGCACATTTTTGTGCTTCCCCTGTTGTAACACGTCTGAGTCAGCTCATGAAGGGCTTGATAATTACCTGCTGAAATGACTCAGGCGTGCAGGAAAAGCACAAAAAAATCTGCAATACGTTGAAACCGCAGCACAAGGTTGAGAAGTGCTGCTGAGAAACACTGCACACGTCATAGGGTAAAGATCTCAAGGTCCAATCATTCTGCGCTAGTTCTGATTTTCTAATCGCTGCAGTGCATTTTAGATGCAACGCTCGGCTAAAATGTCTGGACTAATTACATCCTAAAGCTTAACATGGAAAGCGAACTTACTGAATTATTAGGTTATAGATGTACACAATAGTAGGCTGACCCAACAGCACGTCTTAACATAATTAAACAATTACTCTTACTCTTCCATTTTAACAAAAGAAGAACAAGAGAAAGGTGGATGAAAGAAAGGAAAAATGATTCTAAAAAGGAGAAAAAGGCAAAAAAAGGAAAGAAAACAAGGAGAAAAAGACAAAAAAGGAAAGAAAAGATAGAAAAAAGACAAAATAAAAGAAGGAAAAAAGCAAAAAAGGAAAGAAAACAAGGAGAAAAAGACAAAAAGGAAAGAAAAGATAGAAAAAAGACCAAATAAAAGAAGGAAAAAGGCAAAAAAGGAAAGAAAACAAGGAGAAAAAGACAAAAAGGAAAGAAAAGATAGAAAAAAGACAAAATAAAAAAGGAAAAAGGCAACAAAGGAAAGAAAACGAGTAGAAAAAGACAAAAAAGGAAAGAAAATATAGAAAAAAGACTAAATAAAAGAAGGAAAAGGGCAAAAAAGGAAAGAAAACAAGGAGAAAAAGACAAAAAAGGAAAGAAATAGACAAAAACGTGGAAAAAATATAAAGAAAATGTGAAGGGGTTACACAAAATTCTTTAAATTTGGTCAAATTGTCTGTTTATTTCAAGAAGCTAAGATTGAGTATGTCACACGTTCTTACATGCCATCTCATTACAATTCAGCCACAGGACCTAAGAGGTGTTGTACCTTAGTTTGACTCTACATTGCCCATAGGTGTGAGTGTCTGTGATTGGTTGTCTGTCTCTGTGTTGGCCTGTGATAGGTTGGCCTCCTGTTCAATGTGAATTCTGCATTGGGCCTATAGTTAGCTGGGATCAGCTTCAGCTTCTCTGCGACGTAAAAAAGTGATTTGGAAACCGAATGAATGATTCTTCTTTGGCCAGCAACAACAATAAGCATTGCATGGTTGGTCAGTTTAACCTTACTGTGATGTATGCTTAATGTTAATCTATATATATATATATATATATTTCTATATGTCTGTTTGTCTGTTTGCCATGCGTTTTCATAAGGATGCACGGATTGCGACCAAAGTTGGTACATAGCTGCATCTCATGCTCCCGAAGCCGTAGTGCTACTTCTGGTTGCGTCGTTTTCTCATTACTGAACCCTGCAAGTGCTCTCAGATACATATACACCGCCAGAGGAAAAACTGCCAACATCGTCTAGAAAGAAGTGTTGTAAGCCGCCCTCATCAGTTCCAGAAATAAAGTTTTCTATTGGGCCTATAAGTTTTGACCCCATCCAGAGAGAAAGGGAAGGTTTACAGAACGGCAGTGAGACCGGCTATGTTATACGGGCTGGAGACGTCGCAAAGACAGAGTTACAGATGTCGAGGTTTGTGTTGGGAGTGAGGAGGATGGAGCAGATCAGAGGAACAGCTCAGATTGGATGGTTTGGAAGTGTATGGAGCTTTCAAGAGTCAAGAATCAAAATGTTTGTTCATCACATGCCTAGTTATACACGTCCAACAAGCAGTAAAATGCATCCTGATCTGCTCCAGGCTGTGCAAGAATAAGCTATAATTAAAGAATATTAGGCTAAATACTTAACACTAAACTAAAACTTAAAACTTAAACTTAAAAACTAAAACTTAACTTAAACTAGGTTAACACACACATAGAAATGGTAGAAAAAAAAAGAAATTAAGCAGCTATAATGCAAGCAGTTAGAAAAGAAACAGTCCAGAAGAACCAGAGGTGCAAACATCTGTTGAGGAAGGAGCTGCCAGGAAGGAGAAGAAAAGGAAGGTAGAGATTTGGTGAGAGAGGAAGATGTAAAGAATAGAAGATTAAAAACCCTAAAGCATAGATGTTGGGAGGTTTTTGGAGAGAAAGTGAGAAGAATGTGTGTTTTCTCTTAGGATAACCTGGTTTTCCCAGATCTTTACAAAAACTGCAGCATTTAATTCACGTTACACAGTGAACGTCTCCTCATCAGTGTGTTAAAATATCTTTTATAATAGCTTTTCTGCAGTGCAACCTCCTGTAAAAGTTGACATTGCTGTGCCTCTGACGGGTCTTTCTGCTGAGCTGGGAGAGATTTTATGAGGCTATTCTCTTTTCTCCACCAACATTTACACCCTTAATTAACTACACACTTGCTAACCAAAAGGGGCGAGAGATATGAGCAGCTCTTTGTAACTCACACCTGGGTTGCACCAAAAGGACTGTGGGCTGTTTGCCTTCTTAATGCCGGTCATTTAGATAACACACAACAAAAAGTTTAACAGCTCAGAGATAATATATCTTTATGAAGTTTGTCTGCATCCATGATGGTGGCCATTCCTACTGCTAACTTCCTCTACACTGTAAATCTTCTAAAAGCGTTTCTGTAGCATTCTTTTATTGTATCACTATGTTTCTTTGAATTGTTCTTCCATTTAAAAATAGTGAGGAAAAATTCATTACTATATCAAATAAACACCATCTGGTTATTTTACTCTCAGGTTTTACAGTTATTTTCAGAACTGTAAAACTTTTTAAGGCAAGGCACTATAGGGAACTCTTTTAGCAAAAAAAAAGTATACGTAAATGATGTAATATTCAACATTTCACAGATTTTTCACAATTTTCTTAGATTTTAGAACCAACATTCTTATACATTTTGTCTTATAACAAAATTTTAAATAATTGTCCCTAAACATACATTAATAAATACATAATGTTTTTAGAAAATACAATATATTAAAAATTTTGGTTCTGAAAAAAGATGATTTTTGGAAAAAAGAAGACTTGCATCCCAGAACAACTAGTCAGATCTCAGAAAAAAATCTTCCATTTGTGTGAATACTGTTTTTAGTATAAATTTACTTGGAAATTCTGTTGAGATCCTGCAGGAAATGAGCTTTTTCAGTGATATGACGGTTTGTGTGTAGTATTATTGAGCAAAATTTGGAAAATATGATTAAATATGAGTGGACATGAACTAACTAAACACACTGAAGTGAATTGTGTGTTTAGCTGTGATAGTTTCATGATCAGAGTTTAAGAAAATAAATGTTTTGAATGAAATATATCTAAAAATGGAAAAATAGCACCATCCATGTGTATATAGGCTGGATGTAAGCCTGACTAGCTCTTACTGTGGGTTGGTCATATATTTCCAAAAAGCTTCTGTATTGTCCCCAAAACAGTTCTGTGACTTACAATAGTGCAACACTTGCTAATATACCCTTTACCTTGTGCCATTTTTAAGGTTTATTAAAAAACCATATACGTATACCACAGTATTTCCATTATAGAGGTGAACTATTTTAACACATAAGGACCCTTTAGACAAGAAGCAGGTCATGGAAGTTGTGAGACCCTTAACATCAGCGATAGATTAAAAAGACTCTTGCTAAGATAATCTTTTTGAATATGCAAGTTAAAAGCTACTCAACACCCCGGCCTTATCTAAGAAATTTATTTTTCCCATTTTCTGTAACTGAGTTATTCGAATTTGTTAAGATCGAAACCTAGGAAGCTTGGATACTTTGAAATCTTAAACTAAATATACTTGAGAATCTTTTAGCTTTTACCTATTGATTAAAATGCTTTTTTTTAACATAATTTAAAAACTTGATTTTTCTGTAACTGATTTTTTGTCATGAATTGGATTTATTCTTGTCATTATTTGTTTTTCACCAATTGCAGTCTTTCTTCTTTACATCTTTGTGCAATTGTGATGTTCATCTTTTTCATATTATATATATTGTGTCATGAAATGTTTTGGTCCCACAATTTAACCTCTTTTTACATTGTAGTATTTATCCTTTGTCATGTGGTATTTCTGTACACCTGAGCTTCCTGGTCATGTGACCTGAGACAGACTTTTATCTTGAAGCCCCTAGAATTTCACTCATTACTTGCCTTGGATAAGGCAGATAGGCATATTTTAATTGATAAGCCATTATAAATAATGTTTATATGTTTTTTTTAATTATTATTTTATAAATAAGCTTTTTTAACACTTTTTTTCTTATTGAGTGCATCATGAATCCTTTGCTTTTTTTGATTAAAAAACAATTTAGCTCTCAGGGTATTCAGTATTAACATTGCCCCTTTTGTAAAGGATTTAACAAACCAGCAAATAAATAAATATTATTATTACTACAAACAGTAAAACTATAAATTACACTATTAACTCACAATTTATGAAAAAAGAAACTTTCAAGGTTCAAAATCACTGCTCAGGGTGAATTTCTGTTGCTCTAATTCTCAGTTGACAATGCTATGAGAGTAAAATATACTTTAAGATGATAAAGTTTTTCCACTTTAGGCTGTTTCCCACTCTCCCTTGCCTTCGTTATGTTATCTATCAAATTTGCATGAATATAATGGCTAAGATATGGCTAAGATAATAATTCCCAGCAGGTGGGTGTTGGGGTTCACATATTTATTCTTTTTTTTATTTTTCTGAGCTCAGGTCAAGCTTACACCAATCAATCAACATTAAAACTCGCCTAATGTTGTGTACTTCCTGTCACTCCACCAACACAGCGCTGACCCATCTATTCATATACACCACGAGACTTCTGAAGGTGTGGTGTAGCAGCAGACATTAGATACTCATGGCTTCTGCTGGCTTGCCATTCGCCCTTAGGGCATCTTGGAAGCATCTCTCCCCAAGTAAGTGATGCACATGCACCCAGATGTCCACATGATGCGAAAGAAAATGAGATTCATCAGACCAGGATGCTTTTTTACATTGTGTTCACTGTCCAGTTTTTACTGACCATGTGCCCTTTGTATCTGTCAGACCATCACTCCCCGCACACATCAAAGAGCCTTAGTTACTGTTGCCAGTTAACCAGTTGTTTCCGCCATTTTTAGCAGATACTATTTACACTGACCCATTTTTCCTGCTTCCAGCACATCAACATCAAGAACTGACCATTCCCTTCCTGTATCTCACACCCCTCACATTTTTGTAATTATTTAATTATTTATTTTCATGGTGTACATCTTGTTTAACAGTGTAAATTGTCTGTCCCCTCAAAATAACCCAACACACAGCCTTTAATGTCTAAACCGCTGGCAACTAAAGTTATTACACCCCTGAGTGAAAATATCCAAATTGTGCGCAATTAGCCATTTTCCCCAGTGTCATGTGACTCATTAGTGTTACAATGTCTCAGGTGTGAATGGGGAGCAGGTGTGTGTTATTGTTCTCCCAGCTCTTCACATGTGCCATTGTAATGAGATACTCAGTTATATACATTACGTGTTAGTGGTTTTAATGTTGTGGCTGGTCAGTCCATCAAACCATTGCTCCCTACAAACATCAACGAGCCTTGGACATTTAGGACCCTGTTGCCAGTTAACCAGCAGTTTCCACCATTTTTAGCAGAGACTATCACACTGACCTATTTTTCCTGCTTCCAGCACATCGATATCAAGAACTGACTGTTCCCTTGCTGTCTTCCAGACCTTCACATGTGCCATTGTAATGAGATAATCAGTTATTTACATCATGTGTTAGTGGTTTTAATGTTGTGGCTGGTCAGTCCATCAAACCATGGCTCCCTACAAACATCAATGAGCCTTGGACATTCAAACCTACTGCTTCCACCACTTTTAGCAGATACTGTCACACTGACCTATTTTTCCAGCTTCCAGCGCATCGATATAAAGAACTGACTGTTCCCTTGCTGTCCCAATCACTTCACATGTGACATTTAAATGAGCTAATCCGTTTTTTAACCTCACCTGGTGGTGGTTTTAATGTTGTGGCTGATCAGTGTATATCTCTACTTATATAAATGGGTGTTTAAAGGCAGAATCAATTCTCCTTCTTTTCACCCCGGCTATTTTTCTGTGCTCTTCGCTCGTATTACCATCTACCATCCTCAAAGTGGAGTCGTAACTGATGAAAACTAATGCAGCTTTCTCCCGTTGTCCCAAACGTGCGTTGGTCTAGAAATACTGTGTAGATAAAGCGACTGTGGGCCACTCTGTCAGTAAGAAGCATTTTTCTTTCCTTCACAGGACAAATGAACTGTCAGCGTTTAATGATAGATATTTGCATTGTGATACAGATTGTGTCCTTGGCCCTAAACATAAGATATAGATCCATTAATAATGAATTCAGATGAAGTGTTCCTTCTTTTCCAGCCTCACTGTCGTAACATCTTAATAGATGTATACACCCATCACCGGTGGCTGTGGAGCGTTAGAACTGAGACTCAGGAATAGCCATCTATCATACCAGACTTCTTTATCCCACATTGTTCATGCGTCTGCGTAGCTTTTCATACATTTCCATTTGCAGCACAGTTTGATGGGTCAGTATATGGAATATAGGCCTCTTTACAATACACTGTACATCCCATTGCTTTTGCTTCTTGCCTCTGAAGCCTTAACAGCAGGAGGGGGTAGAAGACATTAGCACTCATGCCGTCGGGATTGTGCATCTGTTTGTATGCATGTGTATAAAAGCGTGTGTGTGTATTGTTAAGGGCTGGATTGTGTGCAGCTAGTTGGGAAGCATGCGTGTCAGTGTACGATGCTGATACAGCAGAATGCAGCATTTATAGCGGCGCTGGAGTCTAGCTGGGCTGCTCTGATAGCTTCCATAATGGCTTCCAAACGAACTCACTGCTTTCTCTAAGCACCAAACAGACAGGAAATCAAGAAGGAGAAATAACCCAAGCCATCATCTGCTATTTTCAGTGTGGGGGCTCCACTGTGTCACCTCCGTGTGGTCGGTTATAACTTTATCTCACATTTAAGTGTAAGAAAACAACGGGTGTTTTAACCTACTTTAAAATACTGGTTCTTTTATATCGCTTTTTAACAAATAGCGTTTCAGTCATGAGATTCATCAGACCATTTATATCACCATGGTTAGCTAGCCTTCACTCCCCACATACATCAATGAGCCTTGGACACCCATTGCATTGTTGGAACTAACCCAAATGATCATTTTAATATGGAAGTTGATAGATTTTGCAAATCCAAAAGTTCTTTAGTCAATTGATGAGGCATGAAAAATGTCTTTAGAGATTTTATTATAGAAAGTATTGGAGTGACTGTGGGGAATGGGGTTTGCCCTCATTGGCTGCTCTGCGGTAGTGGGCACACAGAGCATCATAGGAGGGAGTGTGTTTATGCCGGGGTTCGTTATTGAGTGGGTTAAATGTTGTGTTTGGCGGGAGGATTTATTTTGGGGATGGTGTTGTGGTGTTCGGGCTCTTTTAAGCCTTGTTCAAGGCTGGTAAAATAAAGGAAATTGGACGCTGTCCACAATGCGGGTGTGTTATGTGCTGCTCTGAAACAAGAGGGCGCACGGGTTCCTTTAAGTCTTGTTCAAGGCTGGTAAAATAAAGGAAATTGGACGCTGTCCAATTTGCATCCAACTCTTGTGTTTGTGCTTCACTCGTAGTGGCTTGGGGTTCCCTCCCAAACGCTACAGTATGAAAAATAGAATAAAGGAAGAATACAGTTGCTTCTCTCTCTAAACTCCGCTCTGAACTCACTCTGAAAGTCAAGGAGCACATGTTATCTCTGTTTTCAAAGACAGGCCTGGAGCCTGAAATCTCCCGAAGGTCAGCTGCACAGACAGGAGCACAGTGAATTTAGAAGTGAAAATCACAGAAGTGTATACTGATCATATTCTTAGGAAAATATATATTAAAGAAATATACCAAAATCCGCCAATCCCCCCTATGATTCTATGGAAAACCACATGGAATCACATAAACAATGATTATCCCCAAATCATCATGTCACGATTAAAATTCAAACAATAAAATATGCAAAAATAAATAAATAACACATTACCACTATCAAAGCTTAAACCTCACCAAACTCTAAAAAAATGGAGAGTAATTTGCATAAATGCAGTTAACACTACAAAATACATCACATAACTATGATCAAAAACTAATCCTTAAATCAATTAAGAAACTGATCAACTAATTCACCCCAAAAACATTGGAACTGATTAACAATTATCATAATTAACAGATATCCAAATTAAAGTAAATCACTCCTAAAATATCATTAATAATCACAATTTCATAATCACAATCAAAACATAATCAAGTCAAAATAAATCAATAAGCATAAAAACAAATATCTGCCCAAAAGGTTAAGGGTTGGAAATAAAGATCAGACTTGGACTGTGGCACAATAATGGAAAACCAGAAGTATTAGAGAGATTTCAGTTTGGGCCACATATACAGTATGAGGGCCCCTATGGAAAGTCTGTTTAGCTTGTTAGCATTAAGCTAATGTTGGTGCATGTAACACTTTTGACATTAATGAATAAACATGGGCATTTAAAGAGAGTGTAACTGCAGTTTATCTAATGCTTGTGTTACGCATTAGCATGTAAAGAGCCTTGGCACTGAGCTGCAGCTGTTGTTTTTTATGTCTAATAGAAATTCTTATCACAAAGTCGGTCCCACCCACCAAAACTCAAAACATGGTTGGTGATTTCTCTGTTATCTCCTTTTTATACTGGTAGTTAATCTGAGACCTCAGGTTTTATGTCCAGGTCCTAAATTTTCCTAAAGGTGCTCACTTGTTAATATCGGCCTAGACACCACATAACTCACTACCCATGTAGATACAAAACAGAAAAGAAATGCTGTTTTTCTTTGGGATTTTTTTTCAACCAAGACTTAATAATAAAAAACAAAAGTACTGTATAATAAACATGATGAGTCCTCACTAAACGAGACGAAATCACTTTCCGTAGATCATCAGGCGTTTTCTGGAGGCCTTGTGAGTTCCCTACTGTACAAAGTAAACATTTCAGCACAAAATGATCAGGAAGAGCCATGACTTTTTCAGTGTTGCTGTGGAACTATGTACGGACGGATGGCCGGATAGATTAATATACAGACAGACAGACAGACAGACAGACAGACAGATAGATAGATAGATAGATAGATAGATAGATAGATAGATAGATAG
>JBBIGC010000104.1:39119654-39130233 GCA_037576955.1 Lepidarchus adonis | reverse complement strand
GCTTGTTTATAAAGTAGTTCTGTGTATATTTTTTTTTTATCAGCCCTTCTTTTGAATCTGGCCTCCAATATCCACCAATCACATGGCTGGCAGCTTTAACAAAAAATCATTTGATTTTGCAAATGAGAACTTTACCTTCTTTTAAGGGTCATTGTTGTAAGATTGAATGATAAATTGTAGTGAATGGAGAGAGCAGGGGCAGACTGAAACATGATCTGAATGTGTAGCCTGATATACATTTCTCTCTGCTCACATTGTTGTGTTTAGTTCTGCTTCAGTGGTGTAGCATGCTGGATATGTTGGACTGAGGGCTGTCAATCATAATATATGCTCATTTCTCAGCTCTTTTTAAAGCCATTCTATTCGTTTGTGATTTATTTTTGCATTCAGACTTTTTAAGCATATATTTGATATTTATTTTTAACAAGCTCTCTGCTAGTAAATTCGAGTAATTCTACCTGGTGGGAGTTCAATGCACTGAATGCACACGTGTGTGTGTGTGTGTGTGTGTGTGTGAGACATAGAGATGAGTCTTTAGTGTATGTTTTTGTAATCAGTCGCCATAGCCATTGCAATTACGTACATATATGGGAATCCATATAGACAAAGTGAAAACCCAGAACATCAATTACTATTATGGTCATTTTAACCAATTACTGGGCTGCTTGCACTGTCCAAATAAAACATGTACAATCTGTATGTCTGCCTCTCGATCACTTGTCCTCACTTGGATAATAACCCTGTAGATACTTGCATATACATTTTCTGAATTACAAAAACACTCAAGTAAAATAACTTTACAACGGTCATCACAAAGCTTTACGAAATCTAGGTCCAATCACACAGTGAACAAGTTGAAGGTGGCAGAGGCAAGAAAAAAAATCCCTCAGTAAGAAGAAGAAACCTTAGGAGGAACCAAGACTCATTTTATTGTTCGTCATATGTTCAATAAGAAAACAGGTTTCCCTGCACCATGAAATTCTTCCTTTGCTGTCCACAGAATCGTAATAAATCGTAATAATGGCGCATACTACAGACTTATGTACTAGATAAAAATCGGAAATACAATACAAGCTGTTTACAAGACAATAGTGCTGTGGTAATGGTGCAGTTTTGATTGGTAGTATGTGCAATGTGCAAAAATGGAATAGCAGTACAGTTAAGTGCAGCTCTACTGTATAAGGAAGTTTGATTCATGTCCATGATTATCTTCCCTTAGCTATTAATGAGTCTAATGACCGTGGGGAAGAGTTTCTGGGTCTTGTGGTTCTACATTTCACACTTCAGAATGAACAAAACGGTCAAAGAAAAACCAAAAATATGTAAAACGGTCTCTGTTTCTAAGTGTGGCCTCAGATAAGGTGTATTGGCTTCATAGCAGGGAGTTTGTTGGCAAATGGGGCATGTGGGGGTGACACCTGGTAGTTAGACTAGTCTGAGGATGGGTGAGCAGGAGGGTGGGGAGTACAGAAACTCTGAAACCCTGCTGATGGCAGACGATTATGAAAGCAAATGGGCATTTTCTAATGTCTTAGTGCAGTGGACGATCTACAACCCCTGGCAAAAAGTATGGAATCACATCTCAGAAGATGTTCATTCAAATGTTTAATTGTGTAGAAAAAAAAAACAAGCACATAAATGCCACAAAACTATTGTCACTCAACAATCCAACCTTGTAGCTGTATAAAATCTGTGGTGAAGTTAGTTGGAAGGAAATTATTTACAGAATTATAGCGGTTTTAAGCCTTTGATTACGGCACGCAATTACTGTGGCACTATTCCGATAAGCACCTGCAATGTCACAACATTTATTTCCGTCTGAAGTTTTGAAGGTTTGGACTCTGTGGTGGCCAATCAGTGTGTGAAAATGATGTCTGAACCACTCGTTCACAATCTGAGCCTGGTGAATCCTGGCCTTGTCATCCTGGAATATGCCCGTGCCATCAGGTAAAAAGAAATTCGCTGATAGAATAATCTGGTCATTCGGGATACAGGGGGTCCAATAATTACATCAAGGTTTCATTCCTCAGAATTTCACTGTAACTCTGAACTCATGCATGTAATTAGGCCCTGAAATATATCGAGTTGCACGTGCAATGTAATTAACAACTATATTGTGACCAAGTATTTATCCTGACGTTATTGTTAAACTGCATGTACTTCGCTTTTGAGTTTTGCTTTACTGCCTCGTGAAAGCAGACAGCTTGCTCCCCCGCCCATCCAGAAAACTGCCTTAGCGCGTGCGCGTTTTGTACTTTACTAACAGGAGAGAGAAGCGAATCTGCAGAGATCAGTGAAAGTTTCAGAGATTCAGACATTAATTGGAGATGGAGGCAGACGACTTGGTATCTGTATCTGCCCACAACCAGTTCCCCATCTGAAAGGGTATTTAGTACCAGTGCCAATGTAATTACATGCCACCGGGCATCACTCAAGCCAGAAGCTTTTGATAGGCTTGTGCTTTTGGCACAAAACCTCTAAAGAACTTGTAGCTGATTGGTTTTTCACAACTATAAAGTTCAATTTAAATGAAGTGTTTGCCATGTTAAACATCAGTTTGTTATATTGCTGTCATTTATGCAATATAGGGCAGAATTGATCATTTATACAGTGATTTTAGTGGAAATTCCAAGGTATCGATCTATATAAAGAGTTTTCTGGGAGTCGTAGTCCATTAGTGGCAAGAGCACAGGTAAAATAAACACATGGATCAAATGCACTGCAGTAATGTAGTGAAACAATTCCTGACCTTTACTGTAGTTTGCCTTACACTTTGAAGCCATGATGAAATTTCCAAACAAGCAACACGAACAAAAGGGTGAATGGCACAACTCCGTGTCGTCTCGTATAGTGCTGCATGATGTAGTGTGTCTACCCTCTCTGCTCGCCAACTACTTCCCACGTGTTTTTATGTCACAAATACGGTGTTAAAAAAGAAAAAAGCAGCCTATGACATCACACAAGTGCCCCCTGTATTCAGGTACATGATTGACCTCATTCTTTGAGCACATACAGTAACGTTCTTGACCTGACCAACTGCGATAACCTCAGATCATCACACTGCCCCCACAGGCTTGTACAGTGCGCACTAAGCATGATGGGCGCATCACTTTATTTGCTTCTTTTCTTACCCTGATACAGTCATCACTCTGGAACAAGGTAAATCTAGGCTAATCAGACCACATGATCTTAAATTGAAGCATTTATTGCAATCAGTGTTTTTCTTAAGGCTGCACAGCTGTGTAGACCCAAGTCCTTGAGTTTCCTTCACATACAGTCGTGTGCGTGCATGTGTGTAGAAATTCTTACTTTCTCTATTAAGCATAGCTGTGAGTTCTGCTGCTGTTTTTTAAAAAAAAAAAAAGATTTTTATTTCACTAAACATTCAAGTGATCACTGGCCACTGTCCTTCAATTTTTTTTCTGACTCCATTTTCTTCCATGATTTAAAAAAAAAATGTATTTCTTATTTTATTATCCCTTATAGTGCCACAAGTGGGAAATTTATTCTCTGCATTTAACCTATGGAGCAGTGGGCTGCCGCCTGGGGAGTGGGCACGGTACCTTGTTTAAGGGTTCCTCAGTGGTGCCTGGGCTGGGAATTGAACCTGCGGCCTTCTGATCCCTGGGGCAACGTCCTAACCACTAGGCCACCACTGCCCCCTCTTCTTCCAGTTTTTAACGATCCAGTGTAATTCCATTAGGCCCACACAAGAAACGGCCAACACCTCCTTCAAAGTGAAACATTATTACTATTATTTTTTTATTGTATCTATTTATATTCTTTTGTCTTTACGGTGTGGTTTCAGCTAGAGGATGGGTTCCCTTTCTGAGCATTGGTTCCTTCCAAGGTTTTTCCTCACCTTTGGTTTGCTCACTGGGGGCTCAAAGGTGTCAGGTGTAAAAAGTGCTATAGAATTAAAATTGCCTTGACTAGTGCCTTGCGACTTGGTCATTAATAAACTTGGTGGCGCATGGTCGGGCTACTGCACTGGTGTCACAGTTTACTCCAATTCTCTGTTTTTCAAATTCAGATTCACGATGTTTGTCACATGCCTAGTTATACAAGTACAACAAGCAGTGAAATGTATCCTGATGCGCTTCAGACTGTCCAGGAAGTCCTGGCTCATTGTATTGTATTACTGTATGATTTTCAACATTGATCCATATAAATCTGAACTAACTTATGGACAGAAATGTTTGTATGTGTGTGAATGTGTATTGAACTGGATTTTTTATGTGGTGCATCCGCACTGCACTGCTCCTTTTCTTTCTTTCTCTGGCTTCTGTCCCTCTCCCTCTCTTCCTCAATTCCTTTAGAAAGTTGAATTTAATAAGTGAAGGTGATGTATTAGAAATTAATACCTACTAGGGATATAAAAGGCTGATGAATGAGTGGTAGGTTGCTGGGAGACATGTGGTGTGGTTGGGTTACATTCACCACGCTCGTTCCTCTCAACTGCACATGCATTTAATGAACAGTTTGGAAGCCCAGAAAACCACCATGAGCCTGATAAATTGCACCTTTTGCATACCAGGGATATAAGTGTGGCTGTGTGTGTGAGTTTTTGCAATGCTGCTCGACTGCTGTTTCCTTTTTTGCAGTTATATCAGAGCCTCATAACATTGAAGATCAGCTGTCAAATTATGAATTACACATAGTCACATTGATCAAATTTGCAGAAAAAGATTTACCATTAACAGGTGGTGTCAGTTACTTTTTGCTAAGTATAACTTAAATACAGTCAAACCCAGTTACCTCACCCCCTTGCCTCTCACCATGAAAGGCTGCAAAACAGATTTCCTTCCATGTTATTTACCTCTTTAAGCCAACCTCACCCTCACCACAACGTGCAATGTGTCCGGTGTATGAATTTCTCCATCTATAGCTCACCAAACTTAGATCTGTGTTAGCGCTGTAGCCTAGAGTGTGCTCAGTCATGCTAATTCTATAGGTTGGCTGCTGCTAATGCTACTGCTGCCGCAGTTTTCTCATTATTAACGCATGCATGTAATGCTGTGAAGCCTTTATTAGTAGCTAGCAACATGCTAGCACCATGTGGCGTGCAGCAACTTGAACGAGACACGCATATATTGAATGCCAATGTCTCTTGTGGGAGTCTAGTATTACCGTAAAGTATTTAGTAGACGTTCAACTACATTCTACTACTGTATATGACCGACAACCCCCCCAAAAAATGGAAGCCAGCTCCATAACTATGACCCCCCCCTATTATCCGTAAAGAGAGTTCACCAACCTCGCCTCTCTCCACATTACCAGGCCTGGGATTTGTAAATGCAATCTACCAATCTCAGTGGAATTGTCCCAACCACCATGTTGCCACTGCCCTATGTAGTTTTTTTTTCATAAATTAAAAGATCAGTAAATCATGTTATTGGACAATTTTTAATATTTTCTTTTTCTCTTTTTGATTTGTCTCTTGCATTAAAGTGCCTTGTCTCTTCTCTGTCTCTTTTTGTAAATAGGCTTCTCTCCCTCTGTCTTCATTTTTTGTGTGGTGGGAGTTGACTGCAGATACAATAGTGTTATTCACAGACTCCCATTATCTAAGTAGGAGTTTTGGCTTCCTGGTGGTGTTTAATTTTGCTTTTTCAGGAGCTTTCTGTCTAACCAGCAGATTCGCCTACCACCTGGTGTGTGTGCGCATGCGTGTGTGCTGTAAGATGGATTGCTGTCAACTGTAAAGTTAATTGTGTGTTTCCTGCCTGGTGTTTTGTGCTGGTCCTGTAGACCTGATTCTATCACACACGAGTTAGTCCTGAAATCACTCATTCTGGCCTTAAGAGCTGAAAGCATTTTCAGGTATAACTGTTCTTAATTCTGTATAATTAATGCAGCAGTCTTTACATCAGATTATGTTTTTATCCCCATGCACTGAGGTGTATAGAGATGTCCTGTTTCTGCTGAAGGGAGGTGGATTTGAGCTGGTTTCCTGGTCCCAGTCTGCTGCACTGTGCTGTCTGTTAGCCTGATCAGGTGGAGCTGCCTTTTGATAGAAGCATTCCGGACCCCTGCTGGGCTTTTATTGTCCGTATGAAGTTTTACAGTGTTATTCTGGCCTGGCCTGCTTGTCTAATCACAATAACCGCCCCCATGGCATCACTAAAAGATACGCGTTCTCCGGGAGAGAGAGAGCGGGAGACAGGGGGTGAGACAAAGGGGACATATGGAAACCTTTTGAGAGCAAAAGTTTTACCAGATAACTCGTCCTAACGAGAATGTGAGTGGGTTATGAGAAGGAAGCATTCGGATGTGTGTATTACATTTGTGTATGTTTTTGTGTGGCATGTGGGGGCATTATTTCTATGGGTTTTGCAGTGAAACAAGTGCACGGTTTAATGACGCTATTGTCTGTAATGAGATCCATATTGAGCTCCAGATTGTTTATCGTTCAGGTGCTGCCTCTCGCTCTTATGGATTCAGCAGATTGCCATCCGAATATGGCTGCAATGAGGGATATGACAGGAATGGCCATATTAAATTTCTTCTCCGCTAACAGTAAATTTTTCCGCTCTGATGTCAAGAATGCAGAGCATCTGGGAGCTAAGGACAGAACGAGGAGAGAGAGAAGGAACGTTAGTGGTGGCAGCAGCGTGTGCTCAGGGAGCACTTTATCGATTTCCAGCAGTTTATCCTCGCGCTCTCTCGCTCCCTCTTTAAGCGTCTGTCTGCCTCTGCCACAGGGACACAGAAATGTAACACAAGGATTTGTTGCCACTGGAAAAGCTCCCTGTTTCCAGTTACATCAGAATGAAAATTTCCACTTTGTTTCACCAAACGCACAAGGGGAAAAAGTAAAGAAAGCAAATTTCATTTATTTGCATTACATTTTTATGGTCCTTATTCAGAGGGATAATGAAATCTGCGTCTGCCAATGTTTAAAATACACACAGCTCTGAACAGGCTGTGGGTACAGTGGGCGTCCTGACTTGAAGATATTCAGCTTGGGATGGTGGATGAACAAAATGCACAAACTCTTACTGCTTTTAGAAAACGGCAATAAAATGTACCAGTCGTGCTTTAGTGACGCTCCCTGCTTAAACACACCTGGTTCCACTTCTCTGTTAATTATCAGGTTAATTGAGTGTGTTTAACACTAGTCCTCTAACATTTGGAATTGAGGAATAAAAAAATACACAAATTAAATGTATTACTTATAAAAATGGCTCTAAATAGGTCATTCACTAAGCAACATTGCCTACAACAGTTTCTGTATAGTTGTAAAACACTGAGTGTCTGACCATGAAACATTCACATTATTTTATTTATGCATTTATCAGAAATTCTTTTAAAACGGCTGATGCTATTAAACTCTGCCTCATTTACTGGTGTTACTCTTGCACATATTGTGTGCCAGACAGATGAACTGAAAGTTAGATATTTTTCTTCAGAGGTGCAGGTAACACGGCATGTTTAAATGTTTTTTCATTGCATGTGTCATGCTTTTGTGTGTATTTGCTTTTCCATAAAAATTGTATGGACAGTGTAAACAGTATAAATTACGTGAAAAATTAGAGCACCCTATTAAATATGAAGTGCTATATTTTTCTGGAACAGAAAGTGATTTAATTGCTGGTAAATTAATAGCTAGTTTTACTGTCTTTGGCAGAAATAACTGCAGTGAGATGCTTCTTGTAGCAGCTACTGGTCTCTGACATCGGTCTGAGGAAAGTTTGCCCCACTCCTCAATGCAGAATTCTTTAAGCTGTGAGATGTTTGAGGGGTTTCTTGCATGTACAGCCCATTTCAAATCATCCCACAGTATCTCAATGGGATTGAGATCAGGGCTTTGTCTCGGCCACTTCAGTCCACTTCGTATTTTTTTGGCTAATTAATGCAGGTGTTGGCGGAGGAGACCTCTCCTCGCCCCAAAAAACGAGTTGCCATCGGCTCCACCAGATACAACGAACGTAAGATGTTAAGCAGCAGCCTCACCACATCCTGCTGGAGGACAGAATCTCAGAGAAGAGATAAGGCAGCATATATAGTCGCCCTGACTTTTGATTGACACAAATACAAGCAAGATATGCAGCTTAAAAGACCTTTGGGGTTTGACTGGCAGTAATGCATTACTTAGCCAAAATAGCAGCTTTGTTTGGCATTAGCCTAGCCCCGACTGATGTCTGTGGAAATTACCTCATATAAGGATGTACAGTCCAAATAAGGCAATGACCAAATAAGGTTTCTGGAAATTATGTCATCAGTTCCTCACTTAGGAGCTAGATGGACAGCTTGAGAAATTGTTGGACTAAACATTGTTTGACAAGCCAAGACATTTTTTCAGGAACAGGCAGCCCATAAATAGTCGTAAACACAGTTTTGATTGACATTAACACAACCTAAGCTGCGAACTATGATGGACAGCACAGAGGTGGCAATGACCAAATAAGGTCTTTTGGAAATTAGCTCACCAGCTTGATTGCCACTTCCACCACCATGCTTCACAGTTGGTATGAGGTTCTCTTCCTGGAATGCTGGATTTGGTTTACGCCAGACATGTTCTCTGTTCTGGAGTCTGGATAATTCAATTTTAGACTCCTTTCCAAAGAACATTATTGCAGATGTTCTGGTCTTTGTCTATGTTCTCTCTGGCAAACTTCATTCTGGCCTTGATGTTTCTCTTAAGGAGAAAAGTTTTTCAACTGTGTATTTCCCATTCAAATTAAAGCTGTGCATTGTCTTTCTGATTGTAGATGCACTTTCACATCAACAATAGCAAGAGTCTGCTGACACGTCTGCTGATATTTTTAGGGTTTTTGGAGACTTCTTTTAGCATCTTGTGGTCTGCTCTCTGGGGGAACTTGCATGGACGGTCAGACCTGAGCATTTTGGCAGTTGTTTTGGAAGTCCTCCACTTATAGACTATTTTCTGAACAGTGGAGTGGCTTATTGCAAATTCTTTTGAGATCTTTTTGAATCCCCTGCCAGTCTTATAAGCTGCTACAATCTTCTTTCTGAAGACCTCAGACTGCTCATTTGATCTCACCATGGTGTCAACAGTCAGGACCACACCAAACTATGGCTGAGGTTTAAATAGGGCAAACCTCCTTCAAAATTCTGACTAACAATGGTCTAATCATGTGCACCTTATGTGCCTGTGTGTGATTTGAGCCATTTAAATTGGGAATAAAAGTGGGGTGTGTCCTAATTCATTCCTCACCAGAAATCATATTTTTTAAAATACATTTTACAAGAGCTTTTGAAAAATCTTTTCTTCCATTTCAAGTAATCCAGTACTGATCTCCCAGTATTGTTAACATTTTAAAATTAAATATTCATATGTCCATGACTGTTGCAAAACCACCCAGGCTTTCATAAGGTTTCCTAATTTTTTCACATGACTATGTGTAAAGATAATATTTTATAATTAATTGAAATCTCCATATTTAATTGTTACTTAGTCTTGTATACACTTAAGCACATTAGAACATTGCAAATCACACATACAGGGGTGGTGGTTCTTCACTAGAGTGGGAGGTTGTCTGCGGCACACACACACACATCATAATGATTTAGTTATGATATTTTTAGCCATGATGATCATAAAAAAAATCGGTTGTGACCACCATAGGTGTATGTGATTCATTAATTATGAATGAAATTATTCTTTAATTACTGTTTGTATAGTTCTGACGGTGCTTAAATGTATTACCTGCAAATGCCTGAACATTGGCAGATGAAACTGACCCCACGCACATTAGTGTTTATCCTCAGTGTTCCTGTATCCACTCTAAGCCTTCCTTCACTTCCATCGCCAGTTCTGTCAGACGCAGCCCTACAAACAGGAGCCACTGGGCCCAAACACTTGCATTTTTCTAATATTTCTTTTAATGTTGTATAAGTTGCCTGATGTTTAACGTCTCTTCACCAGAAGAATAGTATTTGGAACAGAATAAGTGTTTACTCAGGCGGTGGCAGTCGCCACGGATGAATGTTACAGAACTACTGGCTCTGAGAGTGTCTCTGACTGTGTGTGTGTGTGTGTGTGTGTGTGAGAGAGAAAGAGACTGATTGGTAGTGTTGTGTTTTGTTTATTATTTGTTCTGGGACTAACTGCTGTGTGTGAATGAGAGAGAGACTGGTTGTATTTTGAATAGTGTTTCTTTTGAGAAGTGTGTGTGTATGTGTGTGGCTGGTAGTCTAAAGCCTCATTCGAGTGGCTCTGAAATATTCTGGGCTGTAGCTTAGATGTGGTATAGTGGTTCATGAGCTGGAGCTGACAACAGAGAATTGTGGGGTTGGGTCCGAGGTGAAACCCCACAGCGGAGTCACGTTGCCAGAATGGCTCTGTTGCCGGGGATGTAGTGCGGTGTTTCTGAGTGGGTACAACGTGTGCTTCACTATGATTCATCAGAGGTTCTGCAAAAATAATAATCTAAAAATCACTGTTGGGATTCTTTATTAACGTTAACTCTGAGTCTGGACCTGTAGTTCCACACATCAGAACTTAAGAGACTCTCTCCACCTTCAAGAAAAACCTCAAGACTGAACTATTCCACGACTCCCTCAGCATCTAAAACACTTGTATATATGAATAGGACATGTTAACTATGCTGTA
>JBBIGC010000104.1:39101446-39113781 GCA_037576955.1 Lepidarchus adonis | reverse complement strand
ATTTCTACACTATAATTAAGAGCTAATGATTAATTCTAAAACAGACGGCAGGTGCTACAGCATAGTTAACATGTCCTGTTCATTCAGGACATCAGGACCTGAATTAATATCTCCTATTTATTCAGGAGAATATGTAAGAGAAGGAAAAACATGGTTTTCCTTCTCAAAAATGGTCCAGTTTTTATTATGAGTGTATTTGCACAGTGTAAAGAGCATCTGGCATTGTCAAGTGGTGTGAATGTTGTGCTTTTAACTGTCCCAAACATAATTGTGTGTGTGTGTGTGTATGAAGGTAAGGGATTGTGAGCATTCAGTCTCCTAACATTTCATGTTTAGTGAGGATACACACATTAAACGCTGGCTTAAGAACACACACACCGACCCACACACACCCTGTGGTGGATTTAGCTTGTGAGAGACATGAAGAGTAATGAGTCAGTGGAGGAGGTAGGAAAGATGGATGGATGTCTGGGGCAGTGAAGGCAAGCAGGCAGCCTGCAGATAAGGGGGTGAGATGAGGTGTGTGTGTGTCTGTGTGTGTGTGTGTGTGTCTGTCTAAGACATTAGTCATCAGTATTATAAAACACTCAGCATTTAAACTCTCAACGGCTTGCACAATGTAAACCGAGTCCTAGATCAACAAGTCTGCTGATACTCACAAAGATGTGCTCTCTCTCTCTCTCTCACACACACACACAAACACACACACAGTCTGTGTAAACATTGTGAGTTTACTCTGGATATGATCAGAGAGAGCTAAACACAAAAGAAGGCCAGCGCTGGCCCTGTAAAGCCCATTAGCAGGTCAGCACTTCTCTTCTGCAGGGCACAAGCTTCACACTGGCTTTCAGTCTGGGCCTATTCCAGCTCCCTTTCTAGGATTGGAGGCTCGATCTAGTCTGTTTACATCACAGAATTATTTATACATATTGTTGTGGTAAAAATGACTAAAACATGCAGCTGAATGAAAAACAATGTTCCGCTACATTTTACTGTGTTAACACTAGTACTAAAGGAGATGTTCCTTTGTATTAATATTTATTTTGTTATTATTGTGCCCCGAAATGTGTTCCTACCTGGTTTGATTAGATTAACAGTGCCATAGAATGCATTTATCAAAAATGTGTAATGAAATTGACTGCGCAAACTAGCATCTTTTAAGCTGAAGTTGCGTGAGATTCTGTTAAAGATGAATATCGGCGGATCTTCTGATAGTTTGGTTCCTTAGGAATAGTATTAAAAGTCCCCTGCACCCCCTAGAACAGGGGTCGGCAACCTTTACTATCAAAAGAGCCATTTTGCCCCCTTTTCAACTAAAGATCGCCCGAAGCCGCAAAATATAACACAGCTTATAAACTTATAAACATTCAGAAGTCCTCAACCACAAGCTGTACCAAAAATTCCTTAAAACCTTAAAAAAACAAACAAAAAACAATCTCAATCCGTAGCATCTAAGTATGTTAGAGACTCAGCTTTGCCGGTATTCTGGATGAAAGTCATGGCAGAAAAACCTGAGATCACCACAACAGCACTGAAAACTTATTCTGAAAGGAACGTTTACCCGTTACCATAGCGACCAGAGCGCGTTATGGGGCGTTACTCTAAGTTGGCGCATTTTGCATTTTACTTTATTCACACTGCTAATAAAATTACATAATTACACAATGTTAAAGTATCACCTCAAACTCCAAGCTAACTAAGAAAATAAACAAAAATAAAATATATAATTAAAAGTTTAATTGATAGATAAAAAAAAAAAAATTCAAGGCCAAACAGAGCCACAGCAAGGTGGATGAAGACCCCTGACCTAGAACAATGTATTTGGGGTTTTTTTTTGCTGCTAGTTAAAATTTGAGTGTGAGTGTGTATTAATGTTAAGTAAATACTGGTGGTTAGTTGGGATTTTCTTGTTCCAGTTTATTTTGCATTTGGAGCATTTTCTAGGACACGTTTAACTCCAGCAATGGACTAAATATTTGGGCATGAAAATGACTGTCATTGTGAGCATGTGGAACAGTGGGGAGCTATCTCCTGGGGAGCAGTGCAGTGGGACGATACCTTACTCAGGAGTTCCTCTGTGGTTCCTGTGCTGGGTTTTGACCCTGCAATTTCCTGTTCACAAGGGCAGGTTTCTTACCAACTGCCTCATGTTACATCATTGATACTTAAATTCTACATTTTGAACATGTTCAACCTGTTAATTTTAAATAAACATTCAGCTTGTTGGTTTTTCCAAATAGCAACTGGTTTCTGAATGTAATACACCTTTTAAACAGATTATTTATAGCCAGAATTTCTTCACATAATAACCAAACCTCCAAAAAAACGCTTTAGGAAGCAGCTAGGTTCAGAACCATGGCCTTCGGTTGCAGAATGGGATACAGTATGGACAACTGAGACAGCAAAGGGGACTGAAACTTCATTTTTGCCAGGGGCACAATATTAGTGGTCAACTTTAATTTCAATGGTAAACTTGTGTGAGGTTTTGCATTGCCTGAGGTTCATTTACAGCAAAGTGTGTTATATTAATGCTGTTACAATAAAAACTACTCCATCAGTGTTAGAGAGACATTTCTTTCTTTTACAGATACTGATGTAAGCTTTTGGAGTTTTCATCTGTGGTAAATCCTGTAGATGTTAAGCTTAATCTGCATTAGTCTCTGGATAATAACTCTGTAGGGAATTTATGTAAATAAAACTACCACTATTTTACTTTTTATTTCAGTCGGTTTTCAGACTCGGCCTTCAGGTCATGCTAGATCCGGAACTGGGCCGCGGAGGGTCGATCAGCTTTGATGAATTTCTGTTTCCTGCTGTCTTCTGTCCCACTGAGCCAGGGCAGACGGCCATCTTGTGTTTCTTCGAGTCACAGCCCCCGTTCCGGAACTTGGTCGACCTGCAGCTCGAATGCGGCCCTAAGATTTACACTTCCCCTTCTGCGTCCCGAAAGGTCCCACACAAGGATAACCTGATACCCTGTGTGTGTGTGGGTGTGTGTGTGTGCGCGTGTGCATGCACATGGTCCATTTAAGCAGCTAAAACTGCCAAATTACTTAAAGCACCCTCTGTATTTTTTCAGCGGTATCATTTTCGCTCGTCCCGGTGTGGAATGAGTCGCTCTCTGCTGTGTTTTGAACGCTGAAGCTGGTTAGCCACCGCAGCTCGTTTCAGTGTTAAGTTTCGCTAATGGA
The DNA here is from genome assembly GCA_037576955.1 of Lepidarchus adonis. Lineage (NCBI taxonomy): Eukaryota > Metazoa > Chordata > Actinopteri > Characiformes > Lepidarchidae > Lepidarchus > Lepidarchus adonis. The sequence goes on along the minus strand of JBBIGC010000104.1, from coordinate 39,110,590 downwards.
CCTTTAATTTATAGCTTAACATAAAATGGCGTTTTAACCTCCGTCTGGCCCAAAATGCTGTCTAGAACCATCACAGCAGGGAGGCTTCACTAATGCTCATTTTATACTCTCTCACACACACATTTCTCAAAGAGGGTAGACGAGCACTAACACAGACACATGCTCTTTTCTCCTCTCACTATCTCTCTTTCAATCCTGAAGATCTGTTACTGTATGGTGTAGTTCCTCCTCTGACCACATGGTGGCAGTAAATAAATTCTGCAACTGGAAAGAGACTGACATTTGTACAGATCTCTGCTTTTAAGACATGCCTACCTATTATCCTTCTCCGCCCCTCTCAAACGCATGTCATGTCATAGTAAGATCTAGCTATAAATGTAGTCATGGAGAGATGGTTAGGTGGATGTCATCAGTGAGAGCTAGGGGTGTAGATTATATATTCATTGCCATATGACGTTTGTAGTAATATGCAGGGATCAGACTGAAAATGATAATTAGCTTATTTCGAACCTACTTATATTGCTGTATTCACTCACGCTTTGAAATAATTGAATTCAGGTGTTCCAATCACTTCCAAACCCACAAGTGTATACCTTAAAGCACCTAGGCAGCAGACTGCTTCTACACACGTTGGTGAAAGAACGGGTCACACTCAGGAGCTCAGTGAATTCCAGTGTGGTACTGTGATAGGATGCCACCTGTGAAACAAGTCCAGTTCTGAAACTACCTCGCTACTAAATATTCTCACAGTCGTATTATAACAAAGTGGAAGCGATTGGGAATGACTGCAACTCAGCCAGGAAGTGTTTGGCCAGTGGCTGTTGAGGCGCATAGTGCACAGAGGTCGGCAACTTTCTGCAGAGTCAATCACTACAGACTTCCAAACTTCATGTGGCCTTAAGATTAGATCAAGAACAGTGCATAAAGAGTTTCATTGAATGGGTTTCAATGGCAGAGCAGCTGCATCCAAGCAATACATCACCAAGTGCAAAGCGTCTGATGCAGTGGTGTAAAGCGCTGCCACTGGACTCTAGAGCAGTGGAGATGTGTTCTCTGGAGTGATCACACTTATCCATCTGGCAATCTGATGGAAGACGTTCGGTGGTTGCCTGGAGAAAGGTACTGCATTGTGCCAAGTGTAACGTTTGGTGGAGGGGGGATTATGGTGTAGGGTTGATTTTTCAGGAGATGGGTGTGGCTTCTTAATTCCAGTGAAAGGAACTCTAAATGCTTCAGCATACCAAGACAATTTAGACAATTTCATGCTTCCAACTTTGTGGAAAAAGTTTGGGGATGTTCCAACATGACTGCGCACCAGATCACAAAGCAAAGTCTGTAAAGACATGAATGCATGAGTTTGGTGTGTAAGAACGTGACTGGCCAGCATAAAGTCTTTATCTCAACCTGATGGATCACCTTCGGGATGAATTAGAGCGGAGATTGTAAGCCAGGCCTTCTCATCCAACACCGGTGTCTGACTTTACAAAGGTCCCTCTGGAAGAATGGTCAAAAATTCCCATAAACACACTCCTAAACTCCTGAAAGAGTGTAAGCTGTTATCCCTTTGGATTAAGAATGGGATGCACCTTAGTTCATATGCGTGTAAAGGTGAAAACCTTTGGTTAGGGCTTTTACCCCTGTGATCAGAAGGTTAACCACCTGTCTGACATCCCGTCTCCGTTTTCTCACGTGAATAGTGAGCGGTATTAGACAAAACCATGCTCTCCTGCTTGGTTACCTCATCATAGTCCGTGTGTTTAGTTTACTACAGCTTTGAACATCTCTGACATTGTTGGAACATTAGAAAAGCTGTATTACAGGAAACAAACATAAAAAATGCTCTTTGCTGTTTACAGACTACGTTTCCCAAAATCCTAGTGTGTACACAGACGTATCGACTGCACAGAAAATATTGTAGATGCCTCTTGTTAAAGGCAAAAAGCTATAATATTTGATTTAAATAGGTAAAATAAATTTAACAACCAAAAGCCGTCATTAGCAATATAGGGAGAGACCAATCACAGACTGAAGGATGTTCCTCAGTTCCACTCTGAGCTGTGGTGAGAACAGTGTAGGTGTGAAGTGATGGACTTTCATTTGAACAGAAGAAGATGGGAGCAGGCGAAGAACTGGAAAAGAGTTTGACCTTCCTTGGCTTAGATAAGATACAGGTTTATGAAAAACAAGTCTGTCAGATATTAAACCGTTCTCCAACACTTACTGCAGATGCATTGATACATGAAGGGTGCTAAATGTCAAGTCGTCAAAACGTTTTTTTTTCTTTGTCGAGACTTTCCATGTGTAACTGACTGTCTGCATTCAGTTACTGTGCAGCTGTGATCTTACCTGGACAGAAGATAAGGATTTACTACACTCCTGTAATCTGGAACCTTTTAGGTTTTCTCTTTTGGATTGCAAACGCACTCACGGATTTGAGAGGGTTGAATTTCGTGTGTGTGTGTGTTCGTGTGTTATCTATCGAGTATCTTCAGAGCCGTTAAGTTTGGGAAGCGTGATGTATGCTTGGAAAGAACTGAGCTTTAGTTGCTTTGACCCTGAACACAAGACCCTTGCATGTGACACACACACACACACACACACAAACAGTAAGAGCTGTTAATCAAAATCTGTGACCCTAGCCATGTTCTCATTTTCCATACCTGTGACCCTCTCCGACCCTGACTTATCACTTCAGCTGTGTGTGTGTGTGTGTGTGTGTGTGTGTGTGTGTGTGTGAGAGAGAGAGAGAGAGAGAGAGAGAGAGAAAGTATGTTTATGTATGTCTCTGTGGGTCACTGTTCTCATTACTCACTGCACTGTCACCTCCCATTGGGTTGGTTATTACCAGTGGAAAGGTCGACTGATGATCATCAGGGGGCTGTTCACCATGTATACACACACATTTGCTTGTGCAGCTGAAGAGCATCTCTTCCCTCTCACCAGCAGTGTATCTTTCACACACTTTGGTCCTTCACACATGGTGTGTGTTATGGGAGAATGGGCTTTTCACTCTTGTTCATAATATATAGATCTTCATCTGTGAGTGTACTAATGCCTAACTCTGCCTCTCTCTCTCTCCCTCTGTCTCTCTCTCTCTCTCTGTGTCTCTGTCTCTCTCTCTCTCTCTCTCTTTCTGTCTCTCTCTCTCTCTCTCTCTCTCTCTCTCTCTCTCGCTCTGTCTCTCCCTCTCTCTCACTCTGTCTCTCTCGCTCTCTCTGTCTCTCTGTCTCTCTCTCTCTCGCTCTGTCTCTCTCGCTCTCTCTCTCTCTCTGTCTCTCTTAGTTGTATGAGGAGCTGCAGGGTAAGTCGCTCAGTGTGGAGGTCAGGGAACTGTTGAAGTTGCTGTCGAAACCACACATAAAGGTAAGCCAACATATCTAATTGCTTTCATCAGCAGTCTACCCACCATATCCCTCTCCTTCTCTTTCTCTCTTTGTTTATCTCTCCATCTGTCCTGTGTTGTAGGGCTAGTTAAAGCACAAGCAGATGGCTGCCGTGGGCCTGAATGGCGTCTCTGTGTGATAGTAACAGTATCACTCTCAATTAGGGTTGAAATCGTCCATTTCTTTAAGCCAGACATAAATCAGGGTCATTTAAACTCTCGCCTCACCTTTAGGAGCCCCTTTATGATTCACACATGCAAAAACACATTTTGCTCATATTAGGCCCTCACGCAGACTAATATTGACAGTGATGAAAGAACCTATTAGGACTTCCTCTATCCGAGGGTGCAGAGGGAATAGCGGAGAGCAGGAGTAAGAGCGAAGCAGATGTCGAGGTGGGCAGTATGGCAAAAAATTTAACACAAGATGTTTTCTCAGTGCCCATTATATATCATTTATTTTCTCTGGCATTTGCAAACAACTGGGAACAGCTGCAGCAGTGGTTCCATATTTAGGAAAGGCTATAAAAAAAGTGACATAATAGGCTGCCATCCAGTCAGGTACTAATATACTTTTGCATACACATGATTAGCACAGGCAAGTTGTTAAAGGATCCAAAAACACTAATGTACCATTGAATTATTAGTATTGCAGCGCACTTTTCTGAGAATATCACAATAACGAAATCGCATTTCTCAACCACTGAGGTCATGCACCAAATCAAACGGTTGAAGTGCCCTTGAGGAAAGCACCTAACCGTCTAGCTGACCCCACACACTGATGGGTGCAGACCACTGCTCCTGTTGTATGTGTACTTGGGGGTCATGGATGGGTAAGGACAAATTCATTGTTCACTTCGTCAGTGTGAATAAAATACAAATACACAAAAAATCAATTAATAAATTAATATTATATTGCATGATGCTGTTTCTGGAGGGCCAGTGTTCAGCACAGTTTGGCGACATCCTTGCTCAAGCGTAGCTCATACGATTGTTAATTTCCAGGTTTAGTGGGTGTGTTCTGTTAGTGGTTTTAACTAATGTCATTGGTCTGAATTAAAATTTCTTTTAAAAAGAAATTAAAAACTGCATTATTCCATACAGCCTTCAGCTAAACAGTTCATAACTATAATAATCACATTCATTATTTTTAACTTTATTTTTAGCATTTTCTTTTATATCTTGTTTTTAATAGATTTTATATCTCTATGCTTGTTTTATGCTTGTTTTGATTTTCATTTTTATATTTTTATCTACGACTTTTTTATGCTTATTTCTTTTATTTATGCTTTTATATTGTCCAATTAACCATGTAAAGCACATTGAATGACCATGTGTATGATAATGTGCTATATAATGTGCCTTGCCTTGAATAGTTTTCTGCATTTAGTGCAGTGTTCTAGACCAGTGGTCCCCAACACCGGGCTGCGGAGCATTTTGTACCGGGCTGCGGACCGGTACCGGGCTATACAAAAAATGAAAACTTTTTAAAAAATGTTTTATACAATCTCAATTGTAGCATCAAAGTATGTTGGAGACATCAACTTTGCCGGTATTATGGATAAAAGTCATATAAAAAAACCCTGAGATCACCACAACAGCACTAAAAACTTATTTTGAAAGGCATGTTTACGCGTTACCATAGCGATCAGAGTGTGTTAGGGGCAGAGAGGAGGATGTTATTGGTGCATTTCAAGAGGATGCTGCTAATAAAGTTACATAATTACACAGTGAATTCATGTTTATTATTATATTTACAAAATACAACAGTTTTTGTGTTGGTTGTATCATTTATTTTGTTGTATTTATCCGCGACAACTTAAAGGCCGGTCCGTGAAAATATTATTTAATATTTAAACCGGTCCATGGCGCCAAAAACGGGAACCACTGTTCTAGACGAGTTTGTTGTTTCCGGGGTAACAGAACTGATAAATCTGGGATCACAGAACTGGACACATTTGCAAATCACTGTAAGCTGTATCTTTCAGACTCCGAGGGGCACAGCTTCGTTATCATAAACGAAACGCTTCGTTCCCCTACGAGGACACATGGGAAAAACAGTCTCCTTAACATGCACACAAAACAGGAGCATACGTCAACAAACATGCATCGCTGTGCATCGTCACATGACTCTGAACACACCCATTGACACACCCATTCATCTCCTCTCCTCTCAGACACACTTCAGCCAAGTGCGCTCAGACTCTTAAATCCGTCTGGACGTCTGAGCCACACGCTTTTCTCTCTCTCTTCAAGGTGCGATCCCATTTCAAACAGGAGAATTTTGACTTTCCTCAAACTTTTAACTCGTAACTAACTTTTCTTTGTCTAATAAAATCCTTGAAATTAGTTTGCTGACCTGAAGGATTCAACACAGTGTTTCGATTATCTCGATGTATAATAAACATCAGTTTGGTGACCCTGGCGTGTCAGAAAGATCCGCTATTATTTTCCAGTGTCATATGCTGGATACCAGTATTTCCAACAAAATATATTCACATTATATGCTTTATGAATACAATGACATTTCTTTCCTCTCAGGTGGGAAAGGTTGTTACTTTTGTATGTTTGGACCAGAGCGTATATGAGGTCGTATGTTCAGGATGATTAATACTGGGGGTTATAGCTGCATGTGGTTGTCTAGGTTTAAAAATGAGAGTATGAGAGCAAATGGCAGAGTCTTTCCTAATGAGAGCTGTATAGCAGATGCACTACCTGTACTCTGTTTAGACAGGCTTGATGATCTATTTTTGCAAGAGGCCCAGTAAAGCTAATGAACCCTCACACTTACACAGGCACACAGTAGAGAGGATGCTGACCACTTTTGACCCTCTTTCATAAGGCATGCTGTTCATAATGAGTCAGGACTGTTTGGATCGACTGTTAAGAGTCATCCTGAGGTCAGCGCGTGCGTGTGAGCAGGTATGGCAAGTGAGAGCAAGAGTATGGTTGTATTTTTCTTTGCTAACGTAGGTGATGGATGGAGTTGTTTTGGAGGGTGAAACTGGGGTGGTGTTTCGGCGTGGGAGGTGAGGGGATTGCGTTTTGGGGAAATTGCCTACAGGCCGTTTTTGGGTTGAAGCAAATGGACTTAAATTGGGTTTTTGAGGGTTCAGTGTGGCCACAATGGCTGTCAAAGCCCTGCAAGCTTCTCAGTCAAAAAGAAAACCTGCATGTCCAAGTGGACAAAGGGATTAGAGTTCCATCTTGCACACATTAAACAAATATGGGTTCAATGTGGTTTTAATAAAGAAAGGGGAGCTACAGATACTGTGTAAAGGTACAAAATCAAAATGCCCATGTATACATTTTTTTGAAAATAAGCAGGAAACATATTTTAAAACAATTTACATAAGCAAACCAACTACCTACACCCACCTCAGCTGCCTTGAACATTTAGTTCCCAAATGTGAAGAATGAAGAAGATCTTTATGAAATGAAGAAGACCTTTTATAGAGAGAAAATATCATTTTGCATGAGCAACATCAAAAGAGAAGTGGATGCTATGACTCGCCAAAGTTATACTTTAACGTATTGTTTAAAGCCCAAGTGAAAATGGGACTCTGCAAGACTTGGTACACCACCAATGATCCTTCAGATAAACAGCATTTAAAGCTTTCATCTTTCAGAGAGAAGAGCATCTCCACTCTTGCTTCTAATATAGACAGAGAATTTGCACTAAAAGACCAAAACTAGACTTTATTTAATTTGTATTAATATCTGAATTTAGGAGAAGTCTCTACAAGAAGCATGGAAAAAATATCCCTTCAGATTTCTGGGCACAAATACACAATTGTAGCATGAATTGTAATTCTGACAAAACTCAACGATGCTTATTAGAAATTTTATGAAAATGTTTATACTGTGGTGGGCAATATGGCAAATAAAATAAATTCAGAAATGTTCACGAATCACAGGAATTCTGTTCTTAATGTTTTAGTTGCAGATACAATATGTCAGCAGCCCAGTACTGCCACATTGGAAAAAGTGCAGTGATTTTACCTCTAATTCTTTTAAATGAAATAATGTCTAGGGCATACAATGGCAACAAAAAGTATATAAATGTTTTTGAATTTTATGGTTTTCTGCATTAATTTGTCATAAAATGTGAACTGATCTTTATCTAAGTCAAGGGTACTGACAAACATGAGGTGCCTAAAAGAGTAGCAAAAAAAAATCACATTATTTTTGTCTTTTATTGAGAACAACCATAAACAACTTATTGCTAGTGGAAAAAGTATGTGAACCCTTGAATTATTTACTTCAAAAAAGCTAATTGGAGTCAGGTGTTCGCATACCTGGAGGCTTGTTAAGAAATTGAGTTTGGAGGTGTGGACCAGAGCTACTTTGACTGATCAAAACCACTCAAACATTTTGAGTTTGCTCCACACTATAATATAGTGTATAATATGTGTATGTGAGCTGTGCCTCTGCCAAAAAAGCTTTCAGAGGATCTGTGATCAAAAATGGTTGATTTACATAGAGCTGTAAAGAGTAAATGACAGCCAAAGATTTGAAGATATTGTTGGAACCTCTGTTCATGTGTCTACAGTATGTAAAACATTGAACAAGCAGGGTGTCTATGGCAGAACACCATGAAGGAAGCTGCTGCTTACTAAAAACAACATTTTAACTGGCACCAGCATGCGCAAACATATCACACCTGTTTTAGCCTCGCTTCACTGGCTTCCTGTTCATTTTCGAGTCCGTCTTAAAATTCTTTTACTTGTAGAATTACTTGTATAGTGCTTTAATGGCTGTGCTTCACCTTATTTAGCAGAACAGCTGCACACCTATGTTCCAACCAGATCACTGATCACAGATCAGCAGATCAGTTGCTTCTTTTAGTACCAGATACAAATCAGAAATTAAGGGGTGATGGATGCTGTATGGATGCTGTATGTAATTGCACCAAAATTTTGAAACAAATTGCCACTGCATGTGAGACAAGCTCAGTTGCTCATTATCTCACTTAAAACCCCTTTTTTTCTCTTTTTATCTTGTCTGTTATATAAATAAAGTGGTGTGGTATGGTACAGTATGTAAATCATTGAACAAGCATTGAAGGGTGTCTGGCAGAACACCACGAAGGAAGCGGCTGCTTACTAAAAAGAACATTGCTGCATGCTTGAAATTTGCAAAATGGCATGTTGACACTCCATAGTCTTACTGACTAATATACGGTAGCTGCTTGCAGTGTGTATCTGTGTGCATGTGTGTGTGTAAAGGGACGTGAGAAAGATGGTGCTGTGTATAGTAGGAGGCTGTTTTTTTGTCATTTATTGTTGTGAAGTTTTTCTTTCACCATTAGTGTTGAATAAGAATTGATGTGGATTAGTGTGTGAGATGGGGGGTTAATAGTGCACTGTGCTGTTAATAGGCACCATCAGTGTGGTTTTGCCACAAGTCACTGTCTCCAATGTGTTTGCTGCTGTGGTGAATGTTGAAGCATTAAACAGAGCATTTCTATCTGGAGCAACATTTCCTAAATGCTTTACTGTAATATGAGACGTTCAGGTTACCGGCTGTTAATAAAGCACAGTGCCGTTCAATAAAGCCTCAGCAGCATCATTACATAAAGATAAAGATGAGATAAAGATTGTTTATTGTCATTGTAACAGAGTACAACGAAATTTGTGTGGAATCTCTCTCAGCAGCAGAATAAGTGTAGATGCACAATTTTTTACACAATAGAAAAAAATAGACATAAGGTGCAAGTACAAGTACAGTATGATAATTTAAATTATTTAAATTATTTAGTA
>JBBIGC010000104.1:39084308-39101346 GCA_037576955.1 Lepidarchus adonis | reverse complement strand
ATCTACTTCTATCTTCCTATTTCTACTCTGTATGGTCCACGGAGCACACTGGGTTACATTTCACTGCTGGTCATACTAGTATAACCTAGTATGTGACAAATAAAGCATCTTGAATCTTGAATTTGGAAGAACAGAACCCTGACGTAACTTCAGGACCCCCTGTATTTGGTAAGAGGTATTTGTGAAGAACACCCAGCACTACATCTTGTGTAAAAAGTTCACTGCATGTCATCATGAAGACATTATCCCAGCCATAGAGTATGGTGAAGTATGATGCTTTGTTGCATCAGGACCTGGCCAGCTTGCAATTGTTGAGGTGAAGATGGATTTCCAAGTGTATCAAAATATTCCTCAGAATAATGTAACAATACGTGTACGGCAGCTGAAACTGTGATGCCACAAAACAATCATCCAAAAGACCAGAGCTAGTCCACTACAGAATGGCTTCAGAAAAACAGAATCCTCATTTTGGACTGACCAACTCAGAGCCCAGACCTCAACCCAATAGAGAAGCTATGGAATGACTTGTAGAGAGACAAACACATGAGATGTCCAAAGAATATGAAAGAGCTGAAGAAGTTCAGCATGGAAGAATAAGCTTAGATTCCTCCACAATGTGCAGGTCTGGTCCACAGCTACAAGAAGCACCTGGATGAGGTTGTTCCTCCCAAGGACCTTCTTTTGTGTTGTTATTTTAGGCACGTGTCAATACCCTTCACATGGATGAAGATCACATCACATTTTAGGCCAAAGTAATGCAGAAAACCATGAAATTCCAAAAGGTTCTTGCCATTTTACCAACATCACAGTGCAGCTCTTGTGAAAACTAGGGCAAATGTAGAGAAACTGGGCACTAGGTGCTGTGGGAGAGAGTGGGGAGCAGGGATGAGGTCAAAGATATTTGAGTTTGGGAGTGCCTGGCAGGTTAGTTTAGCATTTCTGCTCCATCATTGGTTAAAAGATCAACATTTTGGGCCACATCCACGCTGTGCGTTTTTACTTCAAATCCAGCTTGGTGTTGGCATGACGAACCGCCTGCTTCATTAGCCACAGCATGTTATAGGAAAACTCTTCTACTGCATAACACAGTGCCACATCAAACCCTAAAACCCAGCTTCACCCCCAGAACGTGAATAAAAAGGGAATAAATGAAAGAATAATGGAAAATGAAATGTGGCTGCAGATGGTTAATGCTCTGACACTTTGATAATATTTGTTCTGTAATATTTTATTCACTTCTTACTGTATTATGGTCTGGGACTGCTACTGTTGAGTGTTTGCACTTGCTAAGAGAGCAGATCTGTTACTGTGCTGGAGACGTGTGTGTGTTGTCACAATGACAATAACATACTGAATATATTCTACCTACTGAAATATTGGCCAAATGATGGTTGTTTTTCATACTATGGAAAAATAGAAACAATTTATATTGACTTGACCTGAAAATATAAAAATGACTTTTATATCCGGCATGCATTTTGCTAATCAACAAGATTTTCTGCTATAAATTACTACAAAATCTTTTGCCATTGAAATGGTGATTTGCCCCTTACCATGATTGCCCTCGGGTTCGGTTACTTCAAATGTGACACAGCTCAAATTTTGATGCAAGTCTGAACTGACTCTAACAACGGGTAACATGCCTGATCGGCCTCATATTATAGTAAAGCATTTAGGAAACGTATCTCCAGATAGAAATGCGCTTTTTAATGCTTCAACATTCACCACAGCAGTAACCGCTTTGGAGAGGTGTTTTGCGGAAAGGCCACACTGACTGTACCTTAGCACAGTGCACTATTAACCCCCCCATCTCACCCACCAATCCACATGAATCTTATTCAACACTAACACTGAATTAAACATAAACTTCTCAGCAAAAAATGCGAAAAACAGCACAACCCCTACTTTCTTCCTGTCCCTGCAAGCAGCAGGCTCACACACTGCACACGCTAATCTCGTTGGTGCTTGCTTATTATCCATAAAGCATTTAGTAGGCATTCAACTGCATTCTACTATCGTATATGACAGTAAATACGTGCACAAAAAAACCCCAGTGACGCAACCACGAATTTTTCGGAAGTCGAGTAAGACTGAATTTGAGGACCTTCTGTATATAATTTTGGATAAGTAGGATAGACAGACATTGTGTCTAGGTGCTGTCCAACAGAGAAAGTCATGTATGTGACTCTGGAACTGCATGAACTAATATTTATGTTTATGAATGATACAAAAATCTGTTTCCTAGCTACATTTTTGACTTTTTAACGCAGTTAAAGAATGGGCTTATGGGGAGTTATAGTATCTGCGAGCCAAATGAGGTTGGAGTATTGTTTGGAGTCTTGGATATTATGAGTCATTCCTTGTTGCCATACATTCAAATACATCCATATCAGGAATTTGTACATTTCTTTGAATGCACATTGTAAAAATCTACAGATCAAATTTAATTAAGTCTTGTTGAAATTGACAATCTGTTTCTGGCTGTTCTGTTCTACTGTTTGTCAACCTAGTGCTTCTCTCTGCTGATTTCGAGGCCACATGAATGAGATCTTTATAGCATTAATACAGCAGATGAAATTTCATGCACTGCGGAGGCCAGGCGAGGAAGTGTGCTCTGTGAAATGTAGTCCTCTCTTTATGGTGCACACAGAGTATCTGCTGAACGTGGATCTTCTTTCCAATTTACCCACCTCCCCCCTTTTCTGTTTCTCTCTCCCATCTGCTCTGCTTTAGCCACATCTTGAATGTTGTTCTGGAGCTTGATCCCATGTCATAAAACAGACACTTTCTTCTACTCTCTCTCTCTTGTCTCTTCACCATTTTTTAACTCCCTCGTTCATTTTTTATCTATGGCACATGACTGGAAGATGTTTTTATCATGGAAACGAGAAAGAAAAAAGCAAAAAGAGGAGAAAGAAATGGGAAAATGTTTCCAACAGCATCTGACACACGGCATCGTTAAAGAATCTGAATAATGAACCTCTAAACGTTGCCATTCCTTCACTTTCTCGTTTGTTTTGTTTTTCTTTGTCATTTTTTTTTGTGGGATGGGACGTGTGAAATATTGAAGGCAACTCAACGCATCATTAACTACTGTCTGTCTTCCAGTGGGAATGTGCACTCCAGTGAGATTCACCGCCATCCCTGGAAACATACACCTATACACACACACACACTCACTCACAGAAGATGTGTTTCTCTGAAAACTTTGCTTTTTTTGTATATTATATTTTATTTTATTGGCGCAACATTATAACAGAGATGATTGCCAAAGAGGATTGTAATGAAATAGTGAGAGTAATCCATTCAAAAAGAGCTTTATTTGTCAGTAGGAGGGAATAATGTGAAGCAGGCTGCTGAACATCAGTGATTTATAATGGAGCTCTCGGACAGATGCTTGGAGTATCAAGGCACAGCTGATTAGCCAACACGTTTAGAACCAGATAAATGGCTTTCTATTGCTACTGTGTGTGTGTGTGTGTGTGTGTTTTAGTGCAAGCACAAGCATGTGTCTGTTTATGATTCTCTTCTTTTTTTTTTCTCCTCTGTGCAGAGTTTGCTGTCAGTACATGATACAGTCGCTCAGAAGAATTATGAGCCCGAGCTTCCGCCTCTGCCAGATGACATCGATGATGATGAAGATTCAGTGAAAATCATCAGACTCGTCAAGAATAAAGAGCCTCTTGTGAGATTTTTTTTTTCTTTTTTGCACACACATGCACACACCAACAATGTGTATACAAAGCCAAATACACCTGCATCTTAATATCTCTCGTACCACTTTTCCTAAGCCTGCTCCATACAGGATGTTTCATTGTGAACATATTCCGTCCATATTTTTGTGTACAGGTTACATATATTGTTGAAAAAATTCAGTATTTCTTGACATTCCTTTCAGAAAATGAAATCCATATATTATATAGATTCATTACACATAGAGTAAAATATGTCAAGCCTTTAGTTCTTGAAATTTTGATGATTATGGCTTTCAGATAATAAAACCCTAAATTCTCAGGAATTTAGAATGTTGTGAAAAGGTTCAATATTGGAAAGTCATGGTGTCACACAATAATAATATAAGCTACACAATCATGGGGAAGATACTGACTTGGCAGATGTCCAGAAGAGTCATTGACACCCTCCACATGGAGGGTAAGCCACAAAAGGTCATTGCTAAAGAAGCTGGTTGTTCAGAGTGCTGTATCCAAGCATATTCATAGAAGGTTAAGTGGAAGGAAAAGGTGTGGTAACAAAATGTGCACCAGCTACAGGGACTACCGCAGTCTTGAGAGGATTGTCAAGCAAAATCCATTCAAAAATTTGGTTGAGCTTCACAAGGAGTGAAGAGTTAGCCTCTTACCTAGGCTAAGGAGAAAAATAACTCGACTGTTGCTCAGTGTCTAAAGTCCTCTTTTCAGATGAACGTAAAATGTACATATTTGGAAATCAAGCTCCCAGAGTCTGGAGGAAGAGGGGAGAGGCACAGAATCTGCGTTGCTTGAAGTCCAGTGTGAAGTTTGCACAGCTAGTGATGATTTGGGGACCATGTCATTTGCTGGTGTTGGTCACTGTGTTTTCTGAAGTGTGTTCTTTAGAGCAACAAGTGCTCCCATGATGTCTTTTTCAGGAAAGGCCTTGCGTATTTCATTAAGACAATGCTAAACTGTATACTGCATCTATTACAACAGCATGGCTTCAGAGTAGAAGAGTCTGGCTGCAGTCTAGAACATTCACTAATTAAAAACATTCAGTGCATCATGGAATTATTAAACTCCCAGAAGACCAGCAACTGATCTCCTCAGTTCCCAGATGTTTATGGGCTGCTGTTAAAAGAAGAGTAGATGCTACACTGTGGTAAACATGGCCCTGTCCTAACTTTTTTGCTGCTTCAATCAAATTAAAAATAAAAAAAACAGCCCATCTATTTAGTTTAAACATTTGCCACATTTTCTATGTTCTATTGTAGATAAAATAATGCAAATCAGTGCATTAATTTTTTTCTTTGTAAAATGCAGTTGTGTGTTTCTACACATACGCTCAATGAACAGTGAGTTAGTGTATATAGTCCGACACACACACTTACAGAACAGTACCCGGCTCATGCTTTGCATTCAGCAGGGATCCTCTTTTTTTGGAGTGACCACACTTCCTCACACATTAAAGCATTCCCTCCCAACCTACGAACACACATGCCCTACACATACGCACGCACCCACTTCCCCTGGAACTTCTGTGTGTAGTATGTTTCCTCTCTTCCTGCCCTGTTTTCTCTCTCGTCAGTCATCCGTCTCTGTGATTATTGGCCGCCTCTTTTTTTTTTCTAGAATTCCTATGCCCCGCCCTTCTTTGATCTGGTTTATGCGTGAATTGTCCTGTTCAGAATTTGCCTTTATTTTCATGTTGTGGCCCCTGTGGTTACCCAGACATCTCCCTGGCTCCAGGCTTTAAGGCCGCACCTTAGGACGGAAAGAGGGGATAAACACCTATATGCATTGTAGTTGTGTTTCACTGTAATGGGTACCTTTCCAGTTTTGTTTTCGAAATGTCTTTTGCTTCCTATTTTGGACCGACGCTGATGTAACTTTGCGTTTACACAAACCATAATGACATTTAGACTATAGTGGAAAATGCAATTATCTTTTTCTCCCATGTGAGACGCCTTGGTGTTTGTTGTTGTGGTGTACTTGTAGTTTTTATCCTTTACGGTCACTAAGTGTTTTTGACCGCAATCGGTCATGTAGGATGGCAGGGAGTTCAGCGGAGGTGGTCGAAGGTCAGACTCTAAGGCTGTGGCTTTTAAAAGGGAGAGTCCGAGAGCTCGGGTGTTGTTTACAGTTTTGGACGTTGGCAGAGTGCGTTTCTGCTGGACAGTCTGCTGCTTCTTTGCCAGCCGTCCAGACAGCAGCGCACTCAGCAGCATTAGCTCAGAATTCAGGAGACCTTCAATCTGCACGGCTAAATTGAATCTGATGTGAACTTTAACTCATAATTTCAAACAATCAGACTCAGACGGCCAAAAACGGCCATTATAACAAGAGGCCTGTTACTACAATTTTCCTTCTCTTTCGCTGCGATTTCCTTCGCCCTCCGTTCAGTCTGTAGACAGCAGTTAGTGTGCTTTGCTCACTGAGACTGATTTAGCCATTTGTGTGATTGTGATTAGTCGAGTGGATCAGATTCAGTAGCGCTGATTAATTGCTATCATTTTTCAGACCATGACATCACATGGCATTTAGAGTAATGAAGCGGAGGAGGGGGCTCGGGCCCCAGGACTTTGGGGATGGACCCAAATACACACACACACACACACACACACACACACACACACACACACTTTCCTGAGTTATCCTTCTGAACTATTTGTAAAAATAGCAAGAATAGTGCATGCGCACACACACACACGCACACACACACACGCTCAAACATTGGGCAGCAGCAAAAGTGGGCCCAGTGAAGAATTTTATTGAATGAATGTGCTGTTTTGGATAGTGTTACTTAAGATCTAGGTGTGTGTGTGCGTGTGTGTGTGTCCTGCTTGAAGTTGAAATACTGAGGCCTACATAGATTTTCAGACTGACTAATAGGAGAGTTGTAGACAGAGTAAATGTTGCCAGCAATAAGATTTGGCTGCATTTGTTGCTGGCAAGCACAATGAGTTCAGAGTGTATTCTACATTTAAAATGGACATTATCCAAGACATTTTTCAACCCTAAATTGAGAAGCATATACAGTAGTTTCTGTCAAAGTTTAAAAACATGCCAGAGGAAAAATTCTATATCTTGATTCATTCTCTTAACTTTTTTTCTCTATCTCCACTGTTCTTCCATAATGTATTTCTCCACAAACCAGTTAACAGAAACAAATCTGTTTGCTGATATCTGCTCTCTTTTTGACCGTCTCCCATTTACCCCCATGTGCTGATCCATCAAAGTATTTGTATTTTTTATTTGGGTTAATGCCAGATTGGCGGATTTTGTACAGACTGCCTCATTGGCTGGCAGTGTCAGTTCTGATGCTCATAACTGCTTGTTTTCTCTGTCACTGTGACACCCTTCAGTGGCAGTTTATAATCATGACAAGCTTGCAGCTGCTTTGAGCAATTGCCCAACCTGCATCCTACAATGTGCAGAACTGGGGGACTGTGCATCTGAGCCACTCTACCACCCACTGTGCCACAGCCCTGATGCAGCAAGTCTTTGAAGAGGTTCCAGCTGTAATCAATAATATCCTTCCTCAAATTCCTGCCGTCCTGCAAATGGAAGCTTCTTCCAGAGACAGAACAAGTGCTCATCAATGGCTTCCACTTGCTAGCTTGCCATGTCATGGTTGTGTCATCGCAAGGTTTCTTTATGTAAGAGCCACATGAACATGTTTGCTGTTTAGGTCTTAGTTTGTGTGTTGTAAATCCAGCGTGCAGAAATGTCTCATTCCTTATTTGAAGACAGTGGTTATTGGAAATACTAGGAACTAGTTTAAAACAGCTGTCAACTGTGGATTTGAATGAAAGATGAAATTTGCCTGATTTTGGTGCCAAGTAATGCTTGGTGGTGCCTTATTGGTTGAAAAAGTGGTTTAGAATTTCTTTTTTTTCTTGCATAAATATGACCTAAAATCAAAAACACCAAGTTTTCAGGCAAATTCTGAATGTAGGGAAAGAGAACCCCAGAAAATAAGGCTGTTATTACCCTACACATGAATGGTCAACCAGCGAAGACCCACAAAATTAGAACCTCTAAGTAACTAAGGACCTCACATTGGCTAATGTTCTACGATCTGGACAAAACTGAAAAACAATGATGTACATGGCAAGACTGCAAGGTGTACTAAAGGTCATAAGGACAAGCCAAAAGGCTATTGGAAAACATTTTTGTGGAAAGATAGAGATACAAATGTTTTACTTTTTGGTTTACCATATTTCCCCAACTATAGGTTGTGGCTTATACATTAATTTTGCAAACCTGGTATTGTGTGCGGCTTTCTTAATTGAGGTGGCCTATGTAAAAACATGAAAACACATTCGCTAAAAGTATAATTCAGTAAAAAAAGACGACATCCCCAAATTATTAGTTAAATTTAAACGTACTGTTTACTGCAGCAACGAACAGTTCGAAAAGCAACGCAAAGCAAAGACAGATCAGTGACGATATTCTCTCACTTAATCGCCGCTGACACATTTTTAGGCCTTTCCTACATTACATCCTAGTATATAATACAAGCTGGAAATAGCTCAGTTTAACAGAAATAATAGGAACAAAAGTTTATTGCTGTGTGGGAGAGTTTTTAATTTTCGGTTGAATGACTGGAGGGTGGAGGTACTACAGTACAGCCCTGTCAATCATCTGTCCACATGTAAATTCTTCAGTATAAAATTAGCAACACTGAAATGCTAAAATTATTAGACTTATCTTTCTTCAAATGCTTCAGAATCAGATCTGTAAACAGTGACCTGTGCTGCTTTGCTGTCACTGATGATGCTGGACATGCATTCGTCTCGGATATTGCAGAACTGGAATGTTCTTAAATTCTGCAACGTAGTTCTTGCATTGCGACATGATATTGGTAATTTCCAAATTGTATCAATTTAATTGTTTGTGCTGAACTATGGTATAATGTCAATACTGGTATAGAGTTGCAAAGGCTTCTAGGGGCGTGTCAAGTTGGATGGTTCTATTTTCAGATCAATAAATTCAGTAACACTGTGGCTAATAACATGGGGCAGCATGAATTCTTCTTGAATAAGAAGTCCAGTATTTGGAGAACAGGATTTTTGATTTTTAAAATCCCAATTTAACCATTAATCTGTGGTTATTTTGGATATTGTTACCAGATTATGCCTACAGAGTATTTTCAAGTGATCTTTGCTGAACAGACCCTTCTTTGGTTCTGAGGTATCTTTGTACTTCCACTTTAATATGATCCTGCAGAGAGCATGACCGTCCGTTCACTTATTCTGAGCTTTCTTCAGACACTGTTTCTTTAAACATTGTCAAGGAAGCATGCAAAATGTCCTAGAACACCAATTTCCTTTGGCAACTGATGGTTGGCTCGTTGTGCCAGTAAAATCCTCACAGTGGTAGTGGACCATGTCTCAGCCGAGTTAGAGCAGCCAAAACAAGATTGGGTGGGTGGGGGATTTTTTATAACATTTGAGTTTAAATTGGTCATATTGAACCCCGGGAGCCACCATTAGGGTTTCAGACCATCAGAAACGTGATACTTCAGTGTTCTAATTTTCCCTCTTTATTCATTTGTTGACACTTGACTTCGTTAAAGGCTGCTCCTGGTTATTTTTCCAGGCTGCTTTTGTTAAGTCACATTAATACTGGAAATGTTGGCTAATAGATCAAATCTCATAATATCCTTCTTGTAGCTTTAGGTTTGGTTACTAATGTGGTAAAAACATGATAATTGAAGTCATATTTGTATGTGACGTGTATAGTGTGCTTGAAATCAGACCTTCTTAATAGGAAAGCTTTTTTGGATCTCATGGGGAAATTTGTATGTGTATGTGTCATTGTATTCTAATGTTTTTTCTTTGTTTGTTTGGGGTTTTTTTTTTTGCTATTTTGGGAATGGAAGAGATTTTTTGTCTATTTGTGTTAACTGAAAGCTAAGGTAGGTTGATTTTCTCAAATAAATGGAGACGCTAGTTAGATTAGGATGAGAGACAGCAGCACATGTGTTAGTGTTTTTGGAGATAAAGCCATGCACTCAGTGCAGATACATCAGCCTGACAGTTTGGGCGTGGGGTTCAGAGCCTCTGGTTTGCACACAGTATGTCTGTGGTGACGGGTTCGAGATTACCCCCCACATCTAGAAGCTACTGCTAATTTATAACTGTCCTAGACTCTTTAAATATTTACAGATTTATTTGAACCCATTTTCCCCAGGTTAGTTCCATGTTTCTAGATAACACTGTTGCTGAAAGAGTAGCCGTGCAGAGGGCAGCATTGTACATATTGTACAGTTTACTTTTTTAAAATTACTTTTTTTATTTATTAAAAACTGGTGATTCTGCATGGCTTAACATTAGTGAGCAACATGGAGGAATGTACAAAGCTGAAGTTCAAATAGTCTGTTTCACCTTAGAAATGGCAGCAGTTACTGTACACAGGCACTATACCACCACAACTGCACAATTTAAGATTGGATTGAAAGCGATTATTAATAAAGAACATGTTTTTTCTGTCATCTGGGTCATGTTCTGTTTGAATTTGATATAAAATGTTGGATTTGATTATAAGCTAGCTAAGCATTATATTACTTTTGGGACCCAGAAATGCTGTTGTGTAATGCATTTATCATTGACATCCTGTGTAAATCTGATCATTTTCCTCTTAATATCCAATCCAGCATTCTGGATTGACAAAGTCCGAGTCTGAGCCCTGTATGAGCAAGCCAAAGGCAACGGAGGCAAGAAAAAATTCCCTGAACTGGTAGAAAAAAAAGCTTAGGAGGAACCAAGAGTCAGCAGGTTGACCTCTTCTGGTTGACGCTTGATGGTAATAAAATCGACCAGTCAAAAAATGAAAGATGAATACCATCTCAGTTTATGAAAGTATGTTAATTATGGTTAATAGGTTTCATGTCTAAGGTGTAGACAGTGGATGAACATGTGGTGATGGTCCTTGGTGGCCAAACCAGACTAAGATGGATGGGCTGGAGAAAGAAGGAAAGCCCTATTGGTCTAATTATCTGTTCGAGGGTGATGAAGGGATTGGGGCAGATGTAGTGTTCAGTGTAGTGGATGATCTAGTTGACTGTAGAGGCTGGAAGCCTTGCTGATACCTGGAAGCACAGCAGTCCCCAGTGTGCAGGTGGGTCATGATGAGGGTCAGTCAGGCTGAACACATGGGCGGCAGCTCCCCTCGGTGTTGAGTGATCAAATATATAGTTTTATGCCAAATTTTGGACACCCCTTTCATAAATAACAGATTTGGGTGATTTTCTCTAGGACATGGAGAACAAAATACACTTTTCAGTAAACATTGGTGCATGGTTACTATTTATTGCATAATTTGAACAACAATTAAAAAATAAAAACATTATTAAGGCACTGTGCAAAAGTTTGGGCACCCTGAGAGTTCCAAAGTCTTCTTTTTATAAGGTTTCAGACCTTAATCAGCTCGTTAGATCCAACTGCTCATATGCTGGTCAGAAAAACGAATCAAAATCCCTATTTGCCAGCAAAAAAACCTGTAGGAAGATTTAGCAGACTCAGGAGTAGCGGTCCTGCATGGAAGAGTCAGCAGAAGAATATCTTATCTGCATCCCCATCATAAAATCCAACATCAGAAGTATGCAATGGAACATCATTTACATTTATTTTACATTTATTCATTTGGCTGACGCTTTTATCCAAAGCGACTTCCAGGTTCAGGAAACAATCAAGCATAAATTCAGACATGAAGTTCTGTAGAACATCTACAGAAGCTTGATGCGTTTGGGAAACAAGTGCTGTGGACTGATGAAGATAAAATAGATTCTTTGGCCACAATCAGTCAGGGCATGTTTGGAGAAAAAAAGAGCGTGAAAAGAACACCTTGCCAGCCATTAAGCATGGGGGTGGATCTGTCATGCTTTGAGGTTGTGTTGTAGCCAGTGGCACAGGAAACATTGCACGGGTGGAGAGAAGAATGGATTCCACTAAATACCAGCAAATTCTGAACGCAAACATCACATCTGTAAAAAATCTGAAGCTGAAAAGAGGATGAGCTTCTACGACAGGACAATGATCCTAAACAAACCTGTAAATCCACCATGGACGACCTCAAGAGATGCAACCTGAAAATTTGTGAGTAGATCTTAAAAGAGCTGTGCATGCAAGACGACCAAAGATTATTACAAGAAAATCACAAGTACAAGAATTGAAAGACTTTTAGCTCTAAAACGTGTTTATAAGCTGTGATATCTGCCAGAGGTGGTGTTTCTAAGTACTGATTATGTAGGGTGCCCAAACTTTTGCACAGTGCCATAATAATGTTTTTTTTTTTTGTTTTTGTTTTTTATCATTTTATGGCATAAAAAGTAACTGGTACTGTAGAACTATTTTGAAATGGAACATGAAGAACCATTGTTTATCCACCTACTTGTACATTATCACACCTATTTGTATAAATAATTTATATATATAAATATTAATTATTAGTATTATTGGTACTATTATTATTACTTTTGTTGCTGTGGTTCTTGCTATTTATTGCCTCTATGTAAAGCTGCTTTCTAAAAAAAAAAAATGAGTTCATAGTTGTCTGTTCTAAAAAACACATTGTGTTGTCAAATTGTGCATAAGAAATTGTGATTTTTCTAACCTTCTATAATATATCAGGCTATATTGTCTACGTAAATACAAGGGTTACATAATTTCTTTGCCTAGTACTCAGCATCTTGGATCAAATTAGGAGCTAAAATAACAGGTCAGGACATCCCTTACTGAAGTCAGTGTGTTTCTTTACTGTGTTTATGTTCATAGCTATAACCAATGAATCAGGAATCGAGAGCATAATCAGGAACGCACTCCAGTTTGTCATCGAAATCTCTTGCTGCGCCACACAAACCAAAGCATTTTCATTTAAGACTGAGTGGCAACAGCTGCTAGACCTTTAACTCATTGAAAGTTTGTTCATTTGAGAAGAGAGTTGAGGGTATATCAGTATAAATAAATTGGCATGGATGTTTGGAAGCGCTTGAATTTATATATTTTGTGATGGAATATAGGGTGAAATTCTTTAGATATTTTTTCTAGTTTACTATTAGTAAACCGTGTACATTCTGCAGTCTGCATCCACCTATTTTGTGAAAAGGTGATGACTGCATGATTTTTACTGACGTCAAATTAGGCAAGTTAAAGCAGGCAAGCCAGAGATGAAGCTAACTTTAAGTGAACAGTGTTGTAACTGTATTGAACCCTTAACTAAGCCTCAGAAAATGCCTTGGTGGGTCTTTGATTTCGAGGAAATTAAGTTTGGAAAGTTCTTGAAATTGATATTGACGACGTGCGAACCAGGAAATGAAAGAGAAGCTTCTTGCCATAAAGTGAAGAACCTAGTTTCAGGGAGTTGCTTTTAGAAAGGCGTTTTGGTGTGAAGTATTGTAATATTACTATTATTGTTATTATTATTATTATTATTATTATTATTATTATTATTATTATTATTATTATAATAAATAGTAATAGTAGTAGTATTAGTGTTGTTGTTGCTAGTATTTGTTATTACTATTATTTAGTAGTAGTATTTATTTTTGTTCATAAACTGGTATAGTGGTGTCCGTGGACTACGAGGCTGGCGTGTGAAACCATGTCCTGCTTGGAGATTTCCTAATACACTGTTCCTTCCTCTGGCAAGGTTGACATGCCATATCCCCTGCTATCCATGTTTCTGTTCTTCCATGTTCTCCTGTATAATGTTTCAGGCAATTTAGGTGGTGTGTGAGGACACGCATGCACACAGACACACAGAAGCCTTTGTGTAGTAAAGGCTCTGGTTATCCTGGGAAGGCATTTCCTGCTGTACTTACAGAAATGGGAGCTGACATCTGAAAGTGCTGTTTTCTTGGTGAGAAAATTACAACAAAAACACTTGAAATGCTTACAGTACAACTGCAGAGATGCGGTGTGAAACCACCGGCAATTAATGCCTACACACACACACACACACACACTACACACAATCTGATGGAATAATCCTGTAGACATTTGCACCCACAAACTAACAAACAGTTCAGTTTCATGCGACACTGCCGTCCAAGGCTGAAGACACACGCGTGCACAAACACACACACACCCCTACCTGTCTGTGGCTCTGAGGGAACACTGTTAAGTATGTTTTCGCAGTGCGTGTGTAATGAGCCTGTCTAGCCTTATAGGCTCAGTTTGCAGAAGACAAGAAAGATGAAATTGAGCATTTTATCCCAGGCCTCCACTTCCTTTTCTCCTTCATTTCCGTTTACTTCCACTAATTCCTATTTTTTCCCATCAGTTTAAGGCTCATTCCAAGTCTCAGCCCTTCAGCAGTAATTCCTCAGCTATTATTCATGTAATGAGATGCAATTTTCCTTTTTTAACATAATACCTTTAAATGATGGAGCCATCAAACAAGACTGTTAAAGCACAAGTCTGCTTGTGCATGTTATTAACGGTTATTATTAGCAGTGATTTAATGTTATTAATGAACCACATGTCTTGGAGCAGGTCATTAAGAGGTCACTGATCCAGCCCATACTCAAGGTGAAGGCCCATCTATGTGGTAGGTATGACTTGCCCTTGGTCTTTCCTATGAGTCTGCATTCTGGGCAGATGAAGTTGTAGAATCGAAGTTGAATAGCCACATCTGTACACATTATTGTATATACTGTGGGTGTGGCTGCAGGTACTTGTTCAAATTTGATTCGTTTCAGTTTACATTGAAATTGGATTTGTGATAACACATTTAAGTAAAACAAATTTGGTGTATTTTGATTCGAATGCATAATTTCTGCTGGAAACGGTTAATAAACATGATTGTTAATTATCATGTATGTAGGCTTTTAAAGTGGAATAGTGGAATATTTGTTTTCAGTGTTAATTCCAACTATTTTAAATTAATTACATTGTATAGATTTGATCAAATAATTTATTTTATTTCATAAAAATGTTTTATACTGGGATAAATACTGGAAACCACGTTATAACTCCTAAATAAAGCTATTAATAATATAATTCTTGAGACTGAATGGTCAAGAAACCAATAAAAGCTTAAATTAAATATGAGCAGTTGTATGGATTAACAGCACAGTGGGGCTTAAAAGCTTGTTTGCATTCACACAGCCTGTTCTCCATGATCCATATATGAATATGTAGTGTGCTGGTGATTTGTCTTCCAGTAGTGTGTGTGTGTGTGTGTGTGTGTCTGTTTGTATCAGGGCTGACTAATAGAGTTGCTTATGCTCTCCCATTTCTGAGAGCTCCATGCAGATTAAGTGATCCACTTTCGGCCGTCCTTACAAAAACAGTCATAAGCGTTCATGTCGCAGTGTGTGCATATGGACCTGATCACCACAGCAACTGGCCACTGAGGATTGCCTTACTGATGAGTAATTTTGGTTGCCACGGCCTCAGAATTCACCTCATTCTCCTCTCCCGGTTTCTCCATCTCTCATTTTCTACGCTACCATTTTTTTCTGTTCATGTTTTATTCTCACACACAAGCACTCATTACAATCTTTAAGACAGTGCCTACAGGTAAAGGTGATAAACTTGAACAAAGATGCAAGGAAAAAGATTTTCCAATCATTAAAACAAAAATTATTGATAGTTGTATTCTTTTTTTGGAGAAAATAAGCACAACCATGGCCTCAGAAGTTGGTATTCCTCCCTTTAGCAAAAATACGTAACTTCCTAGTTTGCAAAACATTTTGATCACTCTTCCATATAAAGATCCTTCACTTGAGTTTGATTGATGTTGTCTTGATATTTTTTAATTAAACATGTACTACACTATAGATCCCCCACACCAGTGAGGTGCTTCTTTTTGAGCCATTGCTTGTTGGATATGTTAGTGTACACATGAGCTTCAGACAATCTTTGATAAGATGTAGAACTCAGAGCTAAAACGTTTGCTTTGTTGTTTCACGGACTGAGCTTCTTTCTCACCATAACATTCCTACCAACATGCTTCTCAGTTGGTTCTTCTCCTGATGATCTTTGGTCTAAACCGGCGGTCCCCAACCTTTTTCACGCCACAGACCGGTTTAATGCCAGACAATATTTTCGCGGACCGACATTAAATGTGGCGTGGATAAAAACAACAAAATAAAATGATACAACCAACACAAAAACTGTGGTATTTTGTAAATATAATAATAAACATACATTTGCTGTGTAATTATGTAACTTTATTAGCAGCGTCCTCCTGAAATGCACCAATAACGTCCTCCTCTCTGCCCCTCACGCACACTGGTCGCTATGGTAACGTGTAAACAGTCCTTTCAGAATAAGTTTTCAGTGCTGTTGTGGTGATCTCAGGGTTTTCTGCCATGACTTTCATCCAGAATAGCGGCAAAGTTGATTCTCTAACATACTTTTTAGTATGTTATAGATTGTTTATAGATTGTGTGTGTGTGTGTGTATGTATATATATATATATATATATATATATATAAGTTTCAATTGCTTGTACGGCCCGGTTCGACATGCTCCACAGCCCGGTAGCGGTCCGCAGCCCGGTGGATGTGGACCACTGGTCTACACCACATGTGTACGGTACTGTTATTGTTACCAAGCAGATCAGTCTACATTCATCTGAAAGGTCTGTTTTTTGTTTTCTTGTTGCCAAATAATTGTAAGTTACCTACTAATTGCCAGGTTCTGGGAGCCCTAATTTGCATCCAACGATCTGCTTTAGTGATGAATTTGAATTTATATATTAGGTAGCAAATTAAGTTAGTTTTTGAAGTTGATGTGTTTAAAAACACACATGTGCTTAAAAAAAAGAGCAACTATTTTAGTGGACCTGACTTGGGCCAAATTTTGATGGGTGGACGAGCGTCTCCAAAAGCAGCAGATCTTGTGGGATGTTCCACATTTGTCAAAAGAGGAAATATGTGCTTATACTGTAATATTTGAAAATGCAAACAAATTACTGATTTAAATTCATTACTGCACTCTGTATAATTATAAATGATAAAAACTCTAGTATTAAAATTATTTAAAATAAATATTTGAAGGAGTACACACAGTAGGGTGCATGGGTGGGTGTATGTGCCCAAAAGTTTAAGCTTTTGATGGTTAAATGGTTTGGTTAGTTACCCTAGCGTAGCGTAGCCCCCTCATCAGTGCCTGTGATTGGAGGCCATCCATCATGTCTGGGACAGTTTGGAGTGAAGCCGGCAGTTGAACCTTTTACTGCCCCCCTAAACACACACCCCCACACCCCACACCCCCTCAGGTTGTTGCTCTGCATGATGTCATTCACTCTGCTCTGCTCTGTGGAACAGACAGCAAGCGCAGCTCCGCCTTGGGCAATTTCAACACACCATTAAGCTGAGCAACATTAACATA
>JBBIGC010000104.1:39066808-39079308 GCA_037576955.1 Lepidarchus adonis | reverse complement strand
TTTATCCACCTCACTGCCAGAGTGCTTATAAAAAAGCCTTGTGTCCTCCTTCAGGCTGGTTATGTCGACCAACTATATTCTTCTATCTGCTCCCTGATTTGTCAACACACCTTTGTCTTATTATAATGAAATTCTTATGAATATGTCCCAATGTGATCGATGACTATGGCATTTGGGCTCTGTGTCAAATAATTTTAATACCCCAATGAAAAAGGAATCTCTTTACCTTTCCTCACAGGTTTCTTTTTCTCTCTGCCAACATTCAGACTGTAAATCTCCCGTCTACTTGATCTCGCAAACCCATTTAATTAACACCCAAATCTATTATTATTCATTTTAATATTTATAATATTAATTATAATCAGAGCAGCTTTACAGACACTTTTAGATGGGCACGTTACAGAAATCAGTGCATTTACATTTACATTCCCCTGTCTTCTCTCTCCAGGTCTATCTGAGGGCTCTGTTTGATTATCACCCAGAGGAGGATAAAGCTATTCCCTGTAAGGAAGCTGGTTTGGCCTTCAAGAGAGGTGACGTGCTGCAGGTCGTGTGTCAGGATGATGCCACATGGTGGCAGGCGAAACATGAAGGAGATGCCAACACCCGTGCCGGCCTCATCCCGTCCAAACAGTTTCAGGAGAGGTGAGCTTCTGCTGTCCACCTGGAGAACTGACCGCTGTTTTTTCTCTCGCTCCATCACTCCACATTTCTTTTTGTTTCACTCAATTCTATGGAACAGTTTTGTTCCTCTTTTACACTCAAGAGCCCCCTCTATTTTTCTCTCTCTCTCTTTTTGAGGGCCTAGCCACTCTGCCAAAATACTTTGGATTTCCGCAGCTGTCTGGCCTGGGATGAGTAATGACAGAAAATGATAGCGCTGGTTCGAATCCACTTTGGAAGCTCAGCGCATGGAAAATCGCACATCAGTGACGCTTTGCGCAAAGTGGACTCTGACGTGTGTGTGTGTGTGTGTGAGGGTATTTGTTTGTATGGATTGCTTCTGGAAGCAGGGCAGTTTCTTGGCACTGTTCTTCTTAAAAAGAAAATGTCTCATAAGAAGGAAAAAATGTAAAGGCTTTCAAATACAGTAGCAAGCAAGCTCTGTTCTGTCTCCTTCTCACTCTTTCTTTTACTCTCTCTTAGTTTCTTCTTAGCTCCTTCGTTCCAGTATTTAAGCAGGTATCTGTGCATTGTGCCTAAAGGTGTTTGTTATCCCAGTGCGGTCATGAAAAATGAAAGCTTTATTGGATGTCTCTCTCTCTCTCTCATCTCATTCCCTGTCTCTCTCACTCCCCTGCCCTTTATTAGGAGACTTGCACTTCAGCGACCCGTGACCAAGGCTGAGCCTCAGAAAATTTCCAGAAAACCATGTAAGTGGTCTACATTACATGCATACACATACAAATGAGATGATTTACCTTAATCTTTTTGAAAACTCTGTGATCACATACACACTTCTACACTCTTCCTGCACATATATGGTTGAGTAATACATGTTGTTAAACCCTCTGTCTGAACAATAAATATTTATTGAATATTTAATTATGTTGACTAGGTGGAACAGATGCAATGTAGTAAACTATGTTGCCAGATTTTAAAATAAAACTAGAACTTTTTTTTATTTACTTGAGCATTTTTAATTGAGCATCAGTGCATATAAATAAAGTTTTGCTTTTTTGAACTTTCATTCTTCCTAAGATTCAAACACATCTGAAATTTGACTACAATTTGGCATGAACACATGTATATATTTTTATATATTTATTTATATATTTAAAATATTATTTTAAATATTATTATTTTATTATATAAAATATTATACAATTATGGCCCAAATTAAGTTGATTTACTGAAGTTACTGAAGCTCATCAGGTTGACAAAACTATATTTTGAAATCATAGTCACACTAATAGTTACACTGTACAAGCTGAGGAAATTCGAGACACGGTTACTTTCTCCAGGGGTGCTTGACCAAGAAATCGCAAGGTACTTAATAGTCAAAGAGATCCAGGGTAGCTTTTAAGCAACTAACGATCTCTCTTACATTAACATATGGTGATATTCATGCTTCCACCATTAAAAACAAGAAAGAAAGAAAAAAAACGGTGAAGGTTGGAAGCCACAGCTTTCTGAAAAGAACATCGCTGTATGTATATGTTGACTGTTAGAGGTCACTTGCAGAAACCAGAAGGCTATTGGTTATGTTTTGTGGTCATTTGAGACCAAAATAGCAGTAAAATTGAACAGACCACCAAACTAACTCTATTGCATTTTGCCATTGATGGTAATGTTACCTGTGCACTAGCTTTAAAATGAGGTCAGTGCTGAATGGGAAACACAATGCTACCACGCACGCATTTTACATATTTTTCAGATGTCTGCAAGTAGATTAGATGATTTGGTTTGTCATCTGCAACCGTTTATCCCATCTAAGTGTGTGGACTGTACTGTATGCCTACAGACGTTACTCAGAAACCCAACTACCTGTTGGCTTTCAGGTCTGTGCCAGTTTGTCTGGTTTCAACTTGATGCTAAAATCCATGTCTGTAGCTAACTGCTACAGTTGGCTGTTTATGTAATCCGAGTTTTAGCTTCAGGTGGAAGCTAACAGGCTGTAGCAGCTACAAACTGTCACTAAGCACAGTGTCCTACTGGTGGATTGGCTGTGCAGTTAGAGAGCGAGAATACCATCAAACCAGTATACAATGCTCTCAACAGCATTGACTCTTTCAGAGACACACAGTTCTCTACTAGTTTGCTATTTTGGAGTGGAAGTGTCGCATGGCTGAAGCAATGCAATCTAAGAGTCAACACACATCTGCCACAAATCTTTTCATTTGAAATGTATACTGTTTTTGAGAATTGATGTAGTATTGTAAAACAATCAAAATACCATTTATTTTATGTATTTATATTTTCTTAGGATCAGTAAAAAAAAATTTCTTCTAAGAATGGTTAAAGAAGAATAATGTTTAATGATGTTATGGAAGGACCTGATGTGAGGAAATCCACCGATACGTCAAAGTCAAATATCATTCATCCAAACCAACATGCAGTACAAAATGAAGTTGCAAGTAGACAAAGGGGTTGAACCAGACTCAAACGTTCACATACTTTAACAGATATGTTACATTGGATATTGGGATCGATTCATGTTCATTGAGGAAATGTGTTCGGGCTGATGTCTTGGGTCATGATAAATATGCAGAATGATAAAAGATGGTAAACTTTCAAGCACCACTTTATGAGAAGTGTATGAACATAAGAGAAAAAGAGCAGAGTGGAGAGGAAATGAGCTCCAAAGGGGGCCATCATCATCTGATTGGTACCATACACATGTGCCCTCATCCACACACACACTTATCTGTAATTATGCTTCTCTGTCTTTTGTTGCCTCTTGTCTGTGTGTTCCTCTGAACATTTGTGAACTGACAGACACATGGGTGTGCTTACTGCTACACACACACACACACACACACACACATACAACATAATTCTCTCTACATGTTTGGATCATCATCATTAACTGTCCACATACATTCGCAATGTTGAAAGCTGTAGTCTCTATGAAGCACACTTAAATGTAGTCCACCTCCATGCTCTGAACTTGGCATTTGCTCCATCATATGCTCCAAACAAAGGCTATGAGGAAAAGCTGACGTGTGTGTCATTGAGCCATTAATATTGATGAGTTTTCCAGGACCACCCTGAGGTGCGATTGTCTCAGCCTGCCTTCCACAGCATCCACGCACCAGTCTGTGCAAGTGTTTTCAGAACATTTTCCAGATCATGGTAAACGGAGATTTAAACTGAGAGGGACAGATAGGGCTCATGGAGACTGGCTCTTGTTTGGCCAGAAGCAGACGGTAAAGGAGATGAATCAGACCCGGAACACAGAGTCGGACATACAGCAGCGGAAACTTCCACACGAAGCTGCGTGTGTTGGACTGTAGTGTGGTGACATCAGTCCATATTTCAGAGGGTGATGACTAGGGGCTTGTTCTGTTTGCTGCTCTATTGTGCAGGTGACTGAACTCAAATTCACGCTTGCACACGCAAACTTCTTCACCTTCACCACAAAGGCCTTAAACCTCATCTGACCCGAAACCTTAACCAAATTTAGAATCCAAACTTCACCTCCACCAACCAAAATCTGAAGTTCTCTTAGGGACTTTAACTGACAGCAGATCAGCAAAAAACAGAATAGAAGAAATGGTTTTGAATGGTTGCTTCCTTCAAAAATCACAACTGCATGAAGCATTATTCTCATGCTGGTTCTAGCATCACAGAATGAAAAATGGTTTAATGTAATAAAAATTGAAAGGAAGCATCATCAGGGTCATGACCACCAGGTGTGTTTGAACAGGGGAGATGCCAAACTGTGCTGGACACTGGCTCTTCAGGACTGGAGCTGCCCACCTCTGATCTAGATAGATATCTGAACACACAACCTGTACAATACCGAAACTCAAACTATAATCCCTTCAGAAGCTCAACAGTATTAGGGTTGAAATATTTGTAGGAAAATTCCTAATAGTATCTTTCTTTTGGCTGCAGTTTAATAGCACATTTATACATTAAACGCTTTTTTTTCAATGCGTGCAAGGCATGTTCAGTTTGTTCATTTTGTAAGACACTGACCGTGTCCACTTATTGTCCACTTTTAGACACATCTAACCTGGATATGTTAGGTTGATGGACTGTGATACTGCTGCGTTACAAAATCCCATCAACTCTGGACAATACACACCTGCACATTCCACCTTGATGTTCCTGCTAATGCAATAGTGAGCGTGATCTACCATCATGTATATGTGGGGGTCCTGACCGCCAATGGAGATAAAGGGGGCTAACAGATTTGCATATTTATACACAGTCTTTTTTAGATAACCTGTAACGTTCACCTGTATATTCTGTGGAGAATGGACAATGAGTGTAAACACACGGTAGGTGTACCTAAAGAGGTGGCTCCTTGGTAAAAGTAGGATGATAATAGTAAACATCTGTAAGTCATGTAGGGCTGGAGCTCTCCTGGTATGTGTTTGTTACACAAATGTGTCTTCTAGCCAGTAGTCTGTCACTAGGCTTTTATTTTATCTTGATAATTGTGGTAATTGTGGTACAGTCAGTATGGTAGTGATCATTATGCCATGTTGAGCCCTCTTTTCATGTCTCTGTGAGTCTTTAGTTGAGGTTATCTCCTTTTCTCTCATAGCTTAGTCATTTTCTCCCCTCTGTCCTTCTGCTTCCTCCCCATTATGTCTTTCTCTCGCTTAGTGAGACGGAGAAGCTGGTTTCACTTTAAGCTGTCTGCTTACTGCACTGGCCATGTCTGTATCGGCACCACAGTGAACACATACACACTTTCTCTCACATGGGATACTTACGGTTAGCGGTGGTTATCTGAATTTATGTGGAAGCAGCATATCCCATGATGCTCTATGACAGTTGTTATGACTGAACTGTACCTGTACCGTGCAGCTGAGTCTCATACAATTGCATCACGTGTTTGTGTAAGTGTGTAAGGAGAGATGTGTTGTGTGTAGATGCTGCTCGGTACTTTGGTGTTTTGATTTATGCTTCTTTAGTGGAATTGAGAACACATGAATTGGAGGAAGCTTTTAAAGTGACTCCAAATGTTCTTCTGTCCTGAATGAATCAGACCCACACACACCCCTCATTGTGTTCTGACCCATGTTGGTTACACTACAGCTGGCATACATGGTGAAAACTGGCACCTAGCTTAGTTACAGTTAAACTTCGTTCTTTTGATTTACAAATGTACCCATATGATACCTGAATGGTATAACTTGATTTAAAATGGTTGATTCATTAATGAGACAATCTGAAGATACATTTTTGTACTTTTGTAATCTGTGAACAGTTATTTTGTTTAAAAAAATTACAAATTAATACAAATTATATTCTCTCATTACCACATCACATCGAAAGGCGATTTTTAACTTTTTAGGATCTGAGAGAATTGATTTTGCAAATGGAATTTGTGTCCATCCTTGCTTGATACAGGTCTTTAGCTGTTCAGCAGTCCCTCATCTCCTCTTCATGATGGAGCATGAATTTTCAATAGGAGACAGATGTAGACTGCTGGCGCACTACTCAAGCACATGCAGTCTGTCTGTGTAGCATGTGCAGAATGAGGCCTTGCATTGTCTTGCTGAAATACTACAGACATCCTGGAAAAAGGTGTCATTTTTGATGGCAGCGTATGTTTCTCTAAAATCCCAATATATTCCTCTGTATCTACAGGACCTTCACGCATATGCAAGTCAGACTTGGGCACTGAAACGCCCCTGTGCTATGACAGATGTTTGCTTTAGCACCTGTTTCTGAAAATAGTGTGGAGGGTCAATTTCATGCTTGTCTTTGAGAATTCAAGGTCAGTTTTTACCTAAACAAGCTGAAACGTGGTCTCCTCTGACCACGGCACCGGCTTCCACTGTCTTTTGATTCACTTGAAATCAGTTTGGGTGTAGAGAACTTGTTTTTCCATTGAATTGATGTGAGACTTTCTCCTTGTTACAGGCGGCTCCCAAAGTACTTCCAATTCCATGTCCATTTATTACCAATACATGATGGTTTCTCATACAGTGCGTTTTGAGAGCTCAGGGGTCATGCACTTGTCCACCAAACATGAACTGAGATTTCTCTGGATTCCTTGAACATTTCATAATACACACATGGACAAAACTGTTGGTACCCTTCCGTTACAGAAAGTAAAACCAACAATGGTCACTGAAATGAATTGAAACTGACAAAAAGAGTACATAACAATTTGAGATGAGAATTAACAAATGAAAATCAGACATTGCTTTTGAATTGTGGTCCAACAGAATTATTCTAAACAACAAACTGACCTGGATAAAAATGATGGCACCCCTAACCTAGTATTTTGTTGCACAACCGTTTGAACATGGAGCTGATGTGACTTTGCCAAAACGTTCCACTTTTGTCTCATCAGTCAAAAGGACATTCTCCCAGAAGCTTTGTGGTTTGTCAATATGCATTTTGACAAATTTCAGTCTTGACTTTGTGATTTGCCTTCAACAGTGGGGTCCTTCTTGGTCCACTTTGGCTTAAACAACAATGGTTGGTGCAATCTGACACAGATGTGCCTTGTCCTTGGAGTTCACCTCTAATCACTTTGGAAGTTGTTCTGGGCTCTTTGGCTACCATTCATATAATTCGTCTCTTCAATTTGTCATCAGTTTTCCTCTTGCAGCATCGTCCAGGGAGGTTGGCTACACCCCAATGGACCTTAAACTTCTAAATAATATGTGCAACTGTTGTCACAGGAACATCAAGTTACTTGGAGATGGTCTTATAACCTTTACCTTTAACGTGTCTTTTAGAAAAAGAGGCAGTTCTCTCCTTCGCTGTCTGTAGTCCATGTTCAGTGTGGTTCACACCATAATATCAAAAAGCACAGTCACTACTTTTCACCCTTTAAATAGACAGATTGACTGGTTGCAAGCTTGAAGATACATGTGATACTAATTACAGTAAACACCTTAGTTTAATCTGTCCCTCCAGTCAAATTATTTTCCGTCTTTTCCAGGGGTGCCATCATTTTTGTCCAGGCCAGCTTCATTAGTTTGTGTTTCGGAATAATTCTGTTGGACCATAATTCAAAAGAAATGTCTGAATTTTTTTTTTATTCTCAGTAAATTATGTATTATTCTTTTCGGCAGTTCCTAGTCATTTCAGTGACCATTGTGAGTTTTTCCTTCCGTAACAAAAGGGCACCAACAATTTTATGTATTTACAATAAATGGTTGAAGACCTAGATTTGTAATCTAGTAATGAGAAATGTTCTTATTTCTTTTCATATTAATTGACAGTTCACTCATATTTTGACATGAAGTAGTGAGCATTTGAAATATTACAACTTTTTGTACCCATGATACCCCGACCTTTAACCAGTTTACCTGCTTATTGTGGAATGTTTCAAAATGGTGTAACTTAGAATATTCTAGAGAGTTTTTTTTTTATCCCCAACTCACCATTTGAGTGTATTCCAGGCATTGTATTCAAAATCCTTACTGTATAGAAATCATTTGATCAGCCAAAACATTGGGAATTACTTCTTTGTTTTATGGTAATTTAAAGTAAATGTTAATAAGAATTTACAATTTTGTTTTTATTGCTTTTCACAATGTCCAGACCTTTCTGAAAATGGGGGTTTATAATTCCCTGTACCACATACAGTACTATGCAAAAGTCGTGGGCACCTCAGAAATGTATGCACAGTCATGTAAAAAAAAAATTGGAACACACTATGATTGTATTTTTGTAACATTCTTGGACATACAGATATTTACTCAAAGTGATAAGTGATAATCAAGTGATTTAAAAAATTTAAAAAAACTTTTCAAAATCTTGAATGAGATTTCTGGTGAGGAATAAATTAGGACACCCCCACCTTTATTGCCAATTAAAATGGCTCATATCACACAGGTGTAGCACACCAGGTGCACATGATTAGAACATTGTTACTCAGCATTTTAAAGGAGGTCTGTCCTATTTTGACTTCAGTTATTTAGTTTGTTGTTCTCCTGACTGTTGTGGTGAGCGTGAATACCAAGGTGAGATCAAAAGAACTGTCTTAGGCCTTCAGAAAGATGATTGTAGCAGTCTGGTATGGGATTTAAAAAGATCTCAAAAGAATTTGCAATCGGCCAATCTACTGTTCAGAAAATAGTCTGCAAGTGGAAGACTTCCAAAACAACTGCCAGCATGCCCAGGTCTGGCCATCCAAGCAAATTCACCCCTAGAGCAGACTGCAAGCTAAAAGAAGTCTCCAAAACCCCTAAAATATCAGCACAGCACCTATAGCAGGGTTTTGCTACTGTTTATATAAAAGTGCATGACTCTACAATCAGAGAGAACAACTTTAACATCAAGGCCTGATGGAAGTTTGCCAGAGAGGACACCAGGACTTATAAATAATGTTCTTTGGACAGATGAGTCTAAAATGTAATTATTTGAACACCAGAACAGAGGACAGGTCTGGCATAAACCAAATACAACATTCCAGGTAAAGAACCTCATACCTGCTTTGCAGCATGGAGGTGGAAGTGTCATGGTTTGGGGACCTGGCCAACTCACCATCACAGAATCCACCACATATTCTACCATGTAGAGGGTGCTTGAAGAACATAAGACCATCTGTAAGAACATTAAAGCTGAAATGGAGAGTCCTGAAGCCCTGACCTTAATCGTATTGATGCTGTGGAGTGACTTGAAACTGGGTTTACATGCAAGAAACCTCTCAAACATCTCACAGCTTAGAGAATTCTGCATTGAGGAGTGGGGCAAACTTTCTTCAGACTGATGTCAGAGACTGGTCACTACAAGAAGCATCTCACTGCTGTTATTTCAGCCAAAGCCGGGAACACTAGCTTTTAGAGGGTAGGATGTCCTAACTTTTTCCTCAGTAAGAATTTACATTTTTGTTTTTCTTTAGTTTAATGGATAAATCAAGGTGATTTTTTTGTTGTTTACCTGCAATTTAATAACTTTATCAAATAAAAACAAAAAGACATCAATATGTCACCATTTTTAAATAAAGAACGGAATATTTAATGGGGTGTCCTGACTTCTTCACATGACCTGTATGTTGTTTGACAGTTTTTTTGTTGTTGTTTTAGATCACTAATATAAGAATTAATACAAATAATATTAATACAGTAAACTGTACATGTGTGTCAGTGTGTTGGGTTACCATTTCCAGAGAAATTTCCCAATTACAAACCCATTTCCATCAAATCCCTGTTTTGGGCGCAATCGGTGGTTAAATTAAGTGCTTCTGAGAGAGTTTTACATCCATGTAAGAGGCACTGAGGGGGAATTATCTGCTGTGTTCTAGAAGCTCCCATCACACATCTACTATTTTATACACACACTTTTCTTGTTCTTTTTCTTTTTGACTTTTTTGTTTGTTTGCATTTGTGTTTTTGCTGCAGAAAGACAATGGCTGCTGAGATAAATGACCAATTTGCACAACTGCCTCTATGAATTTTTACAGTACTGTAAATCTGCTGAACTGCATCTATACTGGTGATCTGGTGGTCATGATTAGACTCTTTTAAGAACGTGATTTGTTGATGATCCAGGTGAAGTTTTGCCTGAATGCCATTTAAATTGTGTTTAAAAACTTGCATAATATATTACTTTTGTTTGTTGTTTTGTTTTGCTTTTATCATACTGTGCTCTTTCCACTTTCAGACTTTACTGGTAGTGGAATGCAGAGTTTGAAATTTTTCTTTTTTATTTGTTAATATTATGGCATGACTTTTAACAATCTTCCATTATTTTTTTTTGTTTTTCTTTCTCCTCCTCTAAGACAATGAGGCTGTTGAATGGGGTAGGTCTCTCTCTTCCCTCTTCTTCATTCTTTCCTACATTACTTCCTTTTAGTTACTAATTACCTAAATCTTTTTCTTAATTTCCTCTATTTCTGTTACAGTCTCATTGGAAGATATTGAAGGTACAATGTTTAAACTAACTGTGGCATTGAATGTCATAGCCATGAGCTCATTGGCTGTAGTAATGAAGTACCCATACACAAATGCAAGGTTGATTTAGTGCTCATTTGACCACAACCACATCTTGGATCATAGCATAGTGTGTTCGAGGATGCAGGTGTTCACCTCCCTGACATAACACATGCACGTAAAGTAATGGGGCGAAGGTTCACTAAGCATACGTTTTTTTTAGAACATCTGTGATGATAAATCTGTTTTGATATGTATTTGCTTTGAATATCATATACCTTACCATTACTAACCCTAACCATTTATCAGCTCTGCATGTATATTGAATTTGGATTTACTTTCGCAAATTCATATTCCATACGAGTGACCCAGTGTGACATCATTTGCTCAGTCTTGGCCTTTATTAGTTATGGAAACCATTTGATTTTTGAACTTTATATGGCAAGGATCTTGTATGGGTATCCAGTGGTGTTTCCTGAACCAGTAGTAGCGCAGGCTTGCTGCAGTATAGTTTATAGCTTCAGTAGACCACCGTAACAGTGCATTTCTGACCTTCTACCTCACAAATGGGGCTTAAATCTGCTTCGTGGTTCTTGCTTGTGAAAGAGTGTCTTGTAAAAGTGTTGTCCCATTATTTAGCAATTCTGCGTCATTGTATTCTGACTCATAATAGCAAGGTGTTGGATGTGAATGCCTATTCCTTCACCCCTTTTTGCTTTATTACAATCTATAAAATAAATATTAAAACCATTGTGTAATGTCTCTGATGTGTCAAAGTGGATTTTATGTTGCCTGTGTAGCTCCAAGTCTGCAATTGTTAAATTGTATGCATTCATAGGCTGCTTTGTGGTAGGTCATCAGATGAGAATGTGTATTTGTTTCCCTTTTCCTCAATGTTTAATACCCTATAGTATTTTTTTTCTGCTTTTCCTGCTTCTGACTTTTCTCTTGTGCATATCTTTGCCTGCTTTTCTTTCTGGGATCTGCAGAAGAGACTGATTTTGGCAGCGATTTAAGTGGATTGAATATTGGTGAGACATTTTTTGTCTGTTTTGTGCATCCTGCCTTACCACCTCTAAGTGACATGATCATTGTGACCATAGTGTGACTCACTCACACTCTCTCTCTCTCTCTCTCTCTCTCTCTCTCTCTCTCTCTCTCTCTTTCTCCCCCTCTCAGGTTTTTCTTCCTAAGAATGCACTGTAAATACGATTTTAGGTTTTTATCCTCATTGGGATGAGATTTCTGCAAATATCAAATTCTAAATGCATGTGATGGCAGAATGGCTCAACATACAGCACCAGAGTGCACCATAAACGTGTGCATAGAAGACATGTAATTTGGACAGTTACTTACTTGGCATTCGTTACTCTTATGCCGGTGTTAGCTTTGTAAAAGACTGGATAGTGTAGTGGCTAACATGTGTAAACACTGAATCATATTGTGTTTTCTGATGATGTGAATCTATCTTCTGCATTTAACCCATCCATGCCATCTGTGTACAGACACTCTGCCCAGCTAAGGGGTTAGGTGTCTTGCCCAAGGGCACTCAGCCATGGATTTGGGAGGGGGAAAGCTATGTTTTACTCTCACCATGCCCGTATTTCCCCTGCTAGTCCTGGGAAGCAGCAGCTCTCGGGTCTCAAGCTCTCTTCTCCAACGTTAGGTCAATGTATCCTGCCATTAAAGGCCGGGGTTCACAAAGGACTTGAAGGTTTTAGCTATTAAATTGATATATTCTGCTCATATTTTAACATAACATGAGTAAATATGCATTGTGGTGTCTGTGTGTGTCTTTCATCCTCTGAGCGACCGTATCACGCTCCACCTACTTCAAGTAATGTGCATACAGGAGTTACTGAAGTCAATGATGCAGAAGAAACCAAGCAATAAAGCTAATGTTAAGTGAACAGTGTTAATCCATGTCTCAAACTGTGCTGCATCGGGTCCTTGAATTTGGGTCTGTGAATCAAAATCACAAGT
>JBBIGC010000104.1:39045581-39066708 GCA_037576955.1 Lepidarchus adonis | reverse complement strand
CACTTTTTACTGCTGTATTAGAGAATATATTCCGCGCTTCTTTAGTACAGTGTCTTTAAGATCATCATATTTCTGTACATTAGTGCTGAAGTGATTTTACTGCATCATTATAGGATTATTGCAGACAGTTCGGGGAGGGGGCTACTTTTTAACAGACAGGCTAAAGTGCAGCAAGTGCGGAGGCTCATTCCTGGGAGATGGAGAACTAAAGAGAACTTTTTTTTTTACTTGAGAGCTACCTTTAAAACGACAATCAAAATGATCATCAACAATAAAAATGTAATATATATACATTTTTGGCCATTACCTTACTAGAGTACATGTTAAACTGAATAGAATCAACCAGAGTTGCACAGACCATAACCTTTCTCTCTTAGCTTTGCTTTTCAGTGGGCTGTCGGTGTCATACCTTTACTGAACAGTCCGATTTTAGTTTCTTACTTGGCCCAGGTCAACATATTGGACACTCCTGCTCTAGACATTGTTTTGAGAGTAGTATTGAGAGAGTTGTTCAATCTGTCCAGGGCATCAGGGCATTACGGCTGTAAAATGTGGACGTTGTGGCGAAAAGAGATCACGATACCTTGAAAAAAATGTATTTTTCCACCATCTGTTAAAATGAAGTAAATGAAAAACGGCAGTAGTGCTGTTAAAAACTGTATGAAATGAGTACACATTAGTTTTCTTAAGTGTTTGTCACACAAAGGTACAATAACGCACTTAAGCGAGATTAGTGACACTAACACACTGCCAAACTTGATGTCAGAGTCCTAGCGATATCATAATCTACTCAGAACATCATGTTGTGGCCACACAATAAATTATCCTAATGTACGAACCTAAGTATAACAAACAAGTATTGCAATAAAACTATTTTGTTCATAATTCATCCCACAATTTTCCAGGCATGATCAGCAATATTCACACATTGCCTTTCATATCACAAACGTGTGTGTGTCTCTCTCTCTCTCTCTCTCTCTCTCTCTCTCTCTCTCTCTCTCTCTGCCCCCCCCCGCCCCCTCGTCTGCTCCCTCTCGCTCCCTCTTCACATATTGCCACATGTTCCAGAGTCTTTAAGCTGTGACTCTTTTTCCGTATCTGCTGTGCTGTTGGAGGTCAGCTCCCTCACTCCGCTGCTCACCCTAATGATGGAGAGTTTGTTTTGGGCTTGTCTTTGCTCCTCTTGTGGCTCCAGTCAAAGTCCAAACATTTTCATCATGAGAAGATAAATGTTTTTGCCTGTGACTGTAAACAGCTGTTTTAGAGCCTAAAAGGTTCGCTCGAGACGTTAAGCTGTGCAGCGAAGGGAAATGTGTATATCAGTGAAATGAGAGAAATGTGTTGTATGCAGCTCCAGTAAAGAACAGGTTGAGGGAAAAGCCAAACAGGCAATTTTGCACTCATTTCTCATATTCCAGTCATAAACGACTGGAGTTTATGGTTTTCCTGTGCGCTGGCAGCATCCTCCATCTAAATAGCTCTTTGTAAGAGTTCGACATACTGCAGTGAGCGGGACTGGCGTCGGTCCATGCTGTTGTGGTAGCCGTTCCCGATGGCCCTTGATGTGGTCACTGCTGGCCAGCGGCTGTTTAGGGGCCCGATCTCAGGATTCCATCCTGCTTTCTGTTGTTAGTGCTGAAAAATGAGGGTCATGGAAGCCTCTCATTACAATGGTCACTACACACACACACACACACACACACACTGCTTGCATGTTATATGTGGGTGCTGTTGTGTGAGACCCTTGTGGCCATTTGAGGGCACCCAGGCATGTTTTTTTAAATGGGTTTTCCTTTCTCCATTTGTTTAATAAACTGACTAATCTTATGTATTACATTTAGCAGTGCAGGAGTCATTTCAAATTTTTTTGTACAGTAATTTCTACTTTTACAATAGAGGACAAATCCTCCCCAGTGCTTCCTATAATGCACAATTGGAACATTCAAATATAAACGTTATAAATCATTATAAATGATTATAAAGCACGCTTCTCCTTTTTCTCCTTTTCCATTATCACTGTTCTTCCCTCTTTCTGCCACTTGAACCAAGTTGCAGCTTTTCCTCTCGGTCTTACACCCAAATGAGCCGAGGTCTCTGTGAGGTCAGGCCCTGCTCGCACCCCTGGACGCTCTTTAGACCTTCGGACCTGTTTGATTTCA
Source organism: Lepidarchus adonis (assembly GCA_037576955.1). Classification (NCBI taxonomy): domain Eukaryota; kingdom Metazoa; phylum Chordata; class Actinopteri; order Characiformes; family Lepidarchidae; genus Lepidarchus; species Lepidarchus adonis. The sequence continues at coordinate 39,064,549 of JBBIGC010000104.1, read as the reverse complement.
CAGGAGATCCAGTGTTTCGCAAAGTTTATAAATAAAACCACGCCATCCTCTCGCCAAGCTTAATCAGCCACTGTCATCTTATAGGGATAACCTTTTCCCTTTTCAGCAGCGAGCTCCCCACCCCGTCTTACTTTCTGCCCTTCTGTTTTCTTCCATGCTTTCATTACCGGCCCTCCTGACCTCAGCCTCTCCTCTTCCTCCCAGCGGCCAGGCTACCTCCAGAGCAAGTCCCAGGACGTGGCCGGCGCCTTTCCGCACCCCACCACGCTCCACGCACTACCGGTAACAGTAGAGGGTTTCAGGGGGAAAACATGCAACCCCTAAAACAAAACCTCTCTTTACCAGCGCCGGCAGCCCTCAGCGCCTGGCCCACGCTCAGCCCCGCGAGCATGATCTAAACCTGGTGTGTGTAGTTGTGCTGCAGATGCGCTCTATGTCTCCGGCTGCTGCTCAGGTTTCTTCTGGTGGGATGAAGGTGGGTGTTTGGGTGCTGAAGACATCAGTGCAGGTCCCCTGCAGTGCAGCTAAAAGATCCAACCGCTCACTGTAGTCTGTGCCCTGCAAGAATCCCAGACAAGTCAAGATTATGTTTTCAGATTTAACATGTTAATAACTCCCTAGTACAATACATTATTAAAAGCACTGTGTGTGTGTGTGTGTGTGTGTATGTATATATATATATATAATATATGTGTGTGTGTGTGTGTATATATATATATATATATATATATATAGCTGTTAACATTTCTGGGGCTGTTAAAAAAATTCTGGGTTATGTGATAACTGGATAATTCTACAAGCTGCAAACAAAAGCCCAACAAAAGAAACAGCAGAACAATATGGTTTCCCTTGAGATCCTCCACTGTAACTTGAGTACACAATCTGAATGAGAGAGATTAGTAATAGAGGAATTAGTGCTTTTTTATTTATATATCCATGTCTCTCATGGTATGAGTGTGATGTCGCTGTAGGCGGCAGTCACTGCGGGTTCACCTACCGAGTGGCAGAAATACAAACTTTTATTCAGTGTTTGTGTGGCATTAACCTTCCACTCTGATCTACAAAACAACACATCTAACAACAAGAATTGTCCCTTGGTTGTGCTGCTGAAACCACTGAGATTGTGAAGTACATGCATCAGTCATTTTCCAAGCACAACCGCAAACCTCAGCGCTGTTGCATGCAAACGTGTCTGTCCTGTTATACATGTGCAATAGGGTCGCAAATCGTGCAGCTATTCACGATTTCAGGGAGGGGGGGCTCCTACATTCTCTGGCAGTGTTTTACTGGCACAAATGGTGCTTCTTGCTCAAACAGGGACTTTAACAAGCGAGGTTGGGGTGAGAATTTAACCTGGACACGGCGGTGACGATCACGTGTAATAGGAAGGAACGTCTCATGGGAAAATATTTGTTGAGGAAATTAACTGTGAGGGGGACAAGATGGGCTGCTGAATATCGACATCTTTTATTTTTGTAACTTTTATTTTAATTTTATATCTAATTTCACTGTTTCCTGAAAAGTTTTTGCTGATTGTGACAGGGCCTTACTACATGTGCACAAAAACAGTTTAGGTTTCACTGCATCATGTACTGTAGGAACTCAAGTTCTATTTCAAGAAATAGAAATTTCGATGTTTACTGACAAATACGCGTTTAGTCATGTTTGCGTTTCGGATAAGCATTTATATTCAATAGAACTGAATATTTTTCTGACCCAACTAACAGATCTTCAAACCACTTGTCACTCATAGCATGTCTGATTTGGGGGCCAATAAAAATGCTTTATTTTTGTGATTCATGTGCCACGCTTTTCAGTCCTAGAACAAACTTTTTACGTAGTGGCCAGTTCTGTCGAGAATAGTGCGACTCTTTGGCACGGCTGTCCCATTCACAGAAGAAACGGTACTTTGCATAGCCAAGCTGCAGTTCTAGTAACAGAGCAACAACTTTAAGATTTCCACAGATATTCCAGTTGTACCTGGAATACTGGACATACTTTAGTAACATTTCCATATTCTCATACATTTCATGTGTGCTGCATAACCAACAGGTACTGAAGGATAAATGTTGCTATTGCAAAACATCTTTCGGACTTAATATTGGTGAATTAATGAAGAGATGCCACTCTTCTGGCTTGTGATTACAACCCAAGGCTGAAAGCAATTCTTCAATGTCACAACAGAAACACAGATATTTAAATTATCATAATGTGGGTCTCAAAAGACACAGCAAAGCTTTCGCTTTTGATAGACCCAAACCATAGTCCAAATCGTTCAATTGTAACAGTTTGGACTGTTATCAGATCGCATGATGAGCATGGTTCATGGTTCAAAATCCGGGGCATGTCACTGTCTGTACCCTGCATTGCAGTTACTTCATCTGGTTTGTCTGAGGTCCAATCCTCTGGTGGTTTCGGGATTGGAAGACTTGGAAGAAGTCGTCATGTGGCATGGATCTCATTGCTGAAGGCAGATTAGGATATTCAATTGACTTCTTGTTTTTGGCAGAGAAACCAGACACATTAGTCAAACAAAAGAAACAGTCCGTCTTTCTGTTCATCAGAACAGCAAACAGCCTCTGAGCCAGACTCTCAGACTGACAATACACGTCACACAGCAAATGTCTTGATCACCGGTTTTGCATCCGAAATAACATGTCTCTTAACAAGAGCAGTCGAAATTCTCTAAGGTGCAAGTGTATATTTGCTAACAGATGTAGCAGAAGGTATTGTGGCTGTTACAACACTGGTGAGACACATTGCCTGACACCTAAACGTCTATAGCATAAAGCTGACTTACTGTTTTATATTGCTACATATACTATACTGATACTATACTATACACAACGGTATCTATAGGTATGCATCTGAAACAGTATGTGGTTGGTAAATTTTGATGTGATCGCCTTGGGTGCTAGAAAGGTGCTTATAAATAAAATGTATTATTATTATATTTGTGATCAGCACCCAGAAACACCCAACAGTGTTCAAGAAGCAAAAATTTTGTTAAGCGTTTTTTCTTAGTTTTTCTCTAATTTTTACATTTTATGGCTTGTTTTAATCTGTTTTTATTTCCCATAATTATGCTCTGTTTATCTCTTTAAATAAACCTACATTCAAACATGGCAGCTACAAACAAAAATACCTTGTTACATTAATTTTAATAATCCTATTTATCTTTTTATAATTCCACTTGTCTGACAGTTCTAATATTAACACCCTTTATATATATATTATTGTTAAAAATATATACATACATTTTGTTAAATCTGTTGGTCGAAAAGACTATTTAGGACAATTGTGGTCCTGAAATTGCTTTGAGGGTCACTAACATGATGGAAGAACCCTTCACTCTTTCCAGACACTCTGTCCTCATTCATCCTGCGAGTTCTGCTAGTCTGTTAATATGCATGTGTGTTTAATGCTGGCAGATCACTCTGTCCTCACTGCGCCTCGTCTGGAACTAACAGGATAAGACTTGTATTATGGATCCATCATCATGGCTGAGTGGGATTCCGCCGAGGAGAAACACAACACCATAGCTTCTGAGAGGCATCTACAGCATCGACGCACAGACGTCCCATGTGACTGAAGCGGTCCTTCAGCTTCGCGACTCTCCAGAAGTGTCTACACCTCCCCTCTAAACATCCGGCCGCAAACGAGGCCATTACTGGAGGATGAGGTAGAAAGGTGGAAAACAAAAGCAGATGAAAATGCTTGAATGGTGAAGTGAAAGCTGGGAAAACCATCAGCCCTCAGAATCCAATTAAGGAAGGAGTTATGGAAAAAACGGAGCCCACATTTTTTTAGGCTGAAATTAAAAAAAAAAAAAAAGTTCCATTTCCAGTATGAGTTTATCTCATCTGTCGACAGGTCGGGTTGTGAGAGATGAGCTGGTTTCTCTGGGATCCTTGTGCCGTAAACATCTACAGATTAGCATTTTTTCCTTTTCACGCTCACTCTCCGCAGGTAGATTTACTGGAGCAGACCAAAGTCATCAGGCTGATTTTTAAAACGTCATCTTTGCTCACAGCGTGCGACTGTGCGTATATGGGTACAAAGTGGATTGTGAATGATTTTGAGTGGACTGCTTGGACCTGGGCCGGTTCCGTGTCTGAAGCCTGGCCAGCGTGCAGGACAGAAGATTGGAGCTGTCTGGATGTTCTCCACTCAGTGTTTAGTTTTCTAACAGCAGTGGTCAGTGCAGGCCAGGTACCGATGTGGATCACTGCAGATGCTGTATGTGTGGGTTGTCTACATGTGTGTGTGTGTATGCAGGTGCGATCACACTGACCAATTGAGTGGTTGTGTGATGGATTGAGCAGGCAATTGATGAGACAAACAGCAGTGGTGCGTCCAGCCTCTTAGATTTGGCCTGCCTCCTCAATGATCCCATTCAATGTACCTCAAAGGCTAAACGTATTAGTGATGACTGCACTGGGCTTGAGAAGAGCTGGCGGCCTAATGACTGTGGGGGTGTGTGTCCTGACGCATTAAACAGCATTTCTGCCTTGACATTCTTGTGTCTAAAAAACGTTGGGATGGGACAGAGGGGAAAAACAAATATCGCTCCTTGACACAATCCGTCTCTATCCTGGCCAACAGGATCGAGGAATCGCTAAAGCCTGTAACACTTGGGCAGAACACACACTTTCCACATATGCCGCGCAATGGAAAGTGTGTTTTCCCCAGACATCCACGCTTAATGAGTACAGCATGATTCAGAACTGTGCCCAATACATATTTCAAATAGCATTAGTAAATAGTTTAGCTTTTTTTCCCCTTCTTGCTTTCTTTTTTTAATCATCACCTGCAATTGTCATCCATTCTTTCTGTTCTTTCCCCGTCCTGCTGCAGGAAGAAGGGTAGCCCATAAATGCTCAGTGTGTGAGGGACCTCTGAGAGATGGCCGGGGGCAGTCGTTGCAGACATAAAAGTTGTTTCCCCTTTGAGAGAAGAACACAATATTGAATTCAGTTAACATGCGTGCTTCAAAATCAGATGTACATGCACTAGCTTTAGATTTGCTATGGAAACTTGAGGCTGTTTAATGTTGGGGGTCTCTTGGATGCTCCCCCAGAGTCCTGTCCTCCACCCCTAAGGCTTTATACAGATGCCTGTAAAACAAGGGGACGAGAGCTTCTGAAGGCCATATGCCTGTCTGTGAAGACTGACCATACACCTACTCACTTCAAAGCCATGATTACATTGTACACCTTCTGGACAAGGAATCACCATTTAAACGTTGCAACATAGAAATTGTGTGTGTGTGTGTGTGTTGTAGTTTAAGGCCTGTTGGTTTTAAGGTGAGGCCTCCATGGATCACCCCAGTTTGCCCAGTACACCCCACAGATGTTCAAGTATATTGACATCTGGGGAATTTGGAAGCCAACTTTCTTTGCCATGTTCCTCAAACCATTTCTGTATGATCTTTGCAGTGTATCAGACCACTGATGTTGTCATGAAGTTGGTGTACTTTGTCTGTGTCAATGTTTTTATAATTGGTACATGCCAAAGTAACATTCATATTAAATGCCAGGACCCAACATATCTCAAAGCATCTCACTTCTTCTGCTGGTCTGCCTCCTTCCCATAGTGCATGCACATGCTGTTTCTTCTGTAGATAAGTGCTCCCACCATTCAACATGATGGCAAAATCATGTGTCTCATGACTTTTTTTCATGACTTCCAGTTTTTATGTTCACTTGCCCATTGTTGGCGCTTTTTGCTGTGGCTGGAGGTGAGTGGGCATTCTGACTAGCCTGTGGCTGTACAGCCCCTTAGGCAAGTTATGATGCGCTATGTGCTCTGACACTTTTCTATGAAAGCTAGCATTATGTTCTGTCTCCAAATAACTGGTTCCTTTGACCCACTTTGGTCGGTACTAGTCACATCTAACTGGAGATTCCTCACAAGAACCACCGTGTACAAAATACTGCAATCTAGGCATCTAGCTATCACTACTTGAACTATTTTTTTGCATTTATTTCATTAGTTACAAAATGTTCCACATTTTCTCAACTTTATAAATAAAAAAATGTAAACTAAAAGCGGGTAAAATAAGTATTAAACAATTCCTAAAGGTGCTATTGAAATGAAATTCAGATTTTTGGTAACATCTATCCAATCCACACATGCAAAGAAATCAAACCATAGAGCAAGCCAAGGCAATGGAAGCAAGGAAAAAACTCCCTGAACTGAGGAAGAAACCTTGGGAGGAACCAAAGCTCAGTAGGGTAACCCATCCTCCTCTTGTCGACACCAGATAGTGTGCAATAGCATTTGAGTACATTACTAATTGTTTTCTTCGAAGCTGTCCATAAGTCGTCCTTGGGCTCTTCTGATTCAATCCTCTGTCTGAAATCAGGGAGAACCTGGTCGTGGCTGGTTTATAGTGAAATTGCGTTCTTTCCACTTCCAGATTACGACCCCAACAGCGCTCACTGGAACCTTCAGTAGTTTAGAAACTTTCCTGTAACCAATGCCATCCATATCTTTTGCAGCAATAAGGTTGTAAGGGTCTTGAGCGAAATCTTTGGTTTTGCCCGTCATGAGATGTTTCTTGTGTGACACCTTTTTATAGCCATCAGTTGGACCTGAACCAGCTTATATTAATTTGCACTAAGTGGCAGGATTGCTTTCTAATTACTGATAGATTTCAGCCGGCGTCATTCCTTTCTTCATTTGTTCAATACTTATTTTCCTGTCATTCCATTTATTGCACAAAACTTAATGCATGGACATGTATGGTTTGATGTCTTTGCATGTGTGGATTGGATGGTTGTTACCAACATCTGGTGAGAATTATGTCAATAGCACCTTTAGAAATATATTTACATGTTCAATACTTATTTTACCTGCTGTATTTGCATACGACTGCCCTTGTAAAAGTAGTGATAGCAATTCTTCTTAAATCTATTGAATGAATATGCATAAAGTGGCATAACTTTGTAAAACAAAACATTGAACATTAGTACTGGTTCATGAAAGTGAATTACTTAAAAATAAATAAAAGAAATACAGTTTGTTTGTTTGTTTTTTTTCTCCAGATGTAGCTTTGATTTTCTTCTATGGTTTTACCACTTCCTGCAGTAATTTGTTATTTTCTCATACGAAATGTACTCATATTTTCTTTTAATAGCCAGTCAGAATAGTATTGTTCACCTTTGGGAAGAGTTATGTCAATTTAATGGACAATTATTTAAAGAAGTATTACTTTGTAAGAACTTTTTTGTCAGTCCTGATGTTTACAATACTGTGACTACTGCCATTTCTTAAATTTCTTAAATATTATTGTTTCTTAAATGCATCTGTCTTTGCAATTTTGCCCTCGCATTGTTTCTTGCCACAGATGCCACAGGAGGCACTGGTATTGATCTTGCCTCACAAGGCTCTGGCTTTTGGAAGCCCTCGCTCATTCACCCCACACACATGCTACATTTCCTCCACAGCAGTTAGATATTATCGCTCTGGAAAATGGGCGCTGTGGAGCGGCGGTGGCTCGTGGGCAAGTGTGTGCGTTTGGCGGCCACGTGCGTCTCGCTGTGTTTACACTGAATTTGGAGGCAGTCTTAAGTTGTTGTTTTTTCTTTTCTCTCCTGAGTGGAAGAACTTGCTTGATTTGTGAGCTGCTAGTCATTGACAGTAGGTTGTGTTGCGCTGAGGGCCAATTAGGCCGTCACACCACAGTGCACACCATTAGGTGGTGCATGTTTGGGACTATGGTGTGGACACGTGTCTGCATCCTTGCCATTATTCACCCTATTCGGCACTAGAAATCAGGAAAACGCCGAGGAACGTTATGTCTATCCTGGCACAGGTCACGGTCTACATTCAATTTTTTTTATATAATTCTTTCCCCATAGAATTCAATGGAGAAAATATTTCTAAAGCACTCGTTCTGCCAGCGTGCCATCAGTCACCTCACATGTAGAATTGTCGAAAAATCTGCAGGGAAAAGTACAAGAATTCCTTGACAAAAACCAGATCAAGAATAGCAGTTCTTTTTCCCCCATCCATTATTCTGGACTGAAATAATTTCCATTCTTTTGTCTAATTTATGCTCCTTTAGCAATGGAGGTTATAAGACACTCTGTCCCAGCCTCGATTTACTTGTCCACATCGAGAGTTTTAATGGAGCTGTCTAGAAAGCTTCAGGTGACTTTAAACAGTCCCAATTACGATGCCTCTTCAACTAGGAAGTGACGATTTCTATTGACTGGCCACAATGAAGCAGGGTAATGAGAACTATGCACCTGCTTTAAGCTGGAGAGACTGAGAGATTCCCCAGGCCAGAGCCAAAGAGCCACTGGCGTCTTTAAGATGCCGAAAGGAAGGCTAATCTAATGGAACAAGCTGTCCAGTGCTTTAAGTAATCACATCAGTATGGCTTCCTCTAATGCAGAGCAATCAACATGGGCACTTGAGCAGTGTGCAGTTTTCTCAGATGATGTAGGCCCATTCATTGCTAGGTAATCTTGATCTATGGTCTGAAAGGTTGGGCTGAACTAATTCTAGTGGCAACTCCTATTGTTCTTCATCCCTGATGTAACTAAATACCCTGTGAAGACACACACATGTGCACACACAAATACATTTAGTACAATCTGGTACAAGAACGGATTGACTTACGGTGTGTTTCATTCGTATCCCAGCATAGGTTCCCACTTATTAAGTGACTGTTTGGAAAAGAACAAGCTGTAAAGAATGCAGGATCTCTCTACGGCAACACATCTGTTCAGAGAGCTCGTGGGCTCTCTGTGCTGTGGAAACTATTAAAGGGGATTGGATCAGATTCTCTTTCTCTCCTCCTCAGTTCATAATTTTCATACACGTTTAATCTTGGGCACATTGCATCTTGACCATGTGTCCATTAATCACAGTTATTAAAAAAAGTAAACAAGACTTGTAATGCATGCTGGGGGAAATGTCTTGTGCAGAGATGGAATATTAGGTGTCTTTGGTTTGTTATTGTGCTGGTCTTAACTAGCATCTGTCATAAATTTGAAATCAAGGACACGTTTCACTTTTCAGTGCAGTGCGGTGTCATTAAAATGGGCCCAATCGCTTTCCAGAATAATCAAACAGGAAGTTTTTGTGGTGGCGTTCCTGACTACCATCAGGCCTCAGCTGTAATGGGCCCTGTTAAGGACCCAAACCAGCCGCCTCCTGAAGCGCTTAAACCAAAGCCTAATCCCCCAAAAGCTCTGGGTCTGTGAAAGTCTGAAGAAACAAAAGCTATTTGTGGTGTCAACTGGACACACATCAAGGACCTGGCCGTGCATTTTGTATGGAAGATTAAGGAGCCACACTCTTACAGAGATGGATGATAGGGGTCTGTGGTAATACCAGGATAAATTACCAAATCACAATTTACATTATTACAACATGGCATCAGTACATTAAACACTTACAATCATGTTTTTTTTTCCCTCAACATGTTTTTACAGTATTTCCCCAACGATAGACTGTAGGCACATTTGATTTTGCAAACATGGTACTGGGTGTGGCTTGCTGAACTAGCTTCGGTTAGCAGTTAGCATAGCTGTTGTAGTAGTCCTCAGTGCACCAAAATAAGCAGACTCTCTGTGTATTGTCAATAAAAGCAGTTGTAGAGTTGATCTTGTCTAAATGCAGCATATGATTAGCTTCACTAAGTATAACCTCACAATCTGGTTGTCGTGTTCTGGCGAATACGACAAATTAATTGGAATATAAATAAGAGAGAAGAAGAAAATCCTTTCTTTGTTGCTGGAATATGACTCATGGGTATCCAGTGTCTCTCAAACTTTTTGCTACATTACATTACATGATAGTATATAAATAGAAGCTGGAAAAAGCTCCATTTACCGAAATTAAAGGAACAAGGTTTATTATTGGCTGGGAAAAGAGGAGTTTCATTTTTGTTTGAACAACTGGAACGTGGAGATACTGCAGTACAGCCATGGCAATCATGCGTCTACATTTATAAATTAATAAATTAATTGGCTTATCTTTCTTAAAATCCTTTAAAATCAGATCCTTAAATGTCGTCAAATGCAACCAGTGCTGCTTTGTTGTTGCAAGTGTCGGACATGTGTTTATCTCGGATCTCACAGATGATGCGTGGAGCTTAAATTCTGCAGCATAGTGAGTTTAATTTTTTTTTATTTAATTGTTTATCCTCAACTATAGAGTTGCAAAGGCTTCCTGAGGCGTGTCAAGTTTGGTGCTTCTACTTCAGATCGGTAAATTCAGTATTATATGTGGGATGGCTTATCTTAGAGTTTTAAAACATGAATTAACCTTCTTTGAGACTTATATAATGGGGCGGCCTATCATTGGGGAAATACGGTATATATTATTTATACTAATTGCTGTACTTCAGTCTCCACCTTCTACTAATTGTAATACATTGAATCTTTATATGTATTGTATCATGAGCGGGCAGTACCCAGCCCTGTTCAGAGCTAAGATATAAAATGCCACTCGGGCACGGCGAAAAGCTACAGATACAATGGAGAGTGAGAAGTACTCCCAGCAAATCAGGACATTTTACACCATCTCAGAAAGAAAAAGCACATCATGAAGGACTCTGATCACCATGCATTGCTGCTTTTTTCCTTTCTACCCTCTGGGGCAAATCTGCACATGCACTGCTAGATTCCACTGATATATACCCACTACAGTTCATAAAATGCAATACAGTGCACAATGTATGTCTAACAGCGCTAACACACTTATTTTGACCAAATTGGATGTTAATTGCAAGTATTTCTTACGTATATATGACTAACATTTTGAACACTTCACTTCGTCTGATTTCCCAGAATTCCCATGTGGCTATATTTATAACAGTTGCTTGACTGTATCCCATGCAATGCCTTCTGTGAGCTTTTCAACTATAGTTTTCAGTGGATTGAGATTTATCTGGACTCCATTAATGTTTTCACAATATTATGTACTGTAGATGGTGAAAGACTGGACTTCTTAGTAATTTTGCATTGAGAAATGTTTCTATTTAAACTGACATTCATCTCATGAAGTTTGGTCCTAAGTGTTTAGCCACAACTCATCTCTGCTGAGAAAGACTGAGCCGTTGGTGGATGTTATTTTTCTAACTAATTTTGATACTTTTGTCTGTAACGTTATTATGGTATGTTCAATGCGTTGGTCAACCAACATTTTTAGCATTTCTTTCTACTTTTTTCAGGTAAATTGTTATGAATTTATTAGTTGCTGAAAATCATATGTATTTTTATAGTATCTTTTGCATTATACAGAATGGATATGGGTGTTGTATATCACATATTAGCTTTGAGGCTTCCGTGAATATACTTCTGATGTCCAATGTCTGATCTTTTTTTCTGTCTAGCTTTCCGGAGGAGTTTCAGACTCAGCAGAAGAGACAAGAAGACGAATAAGTCCATGTATGAATGTAAAAAGAGTGAGCAGTATGATACTGCGGACGTCCCAACTTATGAAGAAGTTGCTCCCTATCGCAGAGGACACAGAGCCAAACATAGACTCGTCATTTTGGTTGGTGAGTGCTTTTCTGTGACTGTGCATGTGTGTGTGTGTTAACATTATCATATTCCATTATTTAATTGTAACTTTGTTACTCTGTTGTACTCGTCTAAGGGTTAAAGAAGTGTGTGGGTGTGTACGTATTGTTTCAAATGGCTAAAATGCATAAATTTATTCCTCTGGGAATGTACAATGTTAAATAATCTTAATGAAGTAGAACTATCTTCTGCGTTATGAAAAGTTCTCAAAGTATAGTAACATTTATATTTATGCCCTTAAATAGTTATTATTTTTACCCAGAAAGACATTGCCATTCAAAAGTTTGGGAACATTTAAACCTTTCTAAAATCTTTTATTACAAAGGGTCATGTTCTTTGTCAGTCTTTAATGACATGACTAACCACCCAAAAATATTGGTAGCAATATTTGTTAAAACACACTTTATCCTTTTCTGGTCTTCACTCATACTGTACCTTTCTACTGTTATCACATTTTTCTATATGTGATTTTAATAGTAACTTCTAGGCAACAAACAGCTGTTTTTACAGGGATTTTACAGGAAATGAATATTTCATAAGCTGGTTATGTGCCCCAAACCGACGGCCTGTCGTGCATGTGCGTGAACTGGGGTTTCCCCTCCTCTGTGGCCTTAAGGGCCCTAAAACTGAAAGCACTGGCTTGATATTTATTTCTTTTTCTCTGTGGCACTTCATTTGTGTCACTCTCATTCAGCAGAGACATTTTTCTTGCTGATATTATTCGCTAAAGAATTGTTAACACATAGTTCCAAGGGAGTGGCGTAGGTGAGACCACAGGGAGAAAGCAGTTTTACAAAGTGCTAAAGCCGTGATAAAAACGCGTGTGAAAAAAGCGATTTGGAGAAGAGCAGAGACCAAAGTACAGTGAAACAAAAGTGAGTGTTTCATAAAAACAGCAATACACGTCATGTGTGTACAAGCAGATTGTGTTGCAGTTCAAGGGGCTATTGGTTCAGTTGCAAGTTCCAAAGTGCAGCAGTAGTTTTGATTAGATTTCAACCAAGGCCTGTGTGATGAGATTTTTAATCCTATTATACTAACCTTCATTTAGGTCACTGGAAGAAAAACGTTTATAAAACACCAGCCGTTCCCAGACTAAAGCTCCAATTTATCACTGTGCACATCATGAAGTACTTTTCAACACTGACCATTAATATTGCCCATGTCCAGGGGACCATTTCATCCTTCATTTAGCTCATTTGTGAGAGGTAGCACTGGGTCATGGTTCAATGTAACACAACTAGGCCTTGGTTTAGTGAATGAAATGCAGTGTATGGGTTTCATCAAAAAAAGTGTACGTGTGTTTGTGTGCATGCACTTGCGGTGGTCTGTTTTATTAGCCTTTTTTTAGCCTTAATTTTATTATTTAGTCTTTTCCACGACTGCTTGTCAAGATGCCTCAGCAATGCAATTAGGACTCTAATTTGCGGTCAAACTAATGCAAATATTTTCAATTAACTTTCATAATTTGGAGGACGGCGTCATGGACAATATCAGAGTTGACGAAGCAAAGAGCCTTGAGTCAGTCTGCTGTGTGTTTGCTCTGTTTTCTTTTCGGCTTGTTTTTCTGTCCCCTGAGGTGAAGTTTAGATTTTGCTGCTCTGTGTTTTGTTCTCTATTTAGTCTTCCCCTCTTTCCCACCCCCTTTATTGCGCTTTTTGGGTTCCATTTGGTTTTGTCCTTGTTTTATTTCATGATAAATGCATCCTTCTTTCTTCATCTCACCACCCAGTGTAGACTCTAAAACACATTATTTTTGAAGTCAGACCCATTCATTTACTAACTTCCCATTTTTTGTTTTTTTTTTCCTCACTCTCTCTCCCTTTCTCTCTCTATCCTCTCCTCTTTCTTTGTTCTGGCATTCATCTCCAACATGATGTAGACTCTGGGCTTTTCTTGGCCCAGACCGGCCTTTTTTCCCCTCCGTTTTTAAGTTTGAATGAAACTCATTCATCTAAGCCATATCCACCGACGTTTAAACATCCACCGTCCCAATAGGTGTTTACCACTGACTGTGGACAACAGGGTTAAATAAAATCACCTCTGAACAAAGTGTCCTTATTCCCCTCTGCTTTCCCGAACATGAATGACCCCTGCTCAGAGGATCCATTTCAAACAGCTTTCCAGACAAATCAAGATCTTATCTGTTTGGATACGTATTAATCAAAGCGCCAACATAAATACATTTTACATATGCACGTCTTAGCGAGACCACCGTAGTGTTTTAACTGAAACCTGATTATTCAGCAGGGCAAATGATCTGTTTTGTTCTACATGTTTGATTTGAAGCGGAGGAGATTCAGGTTGACGTGACTCCTATTAGTGGCGGTGGTAACACAGGGCGAAGTAATGTACAAAGTGTAGAAATGTCAGTTAAGAAAAAATGAGGCTGAAATATGGCTTGTTCTCTTTTGTAGTGATATTTCCCTAGAGATCCATCCAGCACTTTTTGCCTGAGACGTTTTCATATTTGCACTTACCGCATGGACTGAATGAAGTTGGTATCTCCATGAATGCACAAAATTAAAATTAAACTCTTATCAGGCCATATCATGGTAATCTCCACCATTTTGACTGCTGATGTCACTAGTAGTTGCCTTCCACATTCAGAATAGTTCTCTGTGTAGAGTATCTTCTGATACATTGACTCTTTCTGAAAACGCCCTTCTATAACCCTACTAACTCTGGCATTTGGAATATTATCTGCTGATGATTATAACTATCTGTCTGTTTTTAGAATTGTAACTGTTAGCTTATCTTGTTTTATTTAGTTTGCGGTTTTCCTTTCAAATTAGTTTACCCAGTCGCATATACAGAACTTGTGCTGACAGTCTAAAAGTTCAACGCAAATGAAATGTAAGAGAGGAGAACATTGCAGAACCTTCAGAAATAAACTGACTTTGCAAGACCAAATGATGGAATACACAGAATTCTGGGAAAGCTTTTTCTGGGAAAACTACAGTATTCAGCATGTTTTTATAAAATAATAAATATTGAACAATTTTCTAGGTAAATATATACTATCCACAAATTGACTGTTGGTTATTTGGGGTATTTCAGGTAAATGTTTTAGAAAAACATAATACATTCACATTATATCATAAAAGTAGGGCATTTAAGTAGAAGTATGCAATGGAGATTTCCTCATCCCAAACAATTTATTGAAAGAAAAGTCTACAACAGTGGTGAATAAACCACATCAATGTCAATGTCTCAATAATGTGTCATGTGCCCTTGACCATCAACCAAAACATGTCAAAACATCCCACCCTTCTTGAAGGGCAGCCCACTGGTCATTGAGGTTCTGGGGGACAGAGTTACCAGCCTCTACATGGTGACTCAGCAGATCCCATAGGTTTTCTATGGGATTCAGATCTGGAGAAAGTGCAGTAACTCCAATCGAGGTTCCCCAGTCTTCAGCATCTGTTCATTAATGATGTGACCTCGATGAGCTGGAGATAAAATTAGGCCTGTGTTGTTCGTGCAGGGGCACAATATTAATAATGTTATTCAGGTGGTACGGGCCTGTCACTGTAACCATTCATAAAGTGTAGGAGAGTTCTGTATTGACTAGACACACCTGCCCACACGAACACCACCACCACTGGTGACAATAGTGTCTGATACACAGTGCTGACTTCTCCAACATCATTGGCATCAATCATTTCTGCTCAATGTGAATAGAATTTCATTAGAGAACAGCACTTAGCTCACTGGTCCCTCGTCCAGATAAATGCTCCCTGATCCGTGACGCCTGTGGCTGGTGGTGTGGTCGGTGGTGTGGTCAGGTTCCCTTGCAATGATGTTCGCTGTTTCTAATGCACTGATGTGACACTTGGGTTCCTCTCACCTTCTTAAATGTGCCTGGAGTTGAGTGGCATTCATTACCCGGTTCTGCACATCACTGTTCACAATGAAGCGGTCATCAGTGTGGGATGTGGCCAAAGGACGTCCACTTCTATTTCTGTGACTCTTCTCTCTGTATCTCTGTTACAACCTGCAGAAGCTCTAAGCTTAGTGGCTACTTCCGTCTGAGAACATCCTGTTTGAACAGTAACGAGGTGCTGTTGATCAGTTGTTAGGTGTCGTCTTTGTCTCATGATGTCAAAATGTGAACAGCATGAGGAGGAGGACTGTTTAAATACTGATTCTGATTGAACCAGGAATTTTATTGGTCGATTCATGAATTAAACACCTGTTGTGAATTTTGCCATTAAGCTCCTTTTTTTAGAAAACAGCAAGTTGTGTAAAAAGTACCAAAACTCTGAACAGTGGGACACGTTCATTAAAAAGCTTACGGAAGATCACGTTAAGTTCTCCTCTGAAGGTTATAGTGCATTTTAGGTTCGTCCTGAAATTCACCCAAAAGCCGAATAACATTTTGTGAGTAGTGTGGTGTAAAGTTGCAATAGATGAAATTCTCATCATATGTCTAGCAACCCTTCCAAAATCAAACAGATATCCAAACATACAGAGGCCATGGTGGTTGAGTGCATTACTTAGTTTTCTTTGAAACACTTGTAGCTGATAATTCCATGTCTTTTTATAACAAATGGTCCTTGGTGCTTTGACCACTCTTCTGAAAATGATTTTCGCTCCTCTAGAGATAGGGTCTGAAATTTGTGGGGGGGCACCTGGTCATGGCTGGTTTATGGTGAAATGATGTTCTTTGCATTTGTGGATTGTGGCCCCAACAGTGTTCACTGGAATCTTCGGTACTTTAGAAATTCTTCTGTAACCAATGCCATCAGTACGATTTGCAACAATAAGGTTGTGAAGGTCTTGAGAGAGCTCCCTTGGTAATCAGACACCTTTTTCTCACTTGGAACTGAACCATCTGATATTAATTTGCACTGAGTGTCAGGATTGCTGGTGTCATGACTTTCCATGTCCTTTCTTCATGTGTTCAATACTTTTTCCCTGTATCATTCCGTTTTATTACACATGGTTGGATTTCTTTGCATGTGTGGATTGGATGGGTTGTTATTTCATGTCAATAGCACTTTTAGAAATATATTTACTTTGAAAATTGGTGACCTGTTCAGTACTATACCTGTAGATTTTTTTGAGAAAGAACACAGGCAGCAGAGTTTTGTAAATATTAAACTATAGTTTTAGTAAAAAGGCCAGAGAAAAGTGATGAATGCATGGATGAGTGTTTCAGCAGCCTTTAAAGACGAGATGACCAGCTAAGAGTACTGATTGGGCCCTTTTTTTCTGTCCGAACCCGACAGAGCAGTGACTGAGCCCGACCTGCATTTATGCGTTTCTGTTCGAACCCGACTGGAATTTTACTTTTCGGCTGAAACATCCGCTGCCAGGCGATTATAATGATCCTCTCTTTAAACAAACAAGTAAACTTTCCTTCATATTCTGTTGTTTTGAATTCTCCTGATAACTATTTCTTCCGAATGTTTCCCATGATGCTTTGGCTACGGCTACTGAATGAAGCGTTGTCATGGCTACGTTGTCATGGCTACGAAAACAAATCCCTGTGTACAGGGAAAAAGCAAACGATCCAGCGTGACGTAGCGTACGCCCTACTTTTAATTAACATTAAAAAGTATTGTGTTTTTTATATTAAAAAATACTTTTACAATAGCATCATGTGAGACAGACCTTATGAAGCTTCACTGTGTAGTAGCCGTCACTATTTTAATGATCAAAAGTTTTTGTGCTGACGTGACCGAACCCAACCCGGACCAGAGTAACCATTGTGAAATATTTGACGGGGACCGAGTCGGGTTTGGGTCGGGTAGCCATGCTCTAGACCAGATACTGGTCTCATTACTAAGATGGAAAAATGCAGTTTTGACTATGGAGCTGATATGAGAGTTGAAGGTCGATGAAGAATCAAAGAGACACCAAGGTTTTGGACAGAAACTATGTTCAGGCTAAAATCAGGGAGTAAACCCCATGAATAATTGCAGTTAGTATTGGGTCCTTGGGTGGGCTTGAGATTGTGATTTGCCAGGTAGCACTTGTAGGTCAGGTTCAAGCTGAAAGAGGTGCGAAACACCTCCCCCCTTCTCCCTAACCCCCCTCTTGCTCAGCTGAGCTGCAGTGCTTCTCCTGCTCTGCTCTCCACTTGGCCTGGAAGTTATTACGTGTCTGCTTTTAAAGACCTCCTCCTCCTAATGAGAGCTCTAATCAACACTGACACTTTTACTGCTGCTGCAACCTGCCTCAGAGAGAGGGCCTGTGTGCGGATACACACACACACACACACACACACACACTCGTGCAAGTCTACACTTTTAGCCCAGCGAGGCATCTAACACTTGAACACTTGTAAGACAATAGGGTCAAACAAGCACACGCCAAACTCACATACATGCACGATTTAAATCGGAAAACAATTACTAGAGCTTGCTACTCTGCTATTGGACTCATTTAAAAAATAGGTAAGGCTCTGTTTAGGGGCCATTAAAACGCTCTACAATATATTTCCTGCAGAAAAAGGAAGCGAAACAATACACAAAGAGTCTATTAGGCTTTCAGACACTTTTTCTGCCAGAGGAGTCTATCGCTGTCCTCAGACAGGGAGATCTGCCAGACTATTCACTACCTCAGATAGACCTTCCACTTTCAGAGCGGCTCGGGTCCAGCGGGACGGGAGCGTGCAGCCGTAGATCAGCAGCGGTGTAAGCTTCTGCATAGATGAATGATTGAGGGCCTGCAAGCTCCCTCTAATCCACCAGAGAGGGAGGGAGTGGAAGGCCAATGGGAGCAGCACCTGTCCGTCATACCAACAAACTGCTCCCGATGTGGGGCTGGACGTCGGCGGACAGGGCCTCAGGGAGGAGGTCAGAAGATTAACATGCGTGGAAACCACAGCTAACGGAAGAGTGTTTGTGTGTGTGTGCTCCTTCAGGCGGCTCTGAGATATGGCTAATAGGAGCTGTGAATTACTGCACCTCACTCTCCTTCCAACCTATATCAACAGTGGGACCTCGCGTTCAGACGCACGCACACATGCACACACACAGGAGAACATTTCTGCTCACATTCCACAAACACAAGGCACATTTCTCACTGACACATGTGAACGAGCTGCAGGAGGTGGAGTTTTTCCTCATTTTACTGTGCTCTGTCTGTAAAGAGGTGTTGCAGCATTAAACTAAACATGATGTGTTTGTGATGTTTCATAGATGTTCACTAGCACCATGTCTCAGACTTTCATCTTTCTCAGCCACAGTGTCTCAGCGTCATCTTCCTCAGTCTCAGTGTCTCAGACTTTCATCTTCCTCAGCCTCAGTGTCTCAGACTTTCATTTTTCTCAGCCACAGTGTCTCAGACTTTCATCTTCATTAGCCACAGTGTCTCAGACTTTCATTTTTCTCAGCCACAGTGTCTCAGACTTTCATCTTCATTAGCCACAGTGTCTCAGACTTTCATCTTCCTCAGCCTCAGTGTCTCAGCTTC
>JBBIGC010000104.1:38921082-38942230 GCA_037576955.1 Lepidarchus adonis | reverse complement strand
CTGTGCTCTTCACCATCTACTGACCTTAACACTGGACACTGAACACCTGCACTTTACTGCACACACTTCTCTCATCTTTGCACTTCACCATCTACAGACCTTAACACTGGACACTGAACACCTGCACTTTACTGCACACACTTCTCTCATCTTTGCACTTCACCATCTACAGACCATACCTAATTTCTTTTCTACCTTTTCTGTGTGTGTGTGTGTGATTACCTAGTTTAAGTTAAATTTTAGTTTAGTGTTAAGTATTTATCCTAAAAATCTTTAATTATAGCTTATTTTTGCACAGCCTGGAGCGGATCAGGATGCATTTCACTGCTTGTTGTACGTGTATAACTAGGCACGTGATGTATAAACATCTTGAATCTTGGTAACAAGGAGTGGTTTTTCAAAGTTTCAAATTAATTACATTCACGCTGTTTCAGGAAAGTCCAAAGAATTCATGTAGCCTCTTCTGAATGCTTATGTCATGTTTTTCCCCCTATTATTTTTATCTATTTTTTCTTACCTCACTAAACCTAACTTTGGCAGCTGTTCTTTTCATTACTGTTTTACTTGCAAGAAAACATTTGGTCTTCAACCAAAACCAAGTGACCTTGGACACTCTCTACAATCGCTTTTAGGACTGAGATGCCAGAAACCGTAACTGTGAATAAAAATGGTCACATAACTTAACCGTACATCAGAGGTTTGTTGAGGCGCTCCCTGACCACATTATACCCCTTTTAAATGTTTACTGTAGTTTGCCACTGTACAGATCTTGGCAAACAAAGCCAAAGTCGCAGCGAACGCTCTCTGTGTCCTGCTCCAAGCCACAGAAAGTGGTGATCATTGAGAATAAGCTTGTGTAGTGAGCGTCGTGGGAAACAGCACAGCACCACGGTCACCTGATCTATTCTAACCCCAGATATATACTGCCCTCACAACCACCTGCCCAATGTTCTGGAGCTTCCAAGGATTTCAAAGAAAGGACATTTTTCTTCTCCAGCTGATAATAGTTATGTTATTTCATCCCACCATGTGGGATTATCCAGATACTCACATAACTGAAGCTTCTAATAAAATAAACTTGTGTTTTGCAGTATGTCTACTAATTTTCTTCCATTCTTACAGGTTTGAGGAGCACAAGGCTTTGGAGATGCTGGTGGCTCTGCTAACAGATCAGCCTGAGGAGGTGCT
The DNA here is from genome assembly GCA_037576955.1 of Lepidarchus adonis. Lineage (NCBI taxonomy): Eukaryota > Metazoa > Chordata > Actinopteri > Characiformes > Lepidarchidae > Lepidarchus > Lepidarchus adonis. The sequence goes on along the minus strand of JBBIGC010000104.1, from coordinate 38,941,042 downwards.
GGTCAATGTAGTAGGAGCTCTAGGGGAGTGCGCCCAAAGACCTTCCAACCGCACTACTATACGAAAGAGTGGAGGCATCCCACCTCTGGTCAGCCTGCTGACCGGAACCAACCAGGCCTTATTAGTCAATGTGACTAGGGCTGTAGGAGCGTGTGCTACCGATCCTGAGAACATGGAGTAAGTCTAGCCTAGCTTTAACCTGGGATAAGTCTTTGGTATTATAGCCTGTTCTGCAATTCTGTGCTCACTGCATACAAGAATTCTATCCCTTCTTGGTTTGGTGGTAGAAAGAGGATACTATTCTGCAATGACCTCTCTGACATGTGTTCTGTGCTATAAGTCAAGCCATTCACTAACCACAACCCAGAATAGATTTTACGTTTTAAGTCCAACGTTTTTTGACAGTAGCTCATAGGCTTACATTGCTGGCAGCGTTAGTGTGCTCAGGAGCCAGCTTTAAAATGGTTCCTTTGCCCTTGGCCTGCTCAGGGTTAGGAGGAAACCACAATGTTGCTCTGGCTGAAATGTGCTGTTGCCACCAGTTTTGATTTGTAAGTCAATGTCCTCACTGTCCAAGACCTAAAACATTTGTCCAGCAATCAGTAACTTACAGTGCTGAAGGCTTCTCTTTGGTGTGCAAGATTGTTCAGTTAAATAGACCATATTCACCACTGCTGCATCGGATCCAAAGGGCCCTGAGAGGTCTTTTCCAGCCCGCCGTCCATGCACTGTCCAAAACTGACGGGTCCAGTGTGGAAATCCTCATCGCTCATGGCTGTAATGACAGGGCTCCGGGCGCTTTGTTTACGCTACCTGCTGCACTGCTCATATCTGTGGCCAGGGTGGAGGCCATTATTGTCTCTCTGTGGTCAGTCTATGTAAGCTACAGTGCAGAGCTGGCAGGGGTGGTCAGGCCCAGCCACACAAAACTGGAACACAGGGAAGAACATCAACATAGATCACTATGCACTGAGAATATCTTTATTCAGTACAGGCTGCAGTGTGTGGATTACTGCCCTCAGAGCTGTTAGGCTTGATTAAGATCATCACAGAACAGAGAAACTCAAGTCAGAATGAGTGAGTTATGTTCAAGGACTCACTGTGAAATTCCTTCTGTTGTTTGTTACGCTTGCCCCATGTTGATTTTCAGCATGCAAATTTCTCTGTGAATCTGCAGGTATTCCACAAAGATGTAGACCACTGGTTTTTAGGAAGACATAACAATATTCTTCTCATTTCTTCTTCTTTAAACACAGCAGGTTCACCACTAGCATTGCATGGGTCTGTTTGTCTGTATTGACAAAGTTCTGAGTTTATGCAAAGGTCTGAATAGTTTTATTTATTTTTTTTAGCTTTAAGAATCTGCCTTACATGCTTTGTGTTGACGCAAAAAATCTATCTTTAGTTCTAGACTCTTAGGCAACATTTTGGAAGCTTTCAGCTCAATAATAGCAGCCTAATCCTGTGAGGTATGCTGAGAACTGGCAATGTTGAAGGTAACTGGTTAAATAACTATTTCAGTAACTTCTTGTTAGCTTAGGCTACCGTTTAAGCAGCTCTGATCTGTGGGATATTAATACATACAGTTATTTCACTATAATATTTACCTTATTGCATAGTGTCGGTGTTATTATTATGTTAGATTTACCTAGCCACAAAGCTAGCATGAGTGACACTTATGCATATGCAAATGTGAATCTTGTTGCTTGCAGACTGACCTACTAATCAAGAAGCATTTGATTTTTTCTGCTATGTAGTCTTAATAAAACAAGTAGGTCCACATTGCTATGTAATTCCCTTAGGGAGTCTGGTAGCACATGACACAGAGTATTCTGTTGTATGTTTGCACCATCTGAATCGTATTACTTTTACAAGACTATTATAACCTCCAGTCCTATTCTTAATTAACGCTGGCTGCAAATACACAGCTTTATATTTGAGTTCTCTACATCAGGCAGCTGTGAGCGGTCATTGTCTAAAAGAATAATATGTTTATGAATGTAAGCAGCCACAGTGGTGTAGTAAAACTCCACAAAGCGTGTTTTTGAAGAAATAAGGTCACTCTGAGTGACTAGGAAGTTTGGGCTCTCAAAAAATGGATCAGCTTCTAAACAACATGTTCTTCATGTTTTCTCAGGGCATGTATATTTAGGTGTCTTTTTTCACATTTACACTTAGTTGTGGATAGAAAGCCTTTATTTTCTTCCGGCCTGCATTTTTCCACTTCATCTTGTGGCTTATTTTGAAAGTTCTATGCTGTAGTTTGCTAAGCAATTAGCATAGCTACCGTTTGATTGTTTCCTGTCACAGACCAGCCTGGTCAGGACTGTGTAGAAGATTAAGAAGAGCATTGTCGTCCAATGAGACAAAGAAGGGAAAGCTACAGTACCCTCCAGAATTTCTGGGGTTGTAAAGTCAAAATGGCATAAATATGAATGTGCAAGCATTATTTAGTTCAGCTAGGATGCTTCTTAGCTAAGGGCATAAACCCTAATATTATCTAAAGTGACTAGTGTTAGGATTAGACATTTTTAAAGTAACATTAGAAAGTTTGAATAAAATTAACTCCCATGTTAAAATAAAATGTTTTATGTGTGACATAAACGTTTATTGGGGATGGGCTCACTGAAAGTTTAGGTTAAAATTCCTTTTGTTACTATTTTTGCCAAACTATTCTTTTCAGAAACCATTTGAACATTCTGGCACTCAAATTCAGAGAATCAACATTTCCACAACCAAAATTTGAATATGAGAAGAACTTTTAAGACTGGAAATTTGTTAACTGGTTTGAATTTTTTGAACAGTGATTTTGACCCTGATTCTTAAAAATAAAATCTTAATCTAATAACTATTACTAACTAAACTGTCCCATATTTCCCTAGTGATAATCTATGGCTTATATAGGAGTTTTACAAACCTGGTATTGGGTGCGGTGCTTAAATGGGGCGGCGTATCTAAAAATATGAAAACTTTCGCTAAAAGTATAATTCAGTACAAAAAGACGACATACCCAAATGATTAGTTGAATATAAATGTACTGTTTACTCCAGTGATGAACAGCAAGGATTGATCAGTGATGTTCTGTCACTTCATCACTGCTGCCACATTCAGCTTCTCAGCTTTAGCGGTTTATTGTCAACACAACATTATACACAGTAAACAGTGTATTAAAATGCTGTTTCACACAGCCCATGTCCATGGCGCATTTCTAAAAAAATGTAAGGTAAAATATATAAAATATGTAACGAGGGACAAAACAAGACATTTTAAAGTGGGAAATGCATTGTGTGAATGGTGTGTACAAGAGATTATACCAAGCTCTTTGGTTATTGCAAAAAGACAGGTGCAAAATAAGCAGGTGCAAATGAAACATGATGTAAAACAGGTGTGGCTGTGCAGATGGAAATACCTCATGATGGTGAAGGTGTCAGGGTTTTTTTTTTGTCTGTTTGGGTTCAACAGTCTTTGAGTGGTAGAGAGTTCAGGGCTCTGACTGCTTGAGGAAAGAAGCTCAGGAGGAAGAACAGTTAATGTGAGGGGTGGGAAGTGTCCTTCACTTTGCTGTTTGCTCGACAGCATTGACAGAGCTGGGAGATAGAAGGGAGTGGGACCCTGATGATGTTCTCTGCTGTCTTTACTATCCGTTGCAGGGCCTTCTGCTCAGCAACGCTGCAGTTTCTGTACCAGACAGTGATTTAGAGGCAGAGTACGTTCTCGATGGTCACTTGGAAGAATGGTGTGAGGATGGGAGGGGGGAGCCTGGCCTTCTTATCTTTCAGAGGAAGTGGAGGCGTTGCTGGGCTTTCTTGGTGATAGAGGTGATGTTGAGTTCTGACACCATTCCACCAGTCGTTTCACCTCCTCTCTGTAATTAGACTCATTGCTGTTGGTGATGTGACCCACCACTGTTGTGTCATCTACAAACTTAATGATGTGGCTGGAACTGTACCATGCAGTACAGTCATGTGTCAGCAAAGTAAACAGCAATGGGCTGAGCATGCACCCCTGTGGAGAACCAGTGCTCAGTCTGAGGACCTATCAATCAAGAAGTTCAAGAGCTAGTTGCAGAGACGGACGTTAATCCCCAGCAGGTCCAACTTCCATATCCAAGTGGTATGCAAACTGTAGTGGATCAAGAATTTATGGAAGTTGTGCTTTCATGTGCCTCAGTACCAGCCTATCAAAGCACTTCATGATGATGGGAGTAAGTGCTATAGGCCGGTAGTCGTTGAGACAGGACACAGTAGACTTCTTTGCCACTGGGATGATTTTGGTGGTTTTGAGACAAGCAGGTACCACAGCTGAGCACAGCAATGTAGTAAAGATATCTGTGAAATACCCGACCAGGTATGTTGTCAGGTCCTGCTGCTTTCTGTGGGTTTTCTCTGTGGAGAGATGTTCTGACATCGGGTGCAGAAAGACATAGTACCTGGTTGTAACTTTGCTACATCACATTACATCCTAGTATATAATACAAACTAGGATCAAGCTAAAAGTAACAGAAATAACAGTAACAAAAGTTTAATGTTGGCTGGGAAAAGATGAGTTTTTCATTTTCATTTGAACGACTGGAGGGTGGGGGTGCTGGAGTACAGTGATGTCAATCATCCATCTACAGGTAAATTATTTAGTATAAAATCAGCAACAATGAAATGCAAAAATTATTAGGCTTACTTTTCTTCAAATCTTTCAAAATCAAATCCGTAAATGTAGTCAATTGCGACTTGTGCTGCTTTGCTGTCACTGATGTCAGACATGCTTTTGTCACTAATATCAGATATTACAGATGTTGCTTCACGAAAGCAACGACCTGGAGCTTAAATTCTGCAGCGTTGTGACATGAAATCTCAACTACGGTATAATGTCACTACCACTATAGAGTTGCTAAGTTAGATGTCAATTCTGTAACGCTGCCGCTAATAACATAAAGCGACTAATCTTAGAGTTTTAAACCATAAATGAGCATTTTCTGTGGCGTATATAGAATGGCAGTGGCCTATAATGTGGGGGGAAATACGGTAATGCTCACTGAACATGCTCTGTAAGCATTTTTGCTCAGTGGCCCACATGAACATGTTACACTTAGGTCAGTCAAGTGAAGCTGGTAGATAGATCTCATGTTTTCTAGCCCATAGCTAAACAAGTGTCCCTAAGGAGACATGCCAGTAGACTGTAATTTCTTTGTGCTCTTCTAGTCAGCACATTCTACCTGTTGAAATACAGAGCTCCTACCATCTCTGAATCACTGTTGAGTGTTGGGTTTGTTGTGAAGCTGGATTTATTGGTCCCTCAGGATGCTGGGACGGCTCTCTCTGTTATCATGGCTCTGGACTTGATTTATGATTTGCAAAGGGGACGTGTGTCATTGGGACCTCTCTGACCAGTGCACAGCCTGGCCCCCAGTCACGGAGATCCCCCAATTATGGCGTGGTTTAGTAATTATGACAGCATTGAATGTCTGCCTTGTCAGTGGACGCACACATGGGAAACCGGTTACGCGTTATTTATACTTGACAAACAGGCCACACTGAGAAGCCATTCTGCTCAGCTTCCCATAGCCTGACTACAGCCTTGAGTAGAGTGGTGTCCGCAGTGTGAAATACAGCCTAGTCTTAAGCAAACCTCACTCAGACCCAGTGAAATATAGAGAGACTTGTCTCCAAAACTATTTGATTTGGAAAGAGGACTTTTCCCTGGGTTTTTTCCTTTCTGTGTGTGTCAGAGACCAGATCTTAGTTACCTAGCAAACTGTATGTGCAACTGTGTGTGTGTATGTGTACGTGTTTGTATGTGTTCTGCTCTAGCTATAAATATCCAAAAGTACTATGCATCAGTTTCCTGTGGGTCAGCTGCTGGCCAAGTGAAACGCTAATGTTTTGTTGACCCTTTCTTTGCATTCTAGTCATGTTTGAGAGCCGAGCAGGGATGGGGACAGGTCAGAATGTATAATAAGATATATTAATATATAATAAGCGTTTCTAACCTCTTGCTGTCATTTTTTCATCTTGTACAGCTGGAAGACAAATGTCATCTATACGTGTTGGTATTACAGTTTACAGTAGTTTTTTTTTTTTTTACATTTTGTTTAATTAGTATTTTAATTAGTATTATGTTTTAATATGATTTACAAAAATGTTAACTGTAATGTATGTATGCCTTTGCCAGGTGCCTGTATACGCAAATACTTTGTGTAGAAATAAACTTAATATCTTGACATTTACAATATGGGAGAACAAGTTAAACTAACATAAGGTGATGTGTAACGTGGATATTTTATCTAGTTGAACAAGTTTAAGTACAATGTTACATTATTTATGTGCTTATATCCTCATAGTCTTGACAGTCATTGGACATATATTTCTTTAGATGTGTTTATACTGTACAATGAACAATTTATGAACTATAGTACTTCAGGTAAACAACTGAAAACAAGCAGTAGCCAGCCTAAAGAAAATACTATATGCATCAAGGAATTGTACCACAGTAGTATAGTAGCTAAAACCCTCAAATGAATTTAAGAAGTTATCAACCCATGTAAATTCAAGCCATTCTGCTTCTTCTTTTTTGTGCCTTTTTTCAAAATCGGATTTTAATGGCCCAAAAAATTACAATAGCAATATTGCACAGTTAATCAGAGCAGTCCACAAAGTAATTAAAAACTCTTGCAAAGAAATCATTAGGTTTTATGTTTTGGAGCAGCATATGCTGCAATGCAGATGATGTCTTACGTAGGGACAGGCTTGCTTTATTCACAAAGACAATGTCAGACTACGTTCTGCACTGTGCAAAAGTCTTAGGCAGTTGTGCAAATGATCTCAGCAGCGAGTGTCTTTCTGCAGCAAAAGAACAAGTTATTTGGGTATATAAAAAAGTTGATATGTGTTGGGAGCTGTTAAAACAGTGCAGGTTTGGTGATTCCCCCTCATTGCCTACAGCCATTGCATAGATGTGTAAAGGTTTCTCAGCAGCAGCACTTGATTTAACCACTGATTGAGCCCAAACACAGGAATTGATGGCTTCAAATTCCAGTCTTCCACAAGGAAAACGCTGGAAATGGTCTGAAAGTAAAAAAAAATAAACACTTACTGCCTTTCTATACAACTCTTAAGTATAATTTTTTCATGTGCCTAAGATTTGCAAAGAGTCCGGATCTTAAACTGGTCTGGTTACAGTCCTGGCCTCTTGCTCAATGAATACATTGGCAGATCCAGTTAATATTTTGTTAAATACAGATATTACATATGATATATGTTACTCTTTCTTTTCACTAATGATATTTGGTTTATTGTATTGTTTATTGTATTTATGTACTGGGGTTCTTCGTGTTACATTGCATATAGCGATTTGTGGTTACATAGCTGGCTGTCTTTTTTTTCTCCACACAGCGTTTGCGACATAAAAACAAAGTTTGCACAGAAACTTGTTGGTGAGCTGAGCGGACAAATACACTCATGGGTAATGGGGTGCTATACGAGGGAGACGGTGCTGCATGGAGAGAGTTTAGTTTCAATATTATCAAATGAATATCACACCATTCACGAATATATTTCTTGACTCAGAAACCACACGAAAATCAACTGTAAGTATAACTTGTTCAACTTATAAAAGTTACATATAAATACTTACAGTTGATGAACCGCCATTCCCAGCCATTTTGTCAATTAGTCAAGAAATATATTCGTGAATGGTGTGATATTCATTTGATAATATTGAAACTAAACTCTCTCCATAGTGCTGTGCTATTCGCTCTCTTTCATTTGTGTTGCTTGTTTGAAATGAATTCATGAAAGCATGAATTCATTAACTTTCTTAATGTGAGAAATGTCTGAGTAACGATGGCATACACTGTTCTGTACCATATTGTATACTGTCATGCTCTTCCCATAGGATCATTGATCGTCTGGACGGGGTGCGACTGCTCTGGTCTTTGCTGAAGAACCCAAATCCTAATGTCCAGGCTAGTGCTGCTTGGGCCATCTGCCCCTGTATAGAGAATGCAAAGGTACAGTCATTTATTGCACAGTAATAACATCAGCAACACAACACTGAAACAAATAATGCAGAATATATATTTTACTGCTAGACCAGAAGGCTCTCTGGCCACAAAGATGAGCGTTTCTGCATATTTACAGAACCGGATGCATCATTTTACATCATTTATCTTGCATTCTCTTTTTATTAGCCCTCTGAGCATCTTGTTCATCTTATAATCTCTCGTTATTTTTCTAATGGTTAGAGATAAGGCATGTAATCTGTAAAGAAGTGCACTCTTTCTGACCACCACCTGGTCTGACAGGCAGCTTGTTCCTTTCTCTGGCTGAAAACCATCTGCCTTGCTGTAATATCCTGTGGATTCAGATCTTATTATGCACACATCCATGCCTCTCTTTCAGTCTGTTGTCCTTGTTTCTTTCATTTTCCCTCTCAGTTTCTCCAGTTGCAGGACTATAAAAGGGTCAAGAAGCATTTCTTGCTTCATATTCAATTCTCAAATTCATATCTAACAAAGCACTCATCAGATAGTTCTCTTGCATGTTCTGTTTCCCTCAACCTGAGTATCATTTAGCTCTCAGTTCTCATTCATCAATATATGACCATTACCCTCCATAGCTGGCATGAGCCTAGTCTGCCTCCTTGAGCCTCTTGTGTAACAAACCTGCAACAATACCTCATTGTTCTGTGAGCTTATCAGCATGATTAACATAAACAGAGTGTTGCTTGTGTAATTTTAGTGGGATCTATATACAGAGATCCTGCAGTAGCCAGGTGTTTGTGGGGGCAGCGCTAGTTTTGTGTCTCCGTGCCTGTGTAAAAATGAGGCGGGCAACCATGTAGATCAAAAAGCCCACGGCTCACAGCCTGAGCTCTAACAGAGTTTGACAATGTTTGTCTGGCTTTTACGGTGTCAATTCTTTACGTGCTCATGGAGCACAGAGTTCAGGGGCTGAGGAGGTAGTGGGTTAGTGACAGGAGCAAAAATCGTGGGCCCAAACAAACGAGGAACTGAATCGGCCCCATGGTTATTTAGAGAAAGGCCCATGTGGCTTGAGTTAGCAGCTCCAGGGCCAGATTTAGGAGAATCACGCTGGAAGAACTGCATCTGGGGGCTTCCAAATCCAGCAGAACACACGCATGTGCACACACACACACACACACAACATGTACTTACCCTGAAATCTATAGTGATTGTGCTTTGTTCTGATCAGTGTGATGTACATCCGCAGTAGTTTACTTAATGAAAACCACCTTTAATCTGCCCCTAGCAAAAATAATTGCAACGCTCCATTACCTCTTCTTCCTTTTCTTTAGTGAGCAACTGAGCAGTCTGATTACTTTGGTGTAATTAATCTTTAACTCGCATACCAGTTACACTTTCTATGTTCTCACTGGGATTTGGTTATGTGTGCGGTGTTTTTCTGTTTCTCTATAATACTGTCTGCCTCATTAAATAATTGTATTTTGGCAAGTATAAAATTTCAATTTATTAACTAGCTTTAATTTGTAAATATTTCTATTAATTAATGTAATATTCCTAATATTTTTTTTTCTTTGTGATTCTATTTTAAGAGTATCATCAGATTAATGTTATATAGGATTATTTGCATAACTGATGCATAAATGCTTTTATTTTATGAACATACTAAAACCCAACCATCCAGGTGGATGTAGTACCAATTTCCATACTTTAAAAATGTTTAAATATCAAATCAGCAGATACATAAAGGAATATTCTTTTCGTTGTGCATCACAATTGCGCTGTGGTCTCAAAGCGTAAGAAAATGGCCTTTCTTTGTAGAGTTTACAAGCTTTCCTCGTGATCATGTGGGTTTACTCTGGGTTCATCCTACTGTCCAAAGGCTTGTGGTTTAGGTTGACTGGCTAATTACCCATAGATACCCATAGTGAGTTAGTGTGAATGGTTGACCGTCTCTGTATTACCCTGTGATGGGTAATCCTCCTGTCCCATATGGGCACCTATAGTGGATAAGTCAATAAATGAATGAATGTGTTACAGTTAAACACAGTAATTCCCACTGAATTACAGATAAAATGCTCATTAGAAACAACCAGACTTGACAAACACAATTCTGAAAGGGCGTTGCAATATTTCAATGTAAACCTCCTAAGAAGCAAAAGGTGCAAATTCTCTCATGTTTGCTCACTTGCTCATTTCTTGTCTCAATATCCTTAAAGCTATCAGGTGTTCTTGGGTAGAGGTTCTACCCAGGCCATCCAATCTGACCTTCAGTTTGCTTACAATATTAAACACATGATATGACCTGCAGCGGGCAAATGTAAGATATCCTGCAAATTCTTTTTCTTCACACAAGTCCAGTTACTGTTTTTCCTTTATTCTCCCGTGTTTTTCCTCTGCTTTTCTACCTGTAATTGTCCTTCATTTTACACCTACATTTTCAATCTTACACGGTTGTCCACTTGTGTTGCTCTTCCTGATCTTCCCCTGCTGCGTGCCGCGTGTGCTGATGCGGGTTGGTTGGGGATGTTTTTGTAGGAGTGGGTTTGAAAGGATTCCTCAGTGACCCGCCGCAGCTGGTGACTTAAACACGCTTCCTTTGCCTCTCCTTCCCTCCCTCCTTCTCGCTCTCTCTCCATCTCTCTCATTTTCTCTCTTTCTCCCTTTCTCCTTCCCTGTCTTCATCAGTATTCCTGTGCTGCTGTTTCCTGTGTGAGACAGACTGTGGATTCCTCCCTCCTCTCTCTCTCTCTCTCTCTCTCTCTCTCTCTCTCTCTCTCTCTCTCTCTCTGTTTGCCAGACTCGCTTAACATCTAGCTCATCCTTTGGCATGACATCTAACACAGACTGCCCTCCCTCCTTCCCTCTCCTCTATCCCTCCATCTCTTCTCCGCTGTCCTCAACCGCCCGCTGCAGCCGCACATTCTGTTACTGGACTGTGTAATCTGTGCTGTGCTTTGAGCGAAAGAACTGTATGGATCTGTTGTGAATCTGGCCTTGTTTCATGAACTTGCAGGAGGATTAATCTTTACTCTCATGCACTGAGCTGAAAAGGGCAGGACTGAAACAGTGTAGTAGAACCCTGTAGAACACTATTATGGAAAACAGAATTTGTGATTGAAGTCAATAATTTCATTTATAAATGATACATAGAATTGTATCAGACATTTTTTTCATCTGACATTGGGCTTTATGGATCGTCTAAATCTATGATTTATATATCATTATTTGCAGTGCATTGTGCCACTGGAAGTGCGCTGAGGTGATTCTGATATTCAGTATTCACTCATTAATTCATTTTCTAAACCACTTATCCAGTTCAGGTTGTGGGGAAGCTAGAGCCAATCCCAACTGACTATGGTCACAAACCACACCTATGGGCAATTTAGAGTAGCCAGTCAACCTAATTGAAAAACAGGAGGAAATCAGTATAAAATGGTGAGAACTTGCACAGAAGCTCCACACAGAAAAGCACCGCAAATTATTTTTACTTACTGACCCCATATTTTTCCCACTAGTCCCAATGATAGAACCAGCAACTCTCAGGTTGCAAAGAAACAAACTCTGGTCTTCATGTGACATAGGAGACGCTGTCCATTACACTAACGAGACTTACAAGAATAGGGCATCATTTCTGACACAGCCAAGCAGTTTCAAAGATTCAGTCTTGTATGAGACTCAGAGGGTAACCGGGTGGTGCCACTTCTTGATGCGCTTTAAAGAAATGTTGATTGCAAGTGGAATTTAACATTTAACATGGCTTCTTTCACCATTAGTTTCCTAGAGAAAAAGCAAAGCGGGGTTAATGTGTTAGTGTGTTTGTTCAGGTTTGGACCAAGCTTTTTCCAAACATGTGTCATACTTGGGTCAGGTACTTACAGTTCAGTTGCAAAATATGTGCCCAGTTCAGACCATTTTCAATTAAAATCAGATTTTCAGATTAGATTAAAGTGAAAAGTGTGAACAGAAGAGAGTGCACCACAATGAAAAGCGTCTTCTGCATTTAACCCATCACACATGCACACGTGGAGCAGCGGGCAGCAGTCACAGCCGTGCCCAGGGAGCAGTGAAGTGGGGACGGTACTTTGCTCAAGGGTTCCTCAGTGGTGCCCGGGCTGGGACTTGAACCTGCGACCTTCTGATCTCAGGGGCAAAGTCCTAACCACTAGGCCGCCAGCTCTGACATAGACATACTACAGTCTGGAAAACGTTATTCATGTGCTAATTAGATATATAAGATAATTGCACTCGTCAAAATATTATTTTAGGTGCTTTATAGTCTAAAATCTGAAAGTATATACAGTTTACTCATTGTGCACGTTCTGATTTGTGGCCCCATCCGGTTCCCAGTCCATAATTACACATCTCTGGACTGTCAATAAAGATGTCTTGCTGGTATTTTCTAATCACTGGAAACAGGCTTTTCTGCCACAACAAAGGCTGAGTTTTCTAAATTTAAAAAGTGCCCACAGCTGCCAACTGTGTGTATGTGTGGGAACGTGTGTGTGTCTGCTTGCTCTTTCGCTGTGGTTGTCCTTCCGCCGCCCACAATGCAGTGGATATGGGGAGTATGTGTCCAGCAGCATGGAGAGTCCTGTGGGAGAATCTGGCCACTGACCCACAGCTTTGTTTTGCAGATCTAGAGGCCGTTTCTGCACACGCTACTTTTTACACAGCCGCTTTATTGTTTAATCACCATTAATCAAGCACTTCATTTTTAACAGAGGCACCAGTAGCCAGAGAACACAAACCATGCACATGGACTGGGGTAAACTGTCCATCTGCAAAGTCCTCAAAAGGCCACAACTCTCGGTTTTAGCTTAAAACAATACAGGTCTAAACCGAAGGTCGCGCTCTACAACGTCTTCTAGCAAATCATACATCTTTAATGTAACTGGGACAACAAATTTAATGCATGTCTGTATTAGGGATGTAACAATATATCAGTCTGGATCAATACAATACACATAAAGAGGTAATAAGACATTGTATGATCTGTGATGTGCACACTCCTTCATGCACAACTGCTGTATATTTGCTCAATGTAACATAGTGGAATAAAATGCAATACATTTTTTTATTTAATTCCTTGCCAAAGTATGGAATTATACAAAATCATTCACTCAAACAAAAATACAATGTTTAAGAGTGTTTTAACTTTTGCACACATGTAAATACAAGTACACATTACTTAGGCAGTTGGTAGTTTTACATACGCACACACACACACACGCTCATACACACAAATTCTCACACACTGCAATTACATGTGAATGTTTTTCAGGATGCGGGAGAAACAGTACGTTCCTTTGTGGGCGGCTTGGATCTGATTGTTAATTTGCTGAAATCACCGAATAAGGAGGTGTTGGCCAGTGTTTGCGCGGCAATTGCCAAAATCGCCAAAGATGAGGAGAACCTGGCCGTCATCACTGACCACAGAGTGGTACCCATGCTTGCCAGCCTCACCGTTACGGTAAGTCTTCATGTGCCCTGGGCGGCAATTCCACTTACACATTTACACTAACATCAAACATCTTCTAATTTGGTAGTTTTAGGATTTCACAACGGTCCATGTATTTTCAGTCTTATTCTGCAGAGTAAAGTGGTTACCTCATTAATGTTTGCCCTTCACTAATAGATAGTCCTGTAACTTTTCATTAAAGCTAGGGGGTTCTGTTTAAATCAGCAGAGTTTACAAAAATAAACTTCAGACCTCTCTCCAAAACCACTCCCCCAAAATGATGTCACCATCATGGAAAAGCTGCACCATTATTCACTCTAGTTTTGTTTCTTGCTGTATCAGCCTTTAATGTATCCTCCCTAAAATGTAAAATATATATATACAGTCAAACCCCATTATCTCACCAAACCCGCCTCTCACCATGTAAGGCTGCAGGACAGGTTTTCTTCCATCTTATTTACCCCTTTACGATAGCTCGCCAACCCCAACGCTCGCCAAATTTAGGGCCCGGACCAATAGTGGCGGGCTAATGAGGTTTGACTGTCCAGAAAATCACATTATATAAAATATCTAAATTGATTATCATTTCTTGCATTTCTGTCTACAATGTTTCTTTATTGTGTGTTTCTCTCTTAGCATTTGCCTTATTTATTGTGTGTAAATTGTGCTGCTGTAACATGTGAAATTTCCCACTTGTGGGACAATAAAGGATTATCTTATCTTTGAGTGAAATAAAAATTTGATCCCCTAGCAAAGCAAGACTTACTACTTGGTGGCAAAACCCTTGTTGCCAAGCACAGAGGTCAGACGTTTGTTGTAGTTGATGACCAGGTTTGCACACATAGCAGGAGGAATTTTGGTCCACTCCTCTTTGCAAATCAGCTCTAAATCATTAATGTTTAAAGGCTGTCACATTTCTTTTTATATTACTTCATGGGGCACTTGTTCATATTCAGCTTTTTATCTTAGATCGTCAGACGCGATTTACTTCTTGTACATTTCTGTGGCAGCAAAGTGCATTAACACGTATTAAAGCATAACGTCTGTGAGGCGGCATAGAACAGCTTTTTTACTGCAGAGAAGTTATTGGATAAATGCAGCAACATCGTCACTTCCATTGAAGCTCAGCTTCTCTAGGAGTGAATGGAGCAATGGGCGGAGCAGGACGCTGGGCTGATGAATGCTGATTGGACAAATTGTCTAGAGGGTGAAACCCCCTTTTGATAGACAACATTTTTAATGTACACTGGCGTAGCATCGATTTAGAGCTCAGTTCCATGCAGATTTTCAAGTGAAGTTGTCAGACTAACTGTTGCGCGTTATTAGCTGGTAATATAAACCATTTCTGTTTGTATACATCATACTTTAAATTAAAAAACGTTCTTGAATTTGCTTGTTGTTTTTTCATTCATATCTTCAAAGTAGCTTGTAGAAGGAGACTAGCCAGCTGGCAAGCTGGAGATAATATCAGATTTTGGCAAAGCCATTTAATATTCTTTCTTATGAGGAGAGACTCAGAATTAAACACCAGGACCGATTAACGCCCAAGATTGATTTTGTGCAAAATTAACAGGTCTTTTCACCTCCCCTGGTATGACAAGGTAAACTGGCTGACTGGAAGAAAATATATACTGTTGAATTCATGTACAGATAACACATTTTATGAGATATATATAGTAGAAATATATAGTAGAAATGAGTAGAAATTGTATGATTTGTTATAATAATGATTCCACTGCTTTCTCTCATGCTGCAGAGAGAAAATAAGCTGTGCAGGTATCTGGCAGAGGCCATCGCATGCTGCTGTATGTGGAGCAGTAACGGAGTGGCATTCGGGGAGGCAGGGGCTGTAGCTCCTCTGGTACAGTACCTGCGCTTAAAAGATCCTTTGGTGCACCAGGCTACGGCTCAGGCCCTCTACCAGCTCTCCAAAGACCCCAACAACTGCATCACCATGCATAAGAGTGGTGTGGTCAAGGTATGGCCTTATGACCTTTTGCTTTTTAGTATTTGCATCCTTGTTAGGCAATAAAGGAACATAGAAGCTACTTAAAAATGCTCAAATAAGATAAAGAAATGACTGCAAATAAAGGCGACCGTGGCCTAATGGTTAGAGAAGTGGGTTTGTGACCAAAGGGTTGAAGGTTTAATTCTCAGAAACAGCCAGCAGGTTGAAGTTCCCTGAGCAAGACACCTCACCCCTACTCCTCACCCTGTACATTGCTGTGGATATGATCACCTGCCAAATGCCATATACATATGTAAAGACTCAGTCAGTTTTAAAGGAGGCATCTTCTGTTTTCCAATGGAGCTGTAAGGCTAATGTTAGGAATCACATCAATCATCTATTTGAAATTACTTAACAATTCAAAATCATTAGTGGTTAAGACATTTTTTTACATTTACAGCATTTGGCAGATGCTCTTGTCCAGAGACAAGAGTCGGGGTTAGGTGTCTTGCTCAAGGGAAATTTGCTTCTGCTATTGGGAATTGAACCCACAACCCTTCAGGAACAACCCCACCTCTCTAACCCACAGATATGCAAGCCACACTATGCTATATGTGTGGCTATGAGCTTTCATTATTATTTATTAGGCACAGTGTTATTGCTGCAGTGCAAAAAATTAAGACACAAACATGTTTTAGCTGCTGGACTCCATTTGGGGTAAGGGGGTACACCTTTTGTTCATTCTAATGCTTTAAATAGTGCCCTATCCTTGTAAGTGGTTTAACAGTTTATTAATGGTTATTAATTATGTCAAAAACCTGATCAAAATCATTAAAAGCTGATGCATATTGGTTTCTCTGGGTTTGATGGGACAGCCCTCCCTCTCCCCCAGTCACTTAGAGCAATGCTAAACCAGGTGTTTATTAGTTGAATGCTGTTGTGTAAGCTTCACTCCTTTTGGCTTCTCCATTCCCAGCAGTACAGCAGTACAGGAGCAGGTTTAGCTAGAGATTAGAACTGCACTAAAACACTAGAAAAAATAGTTATAAGACATAAAAATCATGGTCGTTCAGTGGCCTGTTGCTCAGTAAAGAGTGTACTGTTAAAACCACCTGGACCCAAAAATGGGAAAACGGAAGACATGATACCTGTTGGAATTTGGAATTATCAGGAAACAAGATTCCAGAAATGAAGATTTATGGAAAGGACTGACTTGGAATTTCTCATTGAGTGTAGATGTTTGCATCAGCATCTCTGCAGTTTCATTGCGTTAGCTCTTAATCATATTCTGAGTGGTTTTTGTTTATTTATTTCCTCATAATTGCATGTACCCAAACACACCACACAGTCCATGATTCCCCCTGGCCCTTCTCTCTTTTAGTGACGTTTGAAAACATCGCTAATAAACTTTGTAAGGCTGCGAGCTCTTCTGGAGCTGTGAGGGCAGAAAGAACAAGGCCCGTTTTCTTCCAGAGCCGCCGGAAGCACAAGCGCGTTTTCTAACCGTCATGGGAATTGGGCTGAGCAAACAGCAGTGTGTGTGCTGAGCGGCGCTTTCCCCACCGTCCCCAGCGTCTCCAGCATGCCAGGGCTGCAGCTCAGGCAAAGGCCGTCGCTTGGGGAACAGTTGCTAAGCATGCAGCCGAAGCAGGACGAGTGGCATGTCCTTGGCTCTGCACAGACAGTAGACCATCACCCTTTGAGTGGCAGCTTTTTGAGGTGCGTGTTCTACGCAGAGGTCCTGCACAATGTCAAGCTGTGTGAGAACACGCTGAAATTTTATTGGTTGCTGCTGTGCAACACTTGGAAAATTAAGAAACATAAAATATTTGTAGGTTCCGTATGCCAGAGGGTGTAAATATGGGCTTAAATGATGTTTTTTCCACCCGTTTCTGTTAGAATAATTAGCCTATGACGAATGTGTGTGAGGGCAAGTGCTATCCTGCTGAGTTCTTCAGTCTGTTCTGCAAGACTGTATGCTTAGTATCCAATAATAAATAGATATATCTAGATTTTATCTGCACCTGTACATTTTTTAAACATTTACAGCATTTGGCAGACGCTCTTATCCAGAGTGACGTACATGATGAGAGGGAGGGGGTTAGGGGCCTTGCTCAAGGGCACTTCAGGCTTCTGTCCAGTTCCGAGAATCGGTCACAAACCCACTTCTCTAACCACTAGGCATACGAACCTCCTCAGCTGGTAGTTTGGTCCTCATTACGTTAATTATTCCTTTTGCAAGAGAACAGACAAGTACCTGTTTAGCAAACTACTGTAAAAATCAAACACATAGATCATACATTTCCAAAAATGCATACATTCTTATTCAATATTATAGTACCACTATTTACATTACATTTACATTCACAGTTGCTCAGGGTGTGAATGACAACGGTGAGCCGTTTATTCTTACAGGAAGCCTAAGGGCCATCGGATATCTTGCATTTAGAGTAAAGTACTGACATGAACACTGTAATTCAGTTTTAGGGAAAAAATAGCTGTTTAGCTGATATGTAAATTCAACCGCATTTGGCATTTCCAGGAAAGATTTTCACATGAGAACAGCGTTTGCAAGGACAGAGCGTTAAAACACCGCTCCCGCCCCCACACCCCCAATAGAAACGGTGATATAAATTATGAAAGTAGTTGCACCATTGCAGCCAAATCTTTTTTCCCATGTTCCTTTAATGGTGAGCTCCAGGCTGATGTGCTGCTGCAGTGAGTGCGGTTCAGCACTGCCCATAATTGGAGGCTGGGCTGAACATTGGGTGTTCCAAAAGAGTAATGTCCAATTTGCAAAAGTCGTTAAGCTCAGTGTTTTTTCTTTCTTTTTTCTTTCTTTCTTTTTTTTTTTTTTTTTAAATAAATGTATTTATTTTTACCCAACTGAAGCCATGACAAGAACAGTACACTCAACCCTGGCAGGAAGTGTATGTAAATGTGCATGTAGGTGAATATATACTGTCTGTATATGTATATATATATAAAATGTGTGTGTGTGTGTGTGTATGGTGCATAATCTGCTCCATTTACCAGTCTGTTGCATTTTTGCAGTGCAGTGGTAAAGTTTCACCAGTAGGCCAACATGTTCTGGACCTTAAAACAATAATACTCCCAATCCCATGGCACCTTTAGGCTATTTCTTTTTCATATGCCTTTTCATTTGCAGACACGTACATTCAGCTCTGTCTCTCTATACCCAAATATACCTGGCTCACCCCAAGGAAACATAACCAGGACAGAAGGGAGAGAGAGTCGTCTCGGCTATACATTTTACATATGATATACGTTTTGGTGTGGCAGAAAACGTGTTAAAACAATATTTCCTAACGTTGTAAATGGGTTTGGAGTGGGTTTATCGGGGAACGATGTCTATGCTGTAGTCTAATTTATGGAGGGGTGTAAAACTCAAGACTGCCTCCTGCTATTATTGCAGCCGTATTTCAAAGGTAGTTTTTTTCTGAGAACATGTAGAAGCTTAGAGCAGTAATGATTTCCTACTGCTTACTATTCACAGGCTCTCTCTCTCTCTCTCGCTCTCTCACCTCTCTCGCTCTCTCACCTCTCTCTCTCTCTCTCTCTCACTCTCTCTCTCTCTCTCTCTCTCTCTCCCTTCTTCTTTCTCTCTTTCTTTGCCTTCTTGCATGCTGTGCTCTCTCTGAGAGTTGTGTTCAGACAGTAACCTTCTTGCTGGCTGTTCTTAATGGTGTAGAACCCAGTCCCCTATGCTCTAGCAAAGGAAATTAAGCATTGAGAAGAAAGTATTTTACCCTGGAAAACCCATTAGAGACCCAGTCTATGCTCTCCTCCTTTCCCTTTGGCTTTACAAGCAACAAATACTGCTTTTAAAGAGTATTGTTTAATAACAATAAGGAACTTGTAATTTTTAATTAGAATTTTTCATGAAAATATGAAAGAACATAGAGGGAATGTTTTCGTGCCAGTGGTAGAGTTTTATGAGCGTGTGTACGTTTGTTTCTTTGTGTGAAGGAGTTTAATCTTGTTCTTGTTGGAATAAAGGGGTTGTTGAGAGCTCTGTCTGTCTGGCACCGAGTGTCTGAGTATAGTTCTGGGTATAGTTTTCAGCAACTGTAAAAAATAATCACAGACAAGTCACTTCATTAGGTACACCTGCTTTCTATCTGTGACTGGCACAGTCTGTTTTATCAGCTCCACTTAGCATACAGGTACATAAAAAAAAATAATATATATATATATATATATATCGTGAAAAAGTTCAAAATTCATATATAGATTCATTACAGTAATCTATATTTCAAGCCTTTATTTTTTGGAATTTTGATTATTATGGCTTTCAGATAATAAAACCCATAATTCACAGTCTCAGAAAATTAGAATATTACATAAGATCAATAATACTTTAAACACAAAGGTCAGGCTTCTGAAAAGTATGTCCATTCCTATGCACTCAATACTTGGTTGTTCCTCCTTTTGAATGAATTACTGCATTAATGTGATGTGGCATGAAGGAGCTCAGCCTGTGGCACTGCTGAGGTGTGATGGAGGAGATCAGACTGTGGCTCTGCTGAGGTGTGATGGAGGAGATCAGACTGTG